>RCWM02000404.1:600000-1024001 GCA_003667255.2 Euschistus heros | reverse complement strand
ACACATCCTCAATATGTCCTATAAGGCCGATAATGACACAATGGAATCCGATTATGATCGCAGCGCGTGCCTGCCATGACGAGCTACTCACGGCTATCAATCAACCTCTTCATCACCGATCCTCTAACTAGCTTCTTCATCAGGAGCTATAGATGGCGGTTGAGATGTTCCTGCGTGAAAGTGACAGCATTGAATACTCACCGGAGGCCCAGGTGGAGTGCCCTTCGCCGTAGGCCTTGCACAGAACTAGTTCTCTATGACCTTCCAGCAGGAAGTGATCATTTACCATGAAGATGTTCTATGAGGCTCACATAAACGATTGCTTAACGTCCTGAATTATGGTTTTTGTTATGATGAAAGAACCATCCTGTGTCTTCGTTATCTTTTGGTATATCAAGGCAAACTACGATTTGTACTTGTTTGACATTGACCAAATAAATAATAATAAAAATAAGATCCCGGGCTTATTTTTTTAATTTGTTGCATAGTAAACCAACAAACTTAAAAATTTGTTATATTATCGCTATTGCACTGATGAAATATCATTAAAAATATATTATAAGTCAGACAGGAGCTGGTATATTACTACCAGTTACCTATTTACAGAGGCCTACCAATTAGCAATTTTTAGAACTTATCAAAGCAACACACCTCATTTTCTGCACATTTAGTCTAAAGTTATTTAAGAAGTAACAAGCTTTTTTTTCTAAAACTAACTGTTCAACAGATATTGTCAGAAGGCTGAAACTTTTAATGCTTTGACGCTACCAATTGAAGGGTTTGGTGGACAAATGGGGTAATGTAACAAAACACAATTCTAAGTAATTTGTTTTTTAAAGTTTTTTTTTTTTAAATTATACTATAGTAGGAAAATTTTACATAACCCCTTCATCTATTAAACTGTTGAATCAGCAAGCGATTGAGCGACAAGGTCGGACACTTGCATTTTAATACACAAGCAAGAAAACTACTAACATCAAAAAATCAGAACAACCCAACCTTTTATCCAACAAACCCTTTTTTCAACAGATTGACTAGATAATAATCCGAAATCTTATTATATATTTTCAAAATGTTGTTGCTTTAAATTAGGAAGTATTTCGGTTTCGAACAATAAATGTATAATATTAACACAAGCTTAGAAGAAATCTCAATGTTAAGGTCTACATTTATATTTGTGGGAAGAATAATGTAGGAGCCCCTCTGATGATAAAATAGCCATTAAGAACATATACAAAAGTTTGAGACCACCTTGAGCCAAAAAATAGGTAGGAAAATAGTAAAAGAGGTAAAATTTAAAAGATTATTATGTTTAATATCTCCCACTCTCACTTTATCTCTCTCTTTATGTTTTTTTTATTTACAAATAAAATAAATATCTACAAAACTTCTGAGTTTTTTTCCACAATACAAAGATTCTAAGATATTCCATGTAGGAAAAAAAAAGGTACTTATTTCATAAAAATCTAATATTATTTGAAATGTCACGACAAAAAATCCTGTTACCTTTATCTAAAGACTCTAGAAGATTTCTTTATTTGGTTTTTTAACTCGAATTTAATTTTTTTTTCAGGGTTATTCTGTTGCAAAAAAAATTGCATAAATAGTTTAAATTGTGTATTGAAAACTAAATTTTATTTTTTTTCTTCAAAGGCAGATGAACTTGCAAAGTCTTAAAATGCCTTAACTATATATCTGTGTTAAATTTTATTTAAATCCATTTATTTTTCACTGAATATCAAACTTTTTAATTTACTGATAGTGTTTCAGGGTGGTCTCAAACTTTTGAACGGCATTGAATAAAAATCTTACATCTGTATTACATATTTTAAGTATACATAGGTATATTATTACGTATATAATATTGTATATCTTACTAACCTGCGGGTAGTCGCCCTCGGAGGACAGGTGTTGGAAGTGCATGAAGTATGTCCTGCCACCAGACGCCGAGTGGAGGTGGCCGAGCCTGATGAGTGGAGACACAGTGTGACCGTCGGAGAGGACTTCCAGGGTGGCGTCTCTCACGGACAGTGGGTTCTGGGTAGGCCGCTCCCAATCCGTGTATTCGTTTTTTAGCGTCGAGAATATCTCGTTGAGGTGGAAAAAAATAGGAGTTCCGAACGAACGTCCTTAGTATCCTGGAATAGAAAAAGCCAAAACTAATTCTGTACTTTAACTGAACGTATTAAGATTACAAAACTTGTATAATTTTATATTAAGATCCCAGTATATTCAAGCTCCGTCCGTCGTGAGGTACGCCCAAGACAAATTTGTGATATCAGTGAATTAAGGTCCGTACATTGTCTCCCATTCTGATTACTTTGTTACTTCATTATCTGAAAACATTTTAAAAAATATATTGGACTGCTCGAAAGTCAAAGCAGGTATATAATTTTTAAATAAATATTTAGTATATGCTAAATAATGAATGAAAAAGATAAAAAAAAAAAAAAAAAAAAAAAAAAAAAAAATATATCATTTCAGATATTGTTGAATACTTATTAAATTTTTTTTTTTCAACTGAAACTCTCTATGATAAGCTTTTTTCAAAAACATTTTTCCAAAGAGTGGAAACTTTCACTCAGTCTCCACTATATTTTTTGTACTCATTAATTCCCAAACGAGAATCAGATGAATTATCAGAACTTAAAATTATGAATTTGTTCACTATATCCCTCTGCATAAATACATTAAATAAGATGGTGTCGTGATTTCATTTTTTTTTTTATAATAAACAATATAAAGAATATTTCAGGGGCATAGAGTCAGTATATATAGGAGGGTTTAAAACTGAATAAAGAAAAAAATTATAGCATTCAGGAATTATGGGGAACATAAAAAATAATATCATTTACCAAGAAATACTCAAGTTCAATATGTTTAGTTATTTTAGGAATGTAAAAAAAAAAAAAAAAAAAAAAAGGAAAAATAAAATCATTAAAACAAAGAGATAGACGAAAGTTAGCAAAAAAGGATGTTTTGAGATTTTTCCATTTCTTAATCAAATATAAAATTCATAAAAATATTTCACCCTTATCTGCTCTTTTTTTCTAAGGCCAATCATGAATCGTCATGGTCACAATCAGATCTAGGGAATTCTTCTTGAAAATTGAATGGGCCGCCGGAACTCCAATATAAGCCAATACCACATCGAAAACCCATTGAAGCATATAATACTGGGTTGTGCTTGGGATCATTTGAATGCCTTTTTAGTATTGACGTTTAACTACTAACAAAGATGGTTTATTGAAGTGAAAAATCAAACGAACTTGGAATAGATTTGAAGAGTAGAGGAATTTAATGCTCAAAGTGGTTGACTTCGGAGAAGAAAATAGGTTAGGATTGTGGAATATTCTGTATTATTATTATTGTTTTGTTTTTTAAAATTCAAAACGAAGTAAAGTAATCAGTGTTATATACTATTCATAATATAATAATGAGTAATACTATTTATACTATACTATAGATTTTATGCCATTTTTCATTTATGATCACATCCACAAAAACTAATTACGAACCATTTTGTACTGAATTTTAACCACATCATCATTATATAATAGTTCCAGGAAGGATTAGCAATGAAAAATCTACTGATTTGCGATTTCCTAATGAAAATGCGATAATATTTGCGTAATTTCGAGAGTGGGATCCATGTGACTCTCTTGTCACGATGGAATCTAAGATAGCATATCTATTCTTCAGTATATACGGATCGATTTAAAAACACGGAAGATAAGGCTATAGACAAAAAAAAAAAAAAAAAAATTATATTTATTTTATTCTACACCTTCAATTATAGCACCACTCTTCAAGGAAAGTGGTATGTGGCAAGACATTTTGTGATCAAGAATTATATTAAAATAGTCTAATAACAGTTAAAATAATAGTTTCAAACAAAATTAGGATGTCATCTGTGCACACTGCATAAATAATAGAACCTATGAATACTAGCTGTGAGGAATACCAAAATACTAAGGAGGGAGGGATGGAATTTTCAAATTATTATTAATTTGCAATATTATATTAGAAAAATAGAAACACGGGATAGGGAAATAAATATATGAACGGGGAAGTGAGGGAGGGGCAGTGTTCAAATTCGAAAAGCAGTCCTGGATATCCATCCGATCAAAAGCTTGTTCAACGTATTCGAAATGTTAAGCGATGTTCACCCAACGCGCAGTGAACAAAATGATTAATTCAATCCAGGCCATCTAGCTCAATAAAATTGCTTGCTCCAATAAAATTAATCGACGCTTTGATAAATGGGTTCAGCTTTTCATTGAATTATCAATTTCACGGCAATATTTCCTCTGAAGCAGTATAACCGAACTGTTTAAACACCTTCAACCGTAAATACTGGTATTGGGCTTCAGCTTTTATTTATTCTCTCTTCACATGAAAATTCCCAATATTTTTCGGTTGAGTTCATGATTATAATGTTTCGGAGATAATTTCCATTTTCTTTTATAATTTTCTAGGAACGTTTTTATTTTGTTTGTTACCCGGATTTACATAAGTTAGGGATGAACGTGCATATTATAAAAGTAATAGGTAAAAATAAACGTAAAAATCTGATAAGATGACAAAATCCCAAGCAAGTTTCCAAAGAGTTTATTTTTACTTTTCGAGAACAGAGAATTCTGTAAAAGTTTACAGAATTGTTATCATTTAATCTCAATCGGTTTTTGTTGTTTTTAGCTCTAAAGAAGAAATGCAAGGCCTCCATATAAACGTCGCCACTCCGCATAAAATTTCGAATATTTATCAGATATGTTTTAAATAATAAAAATTTTGTCTTTTATCATACATACCTACTGGTGTCTGATCTATCTAATTTATTCGGTTTCTTTTCTCAAAACCTTCAATATCTACATATTATACAGGGTGTCCCGAATTTAAATAACAAAACTTCAGGAATTATAGGGGACCGAAAAACTAAGACAAAAAGTCCTTTAGAGATTTGCTCATTTTTGCTTAGTTTTAGAGAAAATCGCAAAAAAAAAAGAAACAAAACAAGTTTTCATTTTTATACTTATTTATTTACATTTATATTTATTTTATGTTCTTTTTAATGTAAATATTGCTCAAAATGTTGTCCTCTTGCACCAATGCAAGCATTACATCTAGCACTCACTTGATAAATTGCAGCTAAACCTTGTTCTGATGATATTTGGTGCACTGCATCTATGATTCGGTCTCATAATTGCTCTCTTGAGTTGATTGACACCGAATAAACATTCTGCTTCAAGGTTTCCCATACGAAGAAATCCATGGGTGTCATATCAGGTGATCTGGGTGACCAAAGTACTACTCCTCCACGTCCAATCCATCGTTGTGGATAATTTATATCCAGCCAAGCTTGAGCAACTCTGCTATAATAAGCTGGACATCCATCGAGTTGGAACCACATTTCAATCCGCTACTGTAAGGGAATGTCATTTAAATAACGAGAAAAGTCGTTCTCCAAAAAATGTGTAAATGTGATACCAATCAATCTTCCAGGTAAGAAATATGGTCCCACCAGTAATCCGTTCCAAATTCCAAGCCAAACGTTAATAGCAAATTCATGCTGAAACCTATTCTCTCTAATAGCTCTGGGATTTTCAAGAGCCCATACATGATAATTTCTTTGATTAACAATTCCTCCTCTTGTAAAGGTAGCTTCATCAGTCCATATAATTTTTAATAGAAATAAATTATAATCGCAAATTTTGTCAAGAAACCAGTTACTAAAATTCAATCTCTTGACATAATCTTGAGGTAATAAATTCTGAACGTTTTGAAGATGGTATGGGTAGCGATTATCACCTTTTAAAGTTCGCCATATTGCTTGCCACGATATTGGTAATGCAGCAGATGCTCTTCGGATGCTAGTCTCAGGATTGTTATCGAAGTGGCGTTGGACACAATTTCTTCTCCGATAATCAGCTCTTATTGCTGCCTGAAATTGGTCACCTTCATTACGTATTAAGAATGACCCAGTCTCTTGTAGTCTATTAAAAGTTAACGAAAAGACTCGTCGATTAGGCACTCTTCTATTTGGAAATCCCGCATACTCCCGCACCGCTTCTAAAGCATTACCGTTACAGGAACCATGCACAAAAATCATATCAGCGTATTCAACATTAGAATATGTATGCGGCATTGTGGCTGATGCTATTCACACAAAAATATCTGAGTGATAAAAGTATAGTTGACTGGATGTTGAATGGAGAAGAAGGTCGAAACGTTGGCACGTATTAAAGAATTCCTTCTTTAACGTGGTGTTACTTTGACTGCATCCCTGAAAATCTTCTTCTCCATCCAAAAATATCTGAGTAACTGACTGAAGACTGATTTAGGAATTATAATCCTAGAAGGAAGCCAAAATGTAAATAAATAAAAGAATGTAAAGGATAACATTAAGTGTTTACATATCTCACTGCCTATCTGACGAACTTTGAAAGGTGATAATCGCTACCTGTAACATTTTTGTTTTGTTTCTTTTATTGCGATTTTCTCTAAAACTAAGCAAAACGAGCAAATCTCTAAAGGACATTTTGTCTTAGTTTTTTGGTCCCCTATAAGTTCCTGAAGTTTCGCCATTTAAATTCGGGACACCCTATTTCCAACCTGCATCTATACTACTATATAAAATTACAGGCCATTTTTCGTTTGTATCACTAATCGTGAAAACTAATGAACCAATATTTACTAAATTTCAACAACACCATCTTTTTAGTTCAAGCAAGGTTAAGCAATGATAAACAAATTTTTTATTGAATGATTGCTTAAAAAGCGATAAATAGGTGGTGCGATGTGAAGTTGACTTGAGAAAATTGACTGATGGGTGACGAGTGCCATTTTATATGAGACATTACAAAGGAACGTTGTTATATTAAGCTTACATTGATTATTACTTTTATCGATAAACAATTACTTAAGTTCTTTATTTTTGAGTGCGGGCGAAGCAGTGAAGATGGATACTAGTTAATCATAATTTATTAGAATATTTATTTTATTTTTAGCAATATAATATTTTCTATAAATTATTAGATAATATTTAATTTTAACGTTAGAACCTCAACAAGATGTGTATTTCATTACTCCTGACTGCGCCCCAGATCATCTTCTTTATATTTATATAGGGCTTATTTGATACAATAAACATATTCACGTGTCTTATTAATATCTGTTTTATCATATCTCTGGTCGCTGGCCATAACTAGTTAAGTCGACTTGAACTCCTGGGTTCTCATGCTATTGGTAAAATTTGTAACTCCAGATACAAGTAGTTTTCTTTTGGGAGGTTATTCTTTATAAAGGTACTACTTTTTACCAATGTGTAATATCCCAAAAGTTCAACAACGAACAACATAACGCAAGCCGACTTAACTAGTTATGGCCAGCGACCATAGATATAAAATAAGTCCACTTAAAAATTGTGCCATAAAATAATGTTTAATAAATGAAGTTGCAGTACACTAAATAAAATTTAGTTGAGGGATACAATTAGTTGTCACTAAACTAACAATGAAGAGAGACGAAGCGGCAGAGAGATCGATGTGAGCCCAGTAATTCAGTGTATTTAGTATGTGTGGGGAGCCCCCGGCAATACAGTGCCTAATTAAGCTCTTGTTTTCGTTGAGGTTCTAGCCCCCCCCCCCCTACCCGCCTAACAGCGGAATGTAGATTGGTGAGTGGTGGCCATAGTTTGGGGCGTCCAGCTTTATTTAGTGGCATTAATGGATCATTTATATTTATATTATTAGGGCTCTGCCAAAGGGCAGTATCTATAAAAGTTGGTATACATTTATAATCTTGATTAACCTTATTTACTAGACATATTTATATATATATATATATATATATATATATATATATATATGTGCTAAGGACCACACAAGAATGAAAACTTCTTTGACCAATCTACATTCCCAAATAAATCTAAATACAAAAGGAGATAAGAATAAGGTAAAATATATGTGTTATATATAAAATATATGGCATTAAATAAAATTTTAATGAATATTCCATTCAAGTGAATTTCATAAATGATGAAATAGGTATTTATATGAAAATCATATATTGCAGTTGCTTCTATATAACAGTCCTATTTCATTTCAATCTTAACAATTTTCCCTTGTGTAAAAACAGATTACTGCCGCAAATCATTAATTTAAAAATATCAAATGTAATGAAATAAAAATTAAAAAAAAAAAAAAAATTGTTTAAGTTAACTATCAAAAACGCTTGGTTGAATTGATTAAATAATGATAACTGTTTTTTTTTGGGCCTTATAGTCCAGTCAATAAAGGTTTCGTGTCGTAACTAATTAGGGGAAAGATGAATTTTTTCAGGGTGTTAGTAAATAAAGTATACACTAAAAAAATACAAAATCCCGACCCCCCTATCTTGCTCTCCCCCCCCCCCCCCCTACCCCTTCAGCAACATTAGAAGTACGGAACTCTGGTTATATGCCGACAGCTCGAAACCTAATTATGCTATCGGAGTGTTCTTTTTTTTATTTTGTTTCTAATAATATTACAAACAAATTATGTTATATACACTACTTATGTAGATAGCTTAGTTTCACCGTAATACTTAATCATATACAGAAAACTGCCACTACAATAAACAAAAATTAACTTCAACAAATTATAGATTTTTATCATTACGTTTTGGGAAGAAAAGTGTTAAACAAAACTTATAGATGATATAATTAGCTTTAAAATTATGTGTCTCATAACGCATAACATTTAAACGATGGCTTCATAGAGAGTGCTAAAAGAGTAGTGGATACCGGTGCGCCGCACTGTGGGGCAAACTAAAGCAAAACGTGGCAGAAAGACGTAAAACTAAAATTTTCCTTTCAACGTGATGACTTAATTATCTGTTAGTTAAGGCTCTGAAGAACAAAAGAATGTAATTCCTCAAACTTGATAACGGTCATGTCTTGTACTGATAATCGGTGGAAGTGGACAAAGTTCAGTGGCATCAATATAAGTGTCTGCATCAATTTGTTATTGACAGATCGTTTGTTTTTTTTACATACAGTTTTAATACTTGTATATTTTTATGACATGGAATCATCATCTTCAGGTATATAATTTTGAAATATAGTATTATATTTGCCTTGATAATATAATAAAATAAGATTATTGATTTTAGTTTATCTGTAGCGAATGGGTTAGTAACCTTCTAAACCAGTCCAAGCATATTTTTTTCCACCATCTTCTAGTACATTATCTAAATATTATGGTTTCGTTGAAAAATCTGCCCCAGCGTCAGAAAAAATATTTCTCCTTTGTTAGTGCATAGACGAAAAAAAATCATTTTATTTCTTATCCCATACACCTATCATGCACCTATCCTACAAACTTCTACTAAAAAAAATGGCAAGACCACAGCAATGAAGATAAACAAGTTGTTAAAGAAACCAAGAGTCGAATCCAAGAAAGTTTTTTAAAAAGTGTGGTTTGATTGTTGACATGCCTAAACCTGGTTTTGGAAATAGTAACGATGGAAATACGGCTGGGCGATTTTTCTCTCATTCTAATATTTCGTCAGAAATTATAGGAGGTGACACTGAACTAATTAAAAGACTTCATACAATACTGGTAGCAATATGAAGTGGGTACGAAATTAATAATAATGCCTATTAAGAGTTTGCTCATGGTACTGCAAAGTATTATGTAGAAAAGTGCCCATGATACACGATGTCAACGACCCTCGATAAGTTTCTTATTCATGGTACAGGAAGCCCAGGAAGCTCATAACAAGGATTTCAAAAAAAATATCGTGAACATCACAGAAGTGTAGTCGAGAAAAAAATCCAATCAGGATATATTCATTAACTTTTTGTTGAGTTCAGACCCCAGTTCCAACAAGCAAACGAAAACTACCTAAGAAAAAATTTAAGTCATCACCGACAGAGGCTTTAAACTTTCTTTCTTTTCCTTTTGAAAATAGGCCTCACACAGAGAAGAAGGCAGCGAAGATGATGAGGAAATGTTGTTGATAGAAAGTGTGTTACTTATTTTAATGAAAAGTGTGAATTTTTTTATTTATTGTTTTCTAAGTTTTTCCGTATTGAACACAAATAAAGTGAGTGATTTAGGTTTTCCAATGTTTCAAAGTATGATATATAGCTTTAAGAACCAATGCTGATGATTATTTAAGATATAAGTAAGAATATTTAGTTTATGCTAACAATTAGGGCTGCTTGCCCCACTGTGCGCCGCACACTGGGGCCATCTCCTCACTAACACCGCTCAAAACTCGATTTTTGATTTTTGGGTATTTCTACCTTTTTTTGTGGCTAAAATAATCTACATAATATGGCAAATCAATTAGTAAACAACACTCACTTCTGTTTGTTTCCTTTCTATGTTTTAATCCGTTTTATGTCGCGGATTATTAGAGAGCATAATTCAGTCGATTGTAAAGTGCAAACCATTTCAATACGCTAATTTTTTTTTCTTTTAAAGTTTTATATTTCAAGTCATACTATGTGGTGTTCAAGTGAAGGTGTATAATATAAAATATTAATAAATAAAATATTAACGATGAAATTCAAAATTTAAATTCTTAAAACTTAAATTTGATTAATTCAATTTTGCGCAAGGGAATTGCAAAACTGTCATTGTGATATGATAATAGAAGCCTTTGTAAATATAGATGTGAAGGCAAAAGTGCAATTCCCTTGCGCAAAATTAAAATATTGAAAATTTTGAATTTAATGAAAGGCCCACAACAAAGATTTTAAGGCTTACAGGAAAAAAATTAGTAGAAAAACTTGTAGAATTAAAAACAGGTGTGTACTATAAAACACTAATAAATAAAATCTTATGAACGAAATTGAAAATCAATCTTTAAATTTTAAAATTTGAAGCCTAAATCTTTGAATTTGATTAATTCAATTTAGCGCTAGGGAATTGCAAAACTGTCATTATAATATGATAATAGAAGCTCTTTTATAAATAAAAGTGAAAGCGAAAGGGTAATTCCTTCGCGCAACATCAAGATATCGAAAATTTTGAATTTAGTGAAAGGCCCGTAACAAAGATTTTAAGGCTTATGGTGGACAATTTACTAGGAAGACTTCTAGACTTCATAAAATTAATGACGGTTTTAATCGGCTGCTATTATCTAATAACTAGTCTAATCTAATATCTGATAATTGATAACTAACCTCAGAAAAATGCCAACATAAAAAACAAAATTAATTACTATTAATTCGACCCCGATATTTGTGGCATGTTAACAATTTGACCATCTACCTTAAACAACATTGTATGTCACATTACATCTGGCTTTATATTACGGATTCCGATAATTCTGATTAGACCCATAATAAACTTTTTTTAGGGCATCAGGTAAAACTAACATTGATTCAATATTAAAATTTGAAATGATTCTTCAAAATTTAGGTGAATATTAAATAGGTAACTAATTTAAAGACATCATGTAAAAAAACATTAGATAGTTATTCATTAATTATAATCCTAAAAATATGATTGATACTTAAAATAAGTTAACTGCTATTTGTTTATAAACATATTTTATTGTTTTATCTGTAGATATTGTGCGAAATATTTGTACCTACAACATTTTATTATTTTTATACTACAGGTACATATTATGTAAATTTTATTACTTTTATGTTTTATTAAATTGTTCAATTTGTAGTTCTACACATTTTGTTTATCATTAAGATAATTCTGCCAAAGAAAGTTTTATATTAAATTTATAATATAAGTACATTATTAAAAGTAATGCATTTTATTAAATTAAAACCTATCATTAATAAAAAAAAATGCCTTTTTTAATTCAATTATAACTTTATCTTTTATTTTATTATTTAAAATAAATTTATAAAACGAAAAAAACCGCATTTTGGAGTTTTGAGCGCGAGCGCCCTATATATGGCCCCAGTGTGCGCCGGTCCTAGCAGGGCCGTGCTAAGGTGCACAAACGCGTATACTGCTGTTCATGATCATGAATAGTCATTCATTTGAAATGCAGCAACAATGTAATAACGTTTATTTTTAGGTTATTAGTTCTAAATAATAATTCAATCAAAATTTGATATAAAGGATCTCAGAAAATTTAAATAGCTTTCAGACAGAAAAAATAGATTTTGAATGAGAGAAATAGTTCTGGAGTTATTGTGATAAATGTGCCAACAAATACGAGTTTTTCACAACATGTACTAACACCCTGCAAAAAATTCAGCTTTCCTCTAATTAGTTGCGACAAAGGCTAATTTCTTGCCTTCATTGACTGGGCTATTAGGGCCAACAGGAATAAGATCAGTGTGTTTCTGGGACAATAGATCGCAGCTGATTTATTATTTTTTTTTTTTTTTTTTTGGCCCAAAAATTCCCATTAAAGGTTTATCAAGATTTATTCGTGGGTTCACCACGAAATAAATTTTAACCCGCCCAGGTGGGATTCGAACCTACGACCTTCTGTACCGATCGGGCTGAAACTCTCACCCCAACTCACTCGGCCATCGAGCTCCCAACACATAATCTATAGGACCATAAATGTTAGTGACAATAATGTTTAGTTACGATTACTTTATCTTGGGGAATGAGAAATGCATTTAATTTTATGTTTATACTGTGTACTTCATGAATAACCGATTTCACGATTTCTCGTTACTCGAAGGGGACGTGGGTTGGCTAAAGAAATCCATTTCAATACCTGGAAGAAATAATTAGACCAACCTACACAGCACGCCATATTTCATATTATGCAAATCAATGATTATAATAAAAAGAAAAAAAAATGTCTTTTCTAGGCAACATCCTAATCTAATATTGCTGATAATTTTGTCCCCACTGTAATCTATATATATATCCCACTGTATATATATATATATATATATTTTACAATAAATTATTACTTATGATTTTCGTCCATATTCATTTTTTATTTATAAATTACTTTTTTAAACGTATTTATTAAAATTTAGAACTGTTTATAATAAAATAAAAATACATCTAATAAATGTGAAGGTAGCGCTGATAATTATATGCTAATTGCTTGTAAAGCAACTACCTGTTGGTAGAACTTCAACAAAGGTATATTACAAGGTCTCGATGCCATCTGGTTTGCCAGACGCTTCGTAGGGTTATCTGATATAGACTGGAAAGTAATTTGAGATACTAGTGTATTTGAATTGTTATAGAGCTTACTATGAAAGGATAGTTTAATAGTTTATGGTAAATTAGCAGCATATGGAACATATCTTTATGGATAAATTAGTGACAAAGTGAGGAGCATTGAGGATTTTTAGAAGATTTTTGGATAGTAAGGATTGGTTACGAGAAGAAATAGGTGGTTTACTGGTGCCGCAAGGCTCAACTCTTTATGTCCAAATAGATCTTATTACTATGAGGTAAATGAGTCTCTTATTTGTTTTGCATATATATTCCATCTATTCTCTAGTCTATTTTCATCTGCGCTTCTTTATAAAAACTTCTCTTCCGATACCTACTAATGATGCATATCATATTTCTGTAACTAAACCATTTTTTTTTCAGGAATTAAAGTACTAATTGCATGTTTCTATTTTTTCATCTTTAGACTTTTAGAAGATCAGTACATAATCTTAAAGTGGTAAGGTGTGGCGTGAGAAATGGGCATTCCTATATAATATGGGTTATTGAATCTCTTTAATCAATCGGAATGTTTAAACATTTATCGAGTAAACCTAGAACAAGTAAAAAACGACGGGCAGTTCCTTGTAGTTTTACTCTAGTAATATTTTATTTAATTATGATTTTTATGTATTCTCTTCCAACAAATAAGATTGGACGTCAAGCGGTCAAATATAAAACTATAAACTCACCACATTCACCAGAACCGAGAAACATCTACAGTTGTGAGTTAAATTAAATAAATATAATGTATTCTCTAGCTCAGGATCAACGGAAATAGTTTTTAATTTAAATCTTCGAAAATGTCGAAGAGTACAAATAAGAACAAACAAAATTCCAGTTAAAAAAAGTAATGTCACATTATTGCTCATCTTCATTTTGATAAAATGGCATAAAGGAAAATTAATAAAGTAAGCCAAATCCAGTTATTGTAACAAACTGTGTTGAGAGCAATACACAAAATGCAATAAATCAGTGGGAGCGTAGGTGGGGCGGTGGAAGGGTAAAATGAACCGTTTCTGCTGACTGGCTATATGTATGCTGATCCGTCCTTCCCCAATGAAATATTAATGAATCGCATTTCAATAAATCATTCCTGATTTGAAAGCTAGCTGTAATGGAAATATGTGAATGCCTCGCGCTAGTCAAACACACTTTGATCAGTTCCCAAGGGCGAATATTTCCCGAATAAAAAAAACGGCCATGCTCAATTCGAGGAGATCGACGATATACATGATGATTCAGTCCTCAGTGCGAATACCTCGAGGGTTCATCTTACACATGGAAATAATTAAATTTACCTGAAGCTTCTTCAACTGAAGACAATAACTAGAACCCATTAATGGGAAACGTGGCAGGAGTACCCAGATATAAATTATCTATTCTATCTATTATTATAGAGGGTTTGGTAGAAATTGTCTATAACCGCAGCAGCTCATTAGTACTTATCTCAAGGAAATAGAATAGTTGATTAAAGGTTTCAGTAAAGAAATACGAAATTAGTGTTACATCCAGCATTTAAACTTCAATTAAACGGACTCACATACATTACTTTTAAAGTTAAAAAAAAAAAGTGAACTCGTATTTCGAAATGCTGAGGGTCATAATTTAGAGGTTACTTCCTGAACGATTATTAAATATTTCAAATTAATAAAATTAAATCAACTGATAATCAAGTTATAATACTTTACATGACAGTTTCCAAGTCCCTGGGGCTTGTTTTCTGGTTTTGGTATCTACACTTCAGAACATGACCTGAACATTAAAAATAATGGAAGTATAGGTACCTAGATAGATATTGACTAAAATTTGTTTCTAAATTAACTATTTGCTGGTTAGTGTAAACTTAAAACGTCGCTAACCAGACATGTCGAAATTGCTTATTGTTCATTGCAAATACTTACCGGAAATGTTTTCATTAAACTGATGATTTGAATCAGATGTTAGTACGACAACTTTCAATGGTAGCATGCGATATATAATATCGAAACGGTAGGCTGAGTCCGTTTCCTAGCTTTTAGTTTCCAAGCTCATGAGATATTAGAGTTTATTGGAAGTATTAACATACGCATTTACATATGGTAATATTTCCAACACCGTTGTTACTGAAGTGTAAGTAAGAACGAAAGAATACCTTATACAAATTAATAATTTTCACTGTCAAGAGCATTCCTCGATGTTGAATCTATATTAAAAAAAAAAAAAAAAAAAAAAAAAAAAAAAAAAAAAAAAAAAAAAAAAAAAAAAAAAAAAAAAAAAAAAAAAAAAAAAAAAAAAAAAAAAAAAAAAAAAAACCTATCCTATTAACAACCTATAGGTCCCCCCGCGTTGTACTGCTACTTGGCCAAAGGTTGTGACAGTCGGAAATTCGGCCTGAATCACACTCAACCGCCAGGTTTTCTCCCAATTAAGGGTGCCTTTTGTAGAGGCTGCATATGCACCAGGAGGGTCTCCCGACCTCAGAGTTCAGCTACAACCGAAATAACGGAAAACATTTTTTCTGCCTTCTGTCGGACTCGAATTCGAACCCGGGAGCATGTTAGTCAAACCCACGGATATAAATCTACCAAGCCTCCCAAGTTGAATCTGGTGAAGTTGAATATTCTAGTATAAAATTTTAATACCCATATAATATTATCAAAATATTATCTGCTGCAACAGATAGTACTATTTACTTAGTATTCGTTCAGTTTTTCACGCTCTTAAATCTTTAAACCATTCTGGATAGAATTCCAACCAAGGAGTACCATCTCTTGGGACCAGAACCGTTTCTTTATGAAAAACAAAAGGAAAGAGGTTTTGAACTGGATCTGGAAAGGGATAGCCTAGAAATGGAGAGAAAACATCAGTCTTATAAACGACAAAAGTTAAATTAAACCATTGTCGCCTTATGAAACAGTTTAAGATTTGTGAAATAGTTTAAGTCAATCCCTTCATAATATTAGAAATATACTGCGATCACAAAGCACAGCCAAACTATATCGAGATGAAAATGAGGAGATGAGAATACGATTTTCAACGTTTCGTTCGTCGTTTTGGACTTTATCAGTAAATTTAAAACTCCCAATACTGAATAGATTTAGACAAGTTACATTTTGGTAGGTAAATCGGTAAACCAAACTAAGCTTCTAGACTTGTATCTTTCATTACTAGTATCATATCAACTGCAAATCATATTAAAAATAATTAAGGCGCATTAAATAAGACCTCCTTCATTGATATCTTTAGGCTGATGTTATAGATTACCTAATATGTAGCTTAGGAGGTTTTGTCAATCCGTTACGTATAATTGTATCGGAAGATCAAGGTTAGGATAAAATGTATCTTATCATGTTTTATTCGTTCTACTGACGTTTACGCCTATAATGTAAGCCATCACTAAGAAAGGTTAAATATAAGGTAGAAGAGAGAAGCTCTACAAGAAGACAAGAAGGCCCATCTTATCCTCTAGCCCCATCTTAGCTTATCACAGAGCCATCTTAAATTACTGAGCTTCTTCTCTTTTCCTTATTCCTTTTGATCCTTACGAAATGCAGTGGAACGAAACATCAGCAAAAACAGAACGAAAAGTTTTTCAAATAAACTTGAACCAAATAAGGATCCAATTATAGAAAAAATAAATACAAAATGACATCCTTTTTATTTTTGACCAAATTAAAAAATTAAACTCAAAATTGTAGTTTCAACATTTCTTAATACTTATGATTTCATATAGGATTATTTTACACTGTAAATTCATAAGAAGATACTAATAATGATTTGGAAAAGGTTGATAGATCTCGATTCTTGAATTATATAAGCATATTTGGCCTGTTATATTTTTTAACACTGGATTGTAGCTTTGACAGGCCAAAAAAAAAAAATGTGTATTGAAAACTTTTTTTACTTTAATAGCTGATTTTAATAGATTTTTGTGTGCTGAATCCAAATCTGGTCTTAGTTTTTTTGTATCACCCATTGTTTTTGAGAATTATTTTTTTATATAATTTAAAAAGGCATATATAACTGTTTCATGAGGCCTAACTTAATAGGTAAAGGTGGTAAGAGAATGTTTCTAGGATCTACAAGGTTTTTGCGGAGAATGTTCTTCTCGCCGGGTTTTAAAGACTACCTCATAGGCCAGTTCTTTCTGCACCAATGTTGATCCCTTGCTCTACTGCCCCGTTCACACAAAAAACATGGAAATTTGGTAAAGCCGCCTTGCTGACCAAGAAGCATGCATTTTACTTTCAAGTCACCACTTATCATCCAACCATGAGCCGAATAGCCAATTTTATTCAACACTGTTTCTAGGTTTTCATAGCTCTCTTCCATATGTACATAATGGCCAACAGGTATAGCTGTACCATAAAGTGTTACTATTTTGTAATAAAACAGCTTTTAAACTAGTTTTGGAAGAATTAATAAACAGCCTCCAGTCATCTTTTTTGTATTCAACACCAAAATCTTTGATCAGACCTGGAATGTCTGAGCAGTACACTCACAAATTGCTCACTCTTCCTATATATATATATATATATATATATATATATATATATATATATATATATATATATAT
This sequence comes from Euschistus heros, assembly GCA_003667255.2. Classification (NCBI taxonomy): domain Eukaryota; kingdom Metazoa; phylum Arthropoda; class Insecta; order Hemiptera; family Pentatomidae; genus Euschistus; species Euschistus heros. The sequence continues at coordinate 1,006,295 of RCWM02000404.1, read as the reverse complement.
ATATGCTAGTTCCAACTGCCAACAAGTTCTTTTCTTTTAGTCAAGAACCAAAAAGAACCAATTCAGCTTTTTCTTTTGTTAACCCAAGGCCCCTAAGTCGTTAAGGTCATTTTGAGTAAACAGTTTGGGCTCTATATTTGCTGTAGCACAATGGAACTCTTCATCATCTTGCTCATCTATATCTATATCTGTTTCTCTGTTTCAACAATGCTGCCTACTCTTATACATCCCGCACAAATTATTTTACAATTTTATTTGTAGTATATAAAAGCTGTTAAATTCTGTAATAAATCAAAAAAATTAATATATTGATGTGGAAATGTGAAAAATGGTATGTGATACGGCTTAATATTTGGATTTAGCACCCTAAAAAACAGAATAATAAGGTGTTTTAAGTAAAAAAGTTTTTTCATCGTTGGCCTGTGTTATGACAATTTCATTTATTCTTTTGGTTAAACAACGAGTCACATCTAAGGTTTTTGAAAATAATATAATGTGCAGAATATTGAATACATGCAAAGTAAAGTTTTATTGAAAATTTCAACCTACCAGTAAACATAGTAGTAGCATAGTAACAACACTAATGGTTTAACGAGATTTTTTTTTTTTTTTTTTTTTTTTTTTTAAAGCCAATATAATATTACAGATTTATTTTTCGAAAGTTTATTTTTAAAATATTGTCAAATTTGTTAGTTACGTAAATCCTGTTTTTTTACCATCGGAGTTCATTTATTATTTATTGTATATTAATTTTCAAAGACTGGGCTATATAGGATACGCTTTCATGTCAATTAAAGCAAATAAAATATTAGTTTTGATATACGCGTTATGTATAGGGTTGTTGTCATTTAGTAATATAAAAGTGTTGATTTTTTTTTTTTTTTTTTTTTAACTTTATTATTCCATTCATTATTCAAATTATTCCTATTATCTGCTTCTGCACACTGTAACGACAGATGGGCTCTCAATATCGTGAGTTAACCTCTCACTTGTTAATATAGAAAGAAATACCAGAGGAAACCTCCATACAGGAAAATTAAATTTCTTGTCAATGTTGTAATTCTTGTAATCAATAAAGGTAGAATAATTGAATCTTTACGGTAAGAAAAATCACATAAATCAATTTTAGAAAAAAATGACAAATGTACTTAGCAAAATAAAAGTATTTTTACTGTCTTAAATTAATTTATGTAAGCTATGTATTTTATTAAATATTGTTATAGATTAACCTATCATTATATCGAACAGATTTCTATACTCCCGCTCATTGCTCAGCCGCTTTTGACAGATCTTTCGTAATCCGATCCTCTTCTCTATGGAGCTCCATTCTTCTCAACATTTCTCATTCAATTACTCTTTCCAATTTCAAATAGCACTATTTTAACAACCTACTATCCACCCAGATCCTGTCCACCAAAAACGGTCAATAACCACTTTTTGGTAATATCAAATGAGAGCAGTTTATATTCATGAAATTTTATTGGTTTTGTAAAAAAATAGATTTTAAATTTTTTGTTATTTTTTATCATCGTATTTTTTTTTTTTTTTTGCTATTATTACTTGTTATTTTGTTTTAGAAATATTATTTCATTTTAAGAATCTAAAGGCCTTTGGTTGTACATCATTTTTTTTTTTTTTTTTATTCTTAAGGGGCTTAAGGTCCCAGAATAAATAAAGAACTTATTATTATTATTATTATTATCTAAATTCGCATGAAAATATAATTAAGGTAAAAAAATATAATTTTATATATATATATTTATATATATATATATATATTTATATATATATATATATATATATATATATATATATATATATATATATTCTATTTATATTAACTGGTATACTATACTTAAACGACTAAAATTTTAATTTTTGATTTATAGCACTTAGAAATTGCTATGTTAATAAATATTATTTAATAAAAACTTAAAATTTCCATGATTATCCTTAGTCATTATTGAATTAATCTCCGTAAGTAGAAATATAACAGTTAAAATAATATAAATTAATTTAATATTCAAGGGGTGAACACAACACTGGCGCCCAATATATGGTATTGCATCTTTACAACATATAGTTGCAAGTAGAATGATTTTGATAAATTCCTATAGAAGGACCGAAAGATAACATTAAAATATTTCATTATTAAATATGAGAAAGACACTGCTCATGTCACCATTTCCCTTGCCAAATATCTCGTTGTCTTGTGCGATCTAAAAGTCAGTCTTGAAATCAACTGGAAGTTGCCCATGAGTTGCTTCAATATAAAATTATATGCGTATGCAAATATAGGAAGTATGACTGATTTAATTTATGATAATAGTAAAAAAGACAACAACAGGCCCGAAGCTAATATAAATATACCTGCAGAATATAATATCAGTACAGTAGAAATGCAACCACAAATTAAATATAAAATTGCTATACAAAATGAACTAAATAACAATAAGACCGCAATGACGGCCTAGACAGTATAAATATCTATGCCAGCTGTAAGAAATAGCTGTTATTTATTAGTGTTGGGTGCAACTAGGCATAAGCTAGGCCCTTAGCTGCCTGCCAGAAAATAGCAGCACGCCTCGTGGCACAATAAAGAAATAAAACTACATTGTCAGCCTCAACATATTTCTCAGCACCTTTATGATATGTGTTCATACTAGATATATATCTATATTTCTGGACAAATAATTTTCTTTTCCATAAAAAAATTGTTAGTTTTCTGATATATTTTAACAACTCGATAAACACTGAAAAGTGTAATGTACATGGATTGTACAGTTTGCAATACATGAACTATAATTACCACTAACTACAAAAACACTTGGCTCAAACGAAGTTATTATTTATTTCCCTATGGAAATTCTTCCTCACAAGGAGGCAAGACAAACTTTCGATAAACAATTTAAAAGTATATTTGAATAACAACGAGATTGATAAACTTTTCCCATCCAATTTTCGTAATAGACATAACAATTTTAGGTGTATTATTTGACATCTCATAGCTATTCGTTTCAAACAAAAGTATTTACTGTACCAAAGAAAGAGGTAAAGTTAACAAAGAATGCATATAGAGTTTTTGTTCGATAAAATATTTCAGATAGCAAATATAGTGAAGACATAATTTTTAAAAATTACGGTTAAGATTGACCTAGAACTGCCCAGCCCATGCAGTAATCCATAAGATCCACTAACCATATATTGTAATTAATACGGAATAAGTTTAATAGTATAAATTTCGTACTGACCCATGAGTAAATTAAGAACAATATAAATCCGTTATAATAAAGGAGCATGCTAGCGAAGTGAGTAAGGCACTGAATCCGGGGCCCGAGGTTGAGCCCGGCTGAAAGCAGAAAATTCAATTTCTGTTCCTACTGACGTGGATCGACTTCTGGGTCTCCCTGGTCCTCCTTGGGCACACCTAGCGTCAATGAAGTGGTTCCCCTTAATTGGGGAGGGAGGGTAAAACCTGGCAGTTGAGCGTGGTTGCTGACCAAACCACCTCCTTGCACGACCATTGATCTCGAGACAATATCCTTACCAAGTACAGAAGGGTTAGGACCCTTTAACCCGGTGTTGGTCGCTAAGTGAGCATTTCCCTCACCCTTCTAAAAAATATTTAATAAGTTCGATAGAACTTAACTTTCATCGCTGGCCATCATTATAGCTGAGTTTACGAATAAGAATATTTGGTTTCTAGGTAAAACGGGTGCAGGTGGCCTGAATATTGGGAGATTTTTAACGATAATTGCCATGTCCACACTCCTCAGTATCAGATTGTCTCTCGTGCAGTTTATTCCTCAAATTTTACTGAGCGAGTTTTCTTATTTCTTTCGATTGATTAGTGATTATTTGGGTTCAAAATGAGTCGTGGATCTAACATGCTTGACTTGTTGGATAAAAAACCAGTAGAGAAGATAAATTGTTAGTAATTAGTTAATAAATTGTCGTGAATTGCATTTATATATTTTTTCAAGGATTTATTAGGAATCTGAAATTTTTAAATATTCCAGATTCTTGTTCATGGCTGCTCGAGACAATACAAAATAGATCTGGTATAGGTGTGCCGAAGAAAAAAAAAAAGAAAAACGAATAAAAATTGTTAAAACTGTAATGCTCCAATTCACAATGAACATACCAAATATAATTATAATAATTGTTATAATTTCTTCTAGAAATAGAAGGAAATGATCTAGCTGATGAAAAACACATTATTGTGTAAATATTGAAATATTTAATTTTTTTTGTTTTACAATAAATCTTTGTATGTTTTGTTAAAATATATTTTTAATCCTTATACTACAATTATCAATCCATTATGATGGCAGTTATATACCATTTATAACTACATAGTTAGTAACATAAAACTGCATTTTTTATTAAAATCAAAGAAGTGAGGGAAATGCTCACCTAACTAATGGTGTACCAGATCAGTAGACTTCCATTATTACTTATTTTTCACCTCATTGCTACTCAGTAATGTAAAATTATTTTTCACGGTTAATAATAGGAAAAGAAATCAAATTACTCAAATAAATCAGGTGCCAATAGTAGGGTGCTATTGTTTCGCTAGGGACAAGACCTATATTAGTAAAGGTAAAAGGATTTAATAACCCCTCAAAATATGGGTAATAACATATCTATACTAATCAAATAGTTCCTAATTTTGAGGGTTTCCCATTGTTCTTACATCATGATGACATACCAGGTTAATTGTACGAATTTCAATACTTTCTAGCTACGTTTATTTAACCTCAATTTCATTGTTAGTTTGTATAAATTTATAAATGTGTATTTGTATAATAAAACGATGCGCTTAGTTCTGGATTTCCTCATCGTACAGAATTTCCACGTTTTCCTTAGTAGTTTATATTTCATCTGAAGAATTTCAGCATTTAGGATTTAATATTACCGTTTCAATGAGATGTGACATCAAAAATTGTTTCTCCGAACCTCAAATCCAGAAGCCTCTCTCTTCATGGTTAGACTTAGGTCCTAATTTTCCCCAAATGTCAAGATCAAGTGGTTGAGGAGGAAAACAACAGTCTAATTTGAAATTTGAAATTTAATGATATTAAGATTAACATTCTCTGCTATTTTTAGCGTTAACTTTTTTTTTTTTTTTTTTTTTTTTTTTTTTTTTTTTTTTTTTTTTTTTTTTTTTTTTTTTTTTTTTTTTTTTTTTTTTTTTTTTTTTTTTTTTGAGGTGAAGATTTATTTCATGTGTCCGCCACGAAATAAATTTTAACCCGCCCAGATGGGATTCAAACCAACGACCTGGTTACGAGCGCGCTGAGACCCTAACCCCAACTCACTCGGCCATTGGGTCCCCCAAAACCAGACAGTTATTGACAAACTTTAAGAGAATATTCGGAAATAATCGCACTATAATCATTGAAAGAATAGTTCAATGGAGTTGAAAACTATTTAAACTAATCGAGAAAGTTCACACCAAACATTATTCCTCGAATGTATTTTACAAGATAGTGACAATAAATAATGTAAAATCATTTATTGACACCCTATGGATATCTTTTAAAATACGGAGAGAATTGAAAGTATTTTTACACAGTTGAGGTGTAGGATTTAAAAGGAACTTTATTACCCCAAATATTTATTGTTTTTTTTTTTTTAAGTTAAGGTGTCAATAATTATTTGAAGTGTCAATAACTGTCTCGTTTACCCTGTTAAAAAAACGCGTTTGAGACATGTAAGGCAGATAATGATGGGTCCTATTTGAATCATATAATCTTCAGTATGCCATCTTAACCTTCTCTGACCAGTTGACTGAATTATTTACCAAAGATGAGTAGCTATATAAAATGTAAAGAGCGTTTATATACAGCTTTCAGTTGTCTGTCGATCTGTTTCTGTTACTTTGAACCTTTCTCAAAAAATTTTAGTTAATGCTATTGCGCTCATATGCGGATTAGGTGGAATATGATGTGATCTATTAGTGTGACTGGATTTCAATATAAGCATGGATGAAATGAGTTGCATAAGTGAACTGTTTGTTTATAACTGTTAAGAAAAATGAATAATATCTAAAACATATATATTCATAATTGGTGTCTTATCCATAGTAACTTATGTTTTAGCAAGTTAACATATTTTTATTCAACAATAAGGAAAACATGCATATACAACGACTTCACTAATTGCTTTATCAATCCTTAGATTAAAAAAAAATATATATATTCACTTTGTATTTAATACGATGGAATTCTAATCCAATTCGTTGATAAATTCGGTTATCTAATCCCTGAAGTTTCCTTGAGATGATAAAAAAAGGAGAAACTCCTTGCCGAAGTACGAAATTGACTACGTTAACGTAATCAGGAAGTGAGGGAATAAGGGGGAATATCAAAGGGAAAAGTCCCAGGTCCAAACCAACTCCTTTCGAGCTCATCGGTTTTCTGAAATAGGAAGAAGTAATCTATGATATCCCCTTCTAGAGCTCACCTATAATCTAACTTTGTTCAACTTAGATTTAACAACTTCTTGTAATGTAACTTTTTCAATTTAATCCTAAAGTATGGTCCAGTACATTATCAGTTAACAAAATACCTTAATGAAGTCACAGGAAGCATAGATAAATCAATAAGCATTAAAACTATATTAATTTCTTACTTAGTAAATTCTTAGATCAGTAAATGATTAAAACTTTTCCATGTTTTTATAAATGCTTTCAGTATAAGTGACAGATTTTTAGACAGAAATAATAAGATATATTTTCTTGCCTGTTACTATTAGATGTTTAGTAATATAAGCAAACAAATTTGAATGTAGAGGATTCTATGGTAAGGTGAGCTTTGCTACATAATATATTGATAGGATCTTTATCATATCTGCAAGATGATGATTCACCTGATTATGATTATGCACACCTATATAGAACAAGATAATAAATATGTTCCTAATAATAAATATGAATGAACAAGATCCTATCAACATGTTATGCGGCAAAGCTCACCTTACCAGAAAATCCTCTACATTTAAATTTGTTCACTGGAGAGGCTGGTAACTGTTCAAAGAAGAAAGTTCTAAATATCATGTTTAATAAACAGCTAAATGTTTACTATACACAACTAAATACTATAATATACACTATAAAGGGAAAGGATATCTTATCCCACTTTCGAACTAGTAAAACATATACAGTAGAGCGTCTATTATCCGGTCTAATCAATACCAGCAGGCCTAGTCTGGATACTGATTTTTTTGGAAACCTGTGGAATTATGCTAAAAGTAAAAGGGCTTTCCCAAACTTCATTTCCATAGACGACTTCATCAAGCTTTTGTTTGTTGGTTTCTTCGACGAAATGATAGAGCTTTACTATTTATAACTGAAGTAAAATTAATGGTTGGCTATCCGATATTGAAAAGGCTATTTTCACCTTTACTTTAACTTCTTTATTATGGCAAAATGATTTACGTTCATTTATCTCAATTATTTTCAGCGTTCTAGAATTTATTTTAGACTTAGGTGATCTATGAATATATTTGATGTGTTCTGAATAGTCATATAATTTTGGCAGATTGTAATATCTGAAAATGAAAATCGTATGAAAATTTTTTTCAGTTTTTTTAATAACAATATTGAAGGCATTTAAGTTTTGTTTCGTCGTTTTAGATTTTCGTCTACGGTATTAGAATTAGCATATATATTGTTATGGGCTTGTAGGGGTATGGCTAGACCAAACTACTCTTAGATACAGAACTCTAATTTAATAACAAATGAATAAATATAATCCACTTCTGAACCTAATATGAATTTCAATAATTATTTTTAAAGAGTATAACTTAGGTCTTACTTATATCTAAGTACACAAAGCAATTAAAAAGCAATATATCCCAAAATGCCAGAGATTGTTGATGCTGCTGTGGTGAGAAGGAATTGGTAGCTAATGAATAAGTTTAATTAACAGACGAAAACAAAATTGTACCTTCAATAACAGTCGTCAAATCTTTAGGTGAATAAGCAGCTGTAGTTGTCATGCAAACCGTAACTTAATTTAATTTGTCAAAAGAATTTGTCTCGGTTTCGTTAAATCCAGTTAGAAGGCAAAGAAAAGGCAGACACTACTGTTATATTTTAGAAAGATAAGATAATGAAGACAAATTATAAATATAATAATGATAGTTGAAGACAGGATTAGAAATTCAAACAGAGTGGGAGAACAAATGAAACAAAAAAAAAGAATAATCAAGTAATTGGTGGTCAAACACACAATAAGAAAATGGCCACCTCAAAATTCCAAATAGGAAGTAATGATCCCCTGTATATTGCACTATAATCAGCCATACATGCCAAAATGATATTATTGATGAACTACTTGTGTGTAATTAATCTGCCCCGTTAAAGAAGCGAAATTAGTTAACATGTCCTGTATAAGTGTTTATTATTTGCGAAATTGTGGAAAGAAATGGAGTTCAAATCAAAACACATAATAGCTATTGCCTAACTAATGCACGCACCATGCTCAGCACTACCAACCCTATGCCTATATATATTCTTATGGTGAGAGTAGGGACGAGAACCGTCCAGGCAGCAAAAGCAGGTAAACCCGAAGGGTCCAGGCCCCAGAACACAACCCGCTGACCAACAGAACCCGAATAGTCTGAATGTTCGGCGAGGCTTTAAATCAGTCGGCCCCTAGCCTGGGAGCAGTGTCAGTGATTGAGCTAGTGATAAGCCTGTGTCAATCCACGACTCGCCATTCAGTGAACGTAGTGATAGCATCGCAGTCTCTGTGTGTTTCAGTTTTATACATTTGGAGATTCTTATGTTTAATTTTAAACCCTAGAGTTAAGTTATTTAGGATTAGCGATACCATATTTTATTTATATAGTTTTGTGTAATTAGAAAGAGTTTAAACTTAGGTTTAGATAATAATTATTGTTAATTTACATTAGGTTGAAAAGTGGATTATATTTATCTATCCGTGAATAAATTAGTTTAGTGTTTAAGAGTAGTTTAGTTTAGTCATTTAGTCATAGCCTATTCTAATACTGTGGAAGAAGTTCTAAAATGATAAAACAAAACATATATTAAACTGCATTCCTTCAAAATTTCTATTATAAAACCTGAAAATTTTCATGCTATTTTTATTGTCAGATATTACATTCTGCCAAAATTATATGACCATTCAAAACACATCAAATCACCTAAATCTAAAATGAATTCTAGAATGCCTAAAATAAGATAAATTATTTTGTAAAATGTGAGGCCTTTCAATTTTCCATAGTAAAGCTAGATGGTGTTTAAACGAATTTTCAGAAAAACAGTCATAGAATGATTTTCGAATTGAATGTAATTACATTACACACTTGATAGTGGCAGTTTTAACTGGCCTAATGTTAAATAGTTTGGATAATAAATAACCTAAAAGAAACCTCAGAAGTAGTGTTTGAAGAAAAGGAAAACATGTATCCAGGATTTTACCATTATTAATTTGTTGGTCTAGAAATAAAAAAAAATTATAAATTAATAAACTATTTTATTGTGTTAAAAAAGGTGTTACTCTTTTTTGAAAACGTAGAAGACTAGATTATTTGAATAGGAAAAAAAAAAAAAAAAAAAAAAAAAAAAGCCGGCTGAAGATAGATAAAATGAGAATTTCGACCTTTCATCTAAAGAATCAGGTTTGTAAAAGGTCAAGAGTTTAGATTGTACTGAAGGCTCCTTTCAGCCGATTCTCATTAAGGTTTAAACGGCTACATCTAGCAGGAACAGAAAAAGAGGATTTAACTTCAAACTGCTATAGAACGTCAAACGAATAGGCTAGAGGGACAAACTAAGGTGGAAACTAGACTCACGTAGAATCTGAGCTTTTAAAAGTAGAAAACCATTCAAAATTTACTAGATTTATTCTTTATTTGGGATAGCACTTAATCGTAACGCACAACCTGGCAGCTCAAGCTATGACACAATCTAACATGGCTGTTGCAATACTGCATGGATTTTGTAATTTTGACTGTTTTTAACAAATTTGTTTATTTTAACAAATTAATTTTGTTACTATATATTGTTATTATTATATTTTATTTCTATTTAAAAGCGAAGAATATAATTATTGTAGTAGGCATTATTATTCCTTTTTTTTTTTTTTTAAATTTTATTATTCGCACATAAAGTGGTGATTGTATTCTTTCGGGGGTTTTCACCAACCGAAATTTTATAAGTTTAGCGTTTTCCTGAGTATTGCTGTTGTGTCCAAAAGTACTGCTTTTTGTGCATCTTCTAATTTTCCAAGTAATATTCTTTCTTCGTTAAAAGAATTTATTGCAGTTTTTGAAATTAGTCCCTTGCAAGATATTACCTCCGGCAAAATTTTGACTTTATCCAGCCTGTATATAGCCTTCAGCTCCGTTGCCAGATCCTGATACCTGGAAATCTTTGTCATTATTGTCTTTTGGACATTGTCATCTACAGGTATAGCCACTTTAAATACCTTACAGTTCCCTTGTTCATACCCAGCAACAAGATGTCTGGCTTATTGTGTGCGACTGGATGGTCGGATAATATTTGCTGATCCCAGTACAGTCTATAACCAGCAGCTGCCAATACATTTTTCGGCTAATATTTATAATATGGCACCGTCTTGTCAATCAATCCATATTTTTTGCCAATTTCTTATTGGATGATTCCTGCCACATGATTATATTCCGATCCTGCTAACCCAGTGCAACCCAAAGCCAAGTGCTGCATTTATTATTGTTATTATTATTATTAAATCAATTTTAGTCTTAAATTTGAAGACCTAAGGAGAATTATTCAATGAAATGAAATTTTCTCCAATTTTTTTTTTTTTATCTGTACATCTAACTGCACTTTAAAAAAAAAAAAATTAAATATTCTAAATACTTGCGAATTGTGTAAGTAAAATAAACTTTATTTAAAAGAAAAAATGTTCTATAAATATGTTTTATACTGCTTATGTCCATTATTTCCGATACTACCGTGGAAAGTGGGGATGGATAAATAAAATATTAACGCAGTGTACCAATGTAAATCTTTTTCTCTGATAATCCGATATTTTTCTTAAACATATTTGTTGTTTTTGCCTGTACAGTATGATATTTAGTATTGTCTTTATAATAAAAATAGAACATATTTTTCATATAAAAAAAAAAATATTAAAATATTGGAGAGAGTTTTGTATGGTAAAGCCATGGGACTGTTGATAAAACTGATAATGGTTTCTTCTGCACGTGATACATATCTGACTAGGTATATATACCAACTGCCTACTGATTGTAAGTATGTGTGTGTATTCAATTTTAGGGCGGAAAACTGCAGCAGGTTATCATCTACTTTTTTTTCTGTTTTTTTCTTCTTTTTTCCCCCTTTTTTTTTTTTTTTTTTTTTTTTTTTTTACAGAAGTAACATTAACGCAGAAATTATATCAAAAAGTTTTACAGGCAATCGTAACATTCTGATTAATATCCAATTATTTTCAGAAAATAAGCATTTAAAAAAAACAAAACAATTAATTTAAATCCACTTAAATGGTTATTCCATTTCGGTACGGATCCTGCCTATCCCTCTTCACTATTCTATATAACAAAAATAACCTAATCATAAAGCATTTATCATTAAATCTATCGTCTGTAGACGCCTGGCTTCAATACATAGATTTAATTCAACAATCGGGCAAAAATATTTTGGACTTAATATATTAGCTTATTTATAAATTTATACATTAAATACATATAATAAATAAAATGAATATTCTCTTATCAATATGGGTGATTCTCAAACTAATGGCAACTTTCAGATGAAGAATTTAAAAAAAAAATACCTGATCAGAAATTTCATTAAAAAGCCATGACTGAGGTGCCAAAAATGTTTTTTGCAGAAATTAAAACTGATTTTTAGGCTCAAAACAAAACCAAGGGAAAACAAAACTACTGTGTAATTTTACTGTAATGATATTTCATGATTCTAAATCGACCATCTCAATGATCACTAATCCAATAATAATAAACCCATAAAATTTTGATAAAGAATTCAAACTTTAAGTGATAAGATAATATGAAGATGATTGACTGATAATTACCTAAGATAAAAGCGTCAATGGTACTTATATTTTAAAAGCTACGCACCAGTTAACCGCCTTATAACGTTGAAAAGACAATTGTTTTTGATGGCTGTCATCTTGAAGAAGTTGGTTATCATACTAGTAGGGCTGCCACTCGTTAATATTGTTAGGATAAGCTTCTCCTCTTTCTTAACTTTCACGAAATACCAGTTTTAACTTTATGCAAGGTAATTACAATGTAATTAGGGACAACGTACTAAGTAGCCTCAGTTACAATTTAGGCAAGACATATACAATACCATAAACATGTAATTAAATTTTAGCCGTCTACATTACAAAACTAATAATTAATTGTTTGATAATTGGTAGTTTATAAAGGACAACCTAATATTGTGAATATTGAATTTCAGGACAACAATGCTAATTACCATTTGACACTTTAGTTAAATAAATATACCAAAAATTCTACAGTTAAATGCATTATAAGACGTTTTTATTTAAAAAATAATGCATTAGTAAGCAAATTCGTGAGCTAACATACAATTGTATTACTTACATTAGTTTTTAGCTGCAAACTCCGTGTATTCCTACCTCCTACATAATTCCTTTTTATCCGCACGTATCTTTTATAATTCTATCTCAGTAATAGAACATTTAAAGTTAATCATAACTGTTCCTATTCTTCCCTCTTTATCCAATCAGCCGGTGATCCTCAAGGAAGTATCCTAGGTTCTATCGTCTACGCGGTTTATAAAGCTGACATCCCTACACATCCAAGTACTGTCCTCACTACGTATGCTGATGAAACATGTGTGTTATCAATAAATCATGATCTCTTTTTGGCATCCCAAACACTCCAATCTCATATCATAAACCTTCAAGAATGGTGTAAAAACTAGAGAATTAAAATAAATCCAAATAAATCTCATCAAATAACCTTTACCTCCTCAATGATCCAAATGTTGCTTATTTAGCCCAAACCAGATACCTATACTTTCATAGTAAACTCCATAACCATTCAGATCAACTACCCTCTCAACTTCCCATTCAGTTCTGGACAACCTTCCGAGGTTATGTTATTATCACATTTCTGAAAAAAAACAATTAGGATTGATGAATTAAATGCCATGGTCTCGGGACCTTCTAAAATAGAGCTTTTATTAAAGTGCTACCAGGGGATAGTGGCTCCACAAGAAATTGTCATATTAGTATTTTATGTTATTATCACATTTACTGGGTGTATGTTTTTTTATTTAAATTTGCTATTGGCGATTCTTTATATTGAAAACTAGTTGCGAATGCAAACATTCATCTTCAGTTCTAAAATAAGCAATAAAATTTTCAACACATCAGTACTATGTTACCTAGATTTAAATATACTAAGGTTTTTACAAAAGATAAGCCAAGGAAATCAAGCATAGGCATCACCTTCGAGGTTAACTAAAACACTGAATTTGTGAAAGTAAAAGGGGGGGCAGGTAGGTTAAGTTTTAGATTTACAACGGGGGTTTCCCTTATGTACAATTGTAAATTTTGTAAATCTAAAACTTAACCTACCTGCCCCCCCTTTTACTTCTCACAAATTCAGTGTTTTAGTTACAATAAATAGATCTTTTTAAAAACCTAAAAAAAACATTACTGATGTGTTGAAAAATTTTAGCAGATCTCTTGAGGTCACGAAAATTATCCATAGTTTGAAAATCACCCATAAAATATAGGTAGAAGCAACTTGAGCATATGTACCTGTCCCTCCTCGTCTCGTTGAACCCATACTCGAGATCCTGCGCGGAAAGGTCGAGGTAAGATTCAGTGGAGACGAGGCCGAAGAGGAGGTCCCTCGCCGGGAACTCGGCAAGGAGGTGACCGGGCCCGTGGTGTTCCGACAGTGCCGTCGAGAGAACTGCACCGTCTGGAAACGGAGCGAACCCTGGGGTGAACCTGGAACAGGAATTAAATTAATTGAAAGTATATCAAGGATGTAAACTTTTCAATTCAAAGCTGTTATATAAGCTGCCTCAGTGCTTCAGTAATAAAACATAATTTACTATCTTCCATAGATATACACACTCGCAGCAAGAAGATTTAAAGGGAAGTAGGAGAAATATCTCTGCTAATTTATAACAATTCTTATTTTAATTACAGATTTTATGAGCCAAAGGCAGTTTTATAAGAAAACATTCAGCCTAACTTAAGAGCAACAAGTAGTAAAAATGACATGGCATAGTAAGTATAATAAAAACTATAGTTTAAACAACTACAAAAACACGCTTTAATAGCAAAACTAATTAGAAAGAAGAAATTTTATGGATTGGATTTGTCATTTTTGTGTTATAGGCTCTTAGACATGAACGAACTTAACTTTTTGATAAATTTGACGAAATTCGTCGAATTTTGACGAGAAATTGTAACTAAACGTCTACATAAAATTCAACTTAAGGCCCGATTCACATAGAACGGACGTGGCGGAGACGTTACACGGACGTGACGCTTTTGTCTCTTCGGATATAAAAACAACATTAATAAAATTTTATATTGGACTTACATACATATATATCTACAATTTATTAGGGGTGAATCATCATTAAATTGGCAATGTTTCACCCCTATTAAATTGTTGGTGTGTATGTATGTAACTCCAATATCAAATTTTATCAAAGTTGTTTTTATATCCGATTCACCCTCGTCCCCCACCCAAAAAAAAAAAAAAAAAAAAAAAAAATAAATATATTACATATATATATATATATATATCAACAATTTATTAGGGGGGTGAATCATCACATTTAAATTTTTTTTTTTTTTTTTTGGGGGGGGGACGAGGGTGAATCGGATATAAAAACAACTTCGATATAATTTGATACTGCAGTTACATAGATACACACCAACAATTAATTGAGGGTGAAACATTGCCAATTTAATTTTTTTTTCGGGAAAGTCAGTTGAGTTTTTTATGCCTGATTCACCATCTCCCTCCCCCCCCCCCCCCCAAAAAAAAAAAAATTAAATCAGTGATGTTTCACCCCTATTAATTGTTGGTATATATGTATGTAACTCCAATATCATATTTTATTAATGTTGTTTTTATATCCGATTCACGCCTCACCCAAAAAAAGAAAGCTAACTAAAAAAGAAAAAAAAAACTCGTGGCGAGGTGAGGTGTCCTTTTAAGGTCCGCCATCTTAAAACCGTCAAATATTTTAAAACAGTATCCTGGAGGACAACAATGGCGGAAGTTATCCTTCGGATAACTTAAAAAACCGTTAAAAATGTATTATCCTTAAGAACGAAAAAGCTTATTCTAATTGTGGATGGAGAGAGTGGCCAAGGATGTCCTTCGGCCTCGAAAAAACGTCAGATCCTGGCAGATCGGTAAAACAGTGTATAATCTAATTAAATAATTATAATAATAATATAACTACATCTGAACACTTGGAAAAAATTCTGATTTTAAAACTTAACTCTTCCAGCTTTACGTAGTCAGGCAGTTTTTTAAAAATATTTTTAATATGTATGTATTCATAATACATAATAAATATACATACATATAATCATATATATACATATAATTCATAATACATTTGTAAGCCAAAATTTGTAATGGATTTCAAAAATAAAGATGTTCTGTGGCTAATAGTTGACTATATTATTCTCCACCTACTACTCCAGACTCAAAAAATATCATGGAGATAATTCAAAAAATTTAACTTTCTGATTTAGAAAGGAATTACTCAAAAATAATTATTATTGTTGATTGAAAAAATTTTGTTCAAAAATAATGATCAGAATTTGATTTTTATAACATATGATCAAAAAATAAAAATCGATCATAATAAAAATCATCAAATGATTTTTAAAATTCCTGATAAAAATTTTGATCGGATTTGATTTTTATTTTTATGTTTTTTAATTATCGATTTCAAACCCTGTTTACGGCAATGTCCACTAAGTATAACAAAGGTATATGACTATGCCTAACTTTTTAAAGGATTAATATGGAAGTTATCTGACACTCGAAATGAGATGTAAGAGATTAAGAACTGCTTTTTCAGATTTATGTTCGGTATATCCAGATGTTCTTTTTATATTGGCTTCAATTTCTAGAGCTGCGGATAGTGGTCTGAAGTTATTCTGCGCTAGAACCTAAACTGTCATCTTGTATGCTTCTGTACATCGAACATCCTTTTGGAATTCCTAGAATAGCTGGATAAGACATTTGCTCCTCTCCAACTTTTTTCAACATAATCTATTTCTTCACCTCAGAAGAAGAAATGGGATTAGTATCTGAGGAGCAAATGTAATTATATATATATATATATATATATATATATATATATATATATATATATATATATATATAATATATACAAGTTTTATCTTCATATAAGATTGCTGTGTATCCAACAGAACAGTACATTTTATTCTTAAGAATAGACTTATTCTTAAGCCGTGTATACACTATGTCGAATCATGTCGATCAACAGTGACAATCGACACGGTTGGCTTTTTTTCTAGTCCAGGTTACCTAAATATATTTCTAGTATCATTATAGAAAATTTAATTAATTTGTTTACCATAAAATTAATTTTTATTTCGACTTCAAGATAATACCTACACACATGAACTCAAAAGTAAAAAATAACACTTTTTAATTACTTTGAAACAAAGAGCATTAAAGGGAATTAACGAAATTTTTGATACTTAAATACCTATACACAATTTATGTCCACTTTTTTTTAGACTCGGTAATAGCCAAGGAGAGCAGTTTAAATCGTCCCACTCACTAAAGCCAAAAATATTGCAGAGCGAATTCGCGGCGGAAAAATTCGTCACCTATACGTGGCGACGTCGAGGGTACTCAGACCAAGACGAATTTCCGCTCTTTCGTGCAATGATTCTTTCTTACACAACCGTTGATGCTGCAGGTAGCGTTTTTAATTGGTCCGATTTTTTTACGGTTATTAAAAAAAAAATAATAATTTTTTTTTTTTTCGTTTATTCTTTTTTATGTGAAACATCTGTAATAATAACACATAAACTACTGCGTCATGTTTTTCAATTCCAAAAGTATTTAAGAGCTCCGTTAAACCATCATGCCTTTTTGTTGTCATACTGTAAATCAATGGAGTTCCACAAAACACATTGATAATATTACATTTGGGTAAATCTAATTGTATGTTTGTCACTTCAATTCATAATAAGATGAATAAATAGTATAAATTAATGAAGCAATAAATCAACTATTATAAAAACTAAAATAGTGATTCAATACTCAGTGGGGAGGTTACCCGTTATCATCTGGAATGATAACCTAAGAGGCAGTGTGAAATGGATTAGCAACGCCGCAACCGCTTAGTAAACGTTTTTATTTCCATCCTAATTTATTGACATAATTTATATTTATTTTTAAATAATATGTTTTATTTTTCAGTGATGTCGAACAACACATTCGACACATCCAAACTGTTGTTGTCGGTTCGACTTCCATTGATCTGTACCGACTTGATTCGGGTTGCGGTTCGAAATCCGTTATATGAAATGTCATATGCATTAATACAAAAATAGGCCAAAGATATTCGTATTTAAAACGAAGGATATAGTAACTTTAATTACCAATTACATATATTGGACTGGAAGCTGATTAATGCTCAAAATGAAACAGAAAATAAAACCAGTGAACTTGTCTGACATGACAACATAAACAAAGAATTTCATTCAAAAACCTGGTCCCTTTTCAAAAGTTCAGAAGGACCTGAGCTGTTGGGAGCCCTTTTTAAGATTGAGAACTCAATGAAGTTTGTAGCAGTGTTTTTAATACCAAAGAACTCACAAAGTTTCGGTGGAACTTCCATTTCTGAACAGTGAGTGATAAAGTTTCTCTTTATCGACAGGTGCCAAACACAGGCTCCAATATCAATGACCATTTAGCTGAAGGCGGTGTCGGCAACATATGCTCCTGCACTTCTATCATAAAAAACAGTATTGGAACTGGTGATGTGTATTGAAAAACCAATATCCTGGCGAATCATTTAGTAAAGATTTGGGTATTTCTCATTACATTTTTCTATAGCAATTACATGAATATTCAATGAGAATCTTAATCCTAATACTCATCAAGCCAATAAAGAATTTATTACATTAATGAGTTTTAATATGATGCATACATATTCTATATACATATACAGACATACGTACATACATACATAGGAAAAATCACTTTTTAAGTTTTATGTTGCCTACTTTTCAATGATTACTTCTATCAAAGATGCTCGATAAGACCATATTTATGTCACAAATACTCGCATAAATCTAACTACTTAGTTTTCATATTGGGTAAGAATAACCTTCCAACAGTATTACAGTCAGAACCAATATAATCGGTCGTTAAATATCTTAGATTATACTAGGACTGCAGGATTACGTAGAACATACACACAAGAATTAATCATGACTTTATAAATTCTATTTTTTTAGTTTTTATCTCAGAAATGTTCTCTTAATTAAATATTCAAATGAATAAATGATTCATCACCAAATCATATTAAGAAATAAATGACAAAAGAACGTCCCTCATAATTACTTTTTTGGGAAGATCTACCTCAGCTATTGTATTCATTAATTTAAATTTATGAATTTCTTTATGTTATCTACAGCTTCAACCTAAAAACAACGATTCGGATCAAGGAGGTGAAAAAATATTAAGTAGAAAGGGAAAAAAAAGAAGGAAATATATGAGAAATGCAGCCCTTTTCTTAAAGAAAAGTTCCTTGATACTTTCAGTGAAAGCTCAACATGAGAGGCCTATAGTACGAGATCGCGGAACTACACCAAGTAGAACAAGGAGTTTGATGAAAGAACTCAGCATCCATATGAGGAACGTGGCTGTGTTAAGAATATCATACTGGAATCCCTCGGAATAACCCACCACCACATATATAGTAACTAATAGCATGGGAAATGTAAAAGAAAAGAAAATGAAAAAAATGTTATATGAATATTGCATGATTATCTTAGTTCTGAAGTCATATAGATATATAGTTATTGTTATTTTATGTACATAGTTTTATATATGTTTAGAATAGTTATGGTTTATATAGTTATCTATAGGTTTAATACAGTTTATTTTAGCAGTAACTCCTCTTAAAACAATTAATCTTCACAACGTGATATGTTTCGGGATATTCCATACCATCATCAGACTTTCTATTCTTCTGGTATTATCCCACCATGTCAATTTTGGAAGTTGAATGAAATGATGAAAATCAAGAAGTTATCTATAAGGATTTTTTGTATATCATTTTTTTTTTTAATACATTAATATTTTAACAGTAATTTTATAATCAGCATGTGATCAGTCATTTTATTATGCACATTTATGTATTTTAGATTCACTGACTACATTGTTTTTAGTTTGTTTTTTTTTTTGCTTACGGACCATACAACATAGAATATATCGGATTTTATTATAGTAATATCATCAGATACTGAAATATAGCACACAAATTTATTGACTGATATATTGACTGATATATTGCATAATACGTGAGAGGCTCCAAAACTTACAACTAAGGAATGTTTATAAGACGAAAGATACATACCTCGGAGGTTCAAGCTTGACCGCCAAGAGGTCAGAGAGTGGCTTGGTCCTGAGGCAGGGGGCTAGGTCGTCCTCGACAAGGTCTCCATGGCAGCCGGTCTGCTCCGCCACTCGCCTCTTCACCGCCAGGGGCTCCCGCTGCAGTGCCCAAGGGCTCAGTCCCGACCCGCTCACCAGGATCACCCGGTGCAACAGATCTGTAGCAGGGGAAAGGGATTCTATTATAAACTAAAATATAATGTTTACCTTAATAAATCAATAAAATATATAACCTAAAATAATATAAATGCTTATAATAGCAGTAAATCAAAACAGAATAAACAAAAAAAAGATAACAATAAAAATTAATAGAATTAATGATAAGAATCAAACTAGCAAAGGATATCAGAGACTTGATGGTAGAGAAGGTTGGGACGAGGGGCTTAAGTTTTACACTACAAGTAAAGTGTACCACGTGGGTTCGAATCCTAGCCGGGCGAGTTAAAATATATCTCGTAGTAGAACGATGAAATGAATCTTGACCATCCCACCATGGCTAGAATAGGATAGTAAACTGTAGGATAACCCGTCATTCCTTCCCTAGTTGGAGTATATAAGGATGCTAAGCCCCAAGAATACAAAAGATATCAAGCAATGGATTTTGAAGCAACCAACAGGTCCTATAAAAAATAAAAAAAAATCTAACAGTTTTTGTGCGTAGTAAAACGATTGTATTTTTATTTTTTATTTTCACGGAACGGCCTTAGAGACCACGCGAATATCATTATTTTAACTTCTTTTTATGCCTCTTCGCTCCTTCCTACTTTCCTCGGTCCACGGTCAACACTATTCCTTTTCTTGCATCTCTGTTTCCCACAAGGACATTAATTTATTTTAGTCTTTTCCCATAGTCATCCCTATCGAAACAGTCCTGGTCTATTATTTTCGGGTTCTCAGTTTCTTCCTTCATCTGTTTGATATACCTCCCAGCACCCTTGTATCCCCTCGATTTGTCTATTTACTTTTTTTGGGTGCATCCTCACCATATACCCAAAGAACTTTAATCTTCTAATTCTTATGTCCGTTTCCTAATCATTTATTTCATTTAATATTTTTTTTTTGTTTTGACATGAATATGTCTTTTTTACTGGGGTCGATACATTTTGTGTGCAAGGTTTTTTTCACTCTTATTTTGACTTAGCCCTGTTGGTGCTGGTTGGATCAAACATTTTTGTGGATAGTTTACCTAATAAAATATTTTTAGAGAATATTGATTTTTATACGACATTTGTCGCTAGGGCCGACCGTTTAGGAGCTATATTGATTTGAATGAAAAAAATTTCGTTTGAAACCCATATTTTCTCTCTACTTTGTTTATGTCGAATAATCATTGATTCTTAATTTATACTAATTATTAATGTAAATGATTTGATCCTTTTAATTGTATAATATAAATTACGACAATCACTAGATTAAAGATGGACATTATCGATATTGTTGTTGTTTTTTGGGGGCTTAACGTCCTTATGTACTCCAACTAGGGCAGGAAGGACCGGTTATCCTACAGCTCACCAACCTATTCTAGCCAGGGTTGGATGGTCAAGATTTATTCGTGGGGTCGCCATGAAATAAATTTTAACCCGCCCAGGTGGGATTCGAACCCACGACCTTCTGGTTACGAGTGCGATGAGACCCACGCCCCAACTCACTCGGCCAGCGAGTCCCTTCACGTCATAGATATGATTTGTTGTTTTTCCAATAGATTCCGATAGTCAATGAGAAATTGAGTTTTTTTCTGATTGTTATCTGTTAAAAAAATAATTAGTTATGTGGATACTAAACAGTTTTTATGAAGTTAGCTAAAGTATAATTTTAGTTGCGATTGTTAGCAAATAAAGTAAAATAAATATTTTTGTTTCATAATTGTAACTCGTGATAAATTTTATTTTATTACGATAAGGAAAGAAAAATCTTATAAATAAACAACCTAACCTAACTAGTTTAAGAAAATTTATATAAATTCCTTTGATTTTTCAATAATATTTTTTATTCCTTAATAAATAATATTTTTCAATAATATGCAATCAACAGGTAACAAAACCATTGTACATAAATCCATTTAAGTGGAATGAAGTTTGAACTATCGCTTTAAAAAACTGTTCTAACGAAACATTTAGTGCATAAAAAATAGTCTCATAAATAAAATTCAGTTTCTTTTACATTAACAATAAATAACTTCGTTTTACAACAGTATATACCACTGAAACTTTAAAATTATCATCAACGGACGAGTATCCACAAACAAATAATGATTATATATATTTTTTAAAAAAATATTATTAAGTTAGTCAAATAAAACAGTACTAAATTAGTCAATAAGTCAGTTGCGTAATATCTTACATAGTAGCATAAAAACGTAACGTATCACTCCAAACATTAATACCTAAAAATAAGATTTTATAATATAATAAAACTATTGAGAGATAAATTATAAAAATGCTGGCAGATTTCTTTAGAAAATTATTTTACTACTTTTTATCACTAATATGCCTAGAGGTGGCTGCAAGTTAAGAGAAAATCTAAAGCCAAGATACGAAACAAGGACCACATAAAAAAAGAGAGCTTATCTAGAGTAGAAGACACCGGCCATTGTCTGAATACCAAGTCTGTGTGTCTCAGAACTTGATATCTTCCTTCTGTTATCACAAGGAAATTACCTCTTACTCCTATCTTTATAGTCCAGTTTTGCATCTTTATGGCAGGTTTTGTTTCTTTTATTGTTGGTAATATTTAAATTTTCATGAATATATATTATTATGTCTTAGAAAAAGGGGTTTGTAGTTTTGATATTATTTTATTTTCAACCACAACAAACTCAAAAGGAAACATTACAAGGTAACCCAGTTTCTCACTAAAAGTAGACAGATTAAACATTATTTCACTGTTTCTGTAATTGACAAACGACACAAACGTTTACCCACACACTATATGATTTTCCTAAACTTGTAAAGAACAGACAGAGTTTCATCAGAAACATAGTCATTAGCGGTGTCAAATGGGCACGCCCAAAATATGAAATATAAAAAAATTACCTAACGAAACTGAAAAAAAGTTCCTCATCAACATTCGTTTCCAGTTGTTAGAACTGAAGAAAAAGGAAAAGGATTGATAAGAACTATATTGATAAGAAACCTTTTGTTATCTTGTTATTTTCAGACGATTGTATCTCATAGTTATTATATAAAAATATTATATTCTTTGGAGAAACATATTTTGTTATTATTCTCTTTAAATATGTAACAACTAATAATTAAATTACAGCGCTCTTGTTAATTAACGTATTTACCACATTGTATTTGTTAATTTTTTTGCCGTCTTCAGGTTATAGCTATATCTATAGTGTTCCACCTTGTCATATTTTAATATATTTTTTCACATTCAATATGATCAGACCAGTGTTAATTATATTTATAATTATACCTCATTCTACAGTATTGAAATGTTATTATTATACAACTATAACTTCATGGACAATACAGTATCACGCCATAACTAGCAATATACGTATTAAGCAAAATGCATAGAAGGCATCGTATTATTTTACCAAATTCACGTCTCTCGATAGGGATACTAAGGAAGAGGAAACGACATATATATTTAAAAAAATGTAATATGAACATAACAAAATATTCTTAATCCAGCCAACAATGTATTTAGTTTGATTAAAGAAAACTTGAACTCATTTTGAAAATCAGACTAAATCGTTAATATGATTGTGATGTTTTACAGAATTTAATCTCTAATGGATCGACAATTGACAGACATGGTTTGAATACATATTACACAAGGTCGCTATAGAACAGTTGCACGATAGAACTATTAGATTCAGGGAGGCAACATTACCTTGAATGTAAGAACTGAGAATAGGAGACGAAGACAAAAGCGGAGCTGTATTCTCGCTGGGGGCAGACGGTAGGAACGCATTGTGAGAGCCCCATACGCCCTAGGTCTCCCCCAACAATCTCTTTAATTGCCCCTCTATCATCCCCACCTCTTATCTTCTGCCAGAGGCGGCACTTCATTAGAGCGCTTACTGTTCAAGATGGCTTAGGAAAAAATCGATTGTCTTCTGAAATATTGCGGAATTTCAGTTGTTTCGATGTACTAGTATCGAAATCTACATAATCAATGTTGGTCTCAGAACTTCTCAATTTTGACTTTATTTGTGTTTATCGATACATACAACTATGTAAAACAGCAAGCCATTTTTCGTTAGTGATCACCAACCACTCAAACTACTGAACTAATCCGTACCAAATTTTAACTACACCACCTTCATAGCTCAAAGAGGGTTTAGCAATAATATATTTTTTTTATTTATTAAAAAGAGATAAATATGTGGTACGATACACAGTGGGACCAATGATCAGTATTTGCGGTCAAAACCTCTCGCAGTAATTTTTCGTTACTGAATGAGTGAAAACGAGTCAAAAGCAGTTGAATCGTAATTTTGTGGTCCAGGTTGGGTTCAATCTTTTAAGAATATAAATAATAATAGTAAAAATTTAATTTTTTTTAAAACGAAAAAAAATAATAATTGTGTTCTGCTGTGATTCGAATTGAACAAAAAATATGATTGGAACTTCCTTGTCTAAGAGAGAAAAGAGAGAGAGAGAGAGAGAGAGAGAGAGAGAGAGAGAGAGAGAGAGAGAGAGAGAGAGAGAGAGAGAGAGAGAGAGAGAGAGAGAGAGAGAGAGAGAGAGAGAGAGAGAGAGAGAGAGAGAGGAGAGAGAGAGAGAGAGAAGTATGTTGCAAGAATAAAAAAAACAGCATTTTATATTATAAAATGTACAATAACTTTTACACTAAACATTTAAGAACAATTTTTTTGGTAACAATTAACACATATAATAATAAATTTAAACGGAATATAAAATATAAAACAATTGTATGGAACTAATTGTAGGCGGAGCTGTAATCAAAGTATTAATTGTCTTGAAATAGCTCTGCTGTTTTCTTCGTGAATTTTGAAAATGTACTATGATTTTGTGCCCACAAGTTATTAATTAGTGTAGAGTGGAATATATTTATAATCGCAGCGTCAACTACAGTTATCTGTGCTTACGTTTGTTTTTCACAGAAAAAGGTCCTGGCTGTATTGTCTGCGTTTGAACTTCCAAATCCTGGCTTAGTTTTGTCAACAATAATTCCAAGTTTCTGATGAAGATGATCTTGAATTTCTTTTTTTCTATTTTAGCTATAACAAGCTTGTCTTCCTCTCCTTAAGCTTGCCATTCTTTAATCTGCAATTAATAACTAATATGAAGAGCGCATTCAAAAAATCGTATCCATCAATGAAGTACAAACAATCCGAAATTGAATCGTGAAACATCGATTGGAGCTGTATACAATTTTTCCAGGTCTTTAAATCTTTAGAAGTGAGGACTCACAAATAGCACCTTTGAGTTGATTTGTTATCCGCTAGAGAGTTATAAATTTTCCGATCCATCATTGTACACATTTCATTGGATTTGGGTAAGGTTTATTACGTCTGAGGTTTCCACGGTCTCCACTTCACAAACCGTTTGCCTTAATGTTTCTTTGCGTGTCTTAAAATATTTATAAATAAATCACAAAAATAACCAAACAAAATTGTAAAAAAAAAAGTCTGAGAAAATGATCAGTAAGATGTCATTATTTTAAAAAGGGGCAATTTTTTTTTTCACATTATGTTTACCAGATAGTGTCCCAAAACTGCCACACAAATCCGCCGATCCAACTGCGTTCAACATAAAAGATATGAATTAACTTATCTACGACATTGAATTTAAAAAAACTTGAAATTAAGGGTTCCATAAATTATAAAAGAATAATTAAAAATTTACTATAATTGATTATACCTACTTGAGAATAATTCATATAAAAATCAAAGTCTGAACTTTAAAAATAAGGAAGTTATAAATCACTTAACTACATTATGTTTAAGTCAAATAACAGACAAGTTCAAATGTGGCAGATTATTGTTAATAAATACTTGTTTACCTTTTATTTCAGCTCTTCTTTTGATTGGATTATTTTTGTTTATGTATCGAACAATAGAATTAACTTAATTCCAATTCATTTCAACACAGTTTGATTTTGGAGGTTTTGGCCGCAAATATTGGTCAGTGGCCCCTCTGTGCGGCATGTGAAATTTGAATATTAACCGATATATCGCTAATAACATATTATAACGAGTAAATATTCTGTTTCCGGGTGGCTTACCAACTCGTTTATTAAAATTTAAAAAAAATTGGATATCTAAATGTGTTCCTACCTGACCTTCAACTACCTAATCTGTGCAATGGTATCAAGTTACAAATAACATCTACGCCTAGAAATATCATTGAACTTTTATTTCTCAAAAAAAACAGTGACTGAAGAAATCGCATTTATACTTACAAGGGGACGTTTGCAGTTGTGACTCAAAGATTTGAATGCCGATTTTTGTGTGATTAGTAGGGACCTATAATAGTGCAAAACTAGAGTTATAGCCGCCAACTAAAAAAATAAAATATGAAAATAACATTTTATTTTTTTCTCAGCTCTAAGTCAAGATAGAGAAATGATTCATTCACGTTTAATTGTAGTTATGTATGCTATTTTAAATAAAAATACTTTCGTTATGCTCAAAACACTACTCGGCTTTAGGATCATCAAAACCTCCAAAAAAAATGACAAAATTCCAAGGAAATCCGCTGTAAATCAGTGGAAACTTTTTTTCATGAACAACTGACCTCAAATCTTAATTTAGCGCACCATAAAACCCTTATATGTGAAATTTTATCAAAATCAAAAAATATTGATTTTTTACCCCTTTCGAGGAGGTTAAAATTTGAAGTTGAGATTTGATCAACATTTTCTACCGGTCATAACAACTGCTGTGTTCAACTGATACAACAATAATAGCATCACTAGAATCAGCATACATTCTGCTTTTTATCCATGCGCATAACACTGGATTTACTCCCGATTTTAGTGGACAAAAACTGATGTGAATGAAAAAATCCAAGGTCAGCTATAACTTGAGATATTTCAATAAGGGGAAATCCTGCGACCTCCGGACTTCGAAAGGGATCAAAAATCAATATTTTTTTATTTTGATAAAAGTTCACATATAAGGGTTTAATAGTGCGCTAAATTAAGATTTGAGGTCGGTTGTTCATGAAAAAAAGTTTCCACTGATTTACAGCGGATTTCCTTGGAATTTTGTCATTTTTTTGGAGGTATTGAGCACCCTAAAGCCGGGTAGTGTTTTGAGCACACATAACTACAATTAAACGTGAAAGAATCATTTCTCTATCTTGAATTAGAGCTGAGAAAAAAATAAAACGTGATTTTCATATTTTATTTTTTTACTTGGCGGCTATAACCCTAGTTTTGCACTATTATAGGTCCCTAATACCCACACAAAAATCGGCATTCAAATCTGTGAGTTACAACTGCAAACGTCCCCTTGTTAGAATCTAAATGATTCCTACTAAACTACCATTTCAATTCAAATGATTAATATTTCCATTTATAGTTTATTTTGCTGTTAGTAAGGCCAGGCTAGCAAAAACGTTATAATGGTTTTCCAGTAATGGAAACTCTAATATTCAAATCATTTTTATATTATCGGGGAAAAAACTGAAAATATAGTTTATTCAGATGTTATATGAATTATATATATATATATATATATATATATATATATATATATATATATATATATATATATATATATATATATATTTTTTTTTTTTTTTTTTTTTTTTTTTTTTTTTTTTTTTTACTTTTTATCTTGTCTAAAATACAAGAGTTTTATTGATAAATAAATAAAACCTCAATTATTACTTTAAATTATCTAAGTCCTTTAATTATGAGAGCTGAGGAAGCCGCGACGGAGAAAGCAACTTATTAAATTACTGGTGTTTCGGCAAAAGAGCTCAAGTCATTATTAATAAAATAAACTTTTAGGACCATTGCCTCTTTAATAATAATTTATTATTTACAATCTAATGCTGGGCTAGCAGCCGTATTTATCATTTGACAATTAAATTAATTGTCGATACCTAATAATAATATACATTGAATTATGATAGTACAATTAACAGTAATTAAAAAGGAAAATATAATTAAATCTTCCAACTTACTAATAAAAACTAAAGGAACAATAATAAGATGAAAAATAAATCTCATTGTAATCTTAGATATCAATATAAGTAAGAACGAATATTATAATATGAATACTTAAGGATTTAAGTGTTAATTGCGAAAGAATTGCGTTCGTGGACGGCAAGGTACTTAGAGTTCAATTTAGAAATTCGATGATGGTAAATCATGTGAAAGGAAGTTTGATAAAAGTCAGGACAGAATTTTTTTTTTACGACAACGTGCAAATGACTTTAATAATACCTTGTTGATATTGGAGAGTGAATGTTAGAAAAGGGAACTGTAAAGGAACGAGCCAAGGAAAAATCATAGTAGTAAGGAAGGGTATAATGTTTAGAGTAGTTCTGATAGTTGAGAGAACGCCATAACTCAAGTTTACAAGGTTACAAATCTCAAGTTCATGATAATTTGTTTTGCATCCTCTGATTCCTCTTACGTACGTACTATATTCTTACCACACTAAGATAGTCTAAATGAGATAATATAAGAGAAAAAACAATAGTTAGTTGTTGAAAGAGTTAGGGGAAGCTGAGATCGATGCAGGAGTCGAAAGGTGGAAATCGTTGTATATGCCCAGTTAAATTAGTCAGGTTAAAGAATCATTCTTCTCTGTTTTATCGAAACATTTGAATGTTCATTGACGATTATCGTGAATCGTATGAGAAGCAAGGTTTGAAGTTAGTGGATCAGAAAAGGTATATTTATTATAAATAAGGGTTATGATTCAGTCTAAATTAGGAATATAATTGATAGTAGCCTATCATGGATAAATTTATTTTACACCTAAGAATCATTTTAAGAAATATTTCATACTGCAAGGATTGTATGCAACAGAAAATGGAATGTCTATAATAGTGACATAAAGCTTAGCTTCTTCCCTCAAAATAAGACTGATTTCAATTATGAAAATGATTAAAATTTTGTAATTAATTAGAAGCTCAGAGCTTTTATCAGAATAATAAAGTAATCAGGGACGAGCAGCCTCCAGTCTTTTTAGAGTCGGATTACAAGTAAAACGAAAAGGATGCTGGAAAATTTTAAGAAACTACATATCGTTTAATAGGTGATAAGATAATGTTTAATTCAAAAGACGTAATAAATAACGTAATTCAAAAGATTCTTATTAATTACTAAACTCATTATGAGTAAAGAATTTAATAAAAAGTAATAAGTTCTAAAGTAATACGTTCTTAGAATACTAATGAGCCAAGTTAATTAATTGAAGATCTTAAATAAGAAGACCAAACTCTTTAAAGAATTAATGAAATTAATAAAGTCTTCTGGCCGATTTTCCAAGCCTTTACAACAATGTATTACTACTACCCACGACTAGTTCAAGCTTCAAGTATTTTCCAGATTTCTAATAATAATAAAATAAACAGCTTATTTACGGCATTGAAACTACAATAAGCAATAAACACATCTAACTATTGTTTATAAAAGCGGCGGTTGAAGACCTGCAGCACTAAAGGGGCCGCAGAAGGTAGTCAGGCCTTACACAATTAAGGTATTTACGACCTTTATTACAGTCCTTTTTAGTACCTCACTGACCTTACGAGCTCACCAACGGAAAAAAGTATAATTTCTTGGGTTTCCAACCATTAACTTCTCACGTTTCATGGCAATAGGGCGTCTTTCTAACTTTAAAAGATTCAAAACCATTTATGTTGAAAAATTATTCCATACTACACTATGTATTTTTCTACAAATATTACAAAACATGCTTGAGCTTGTTTGATACAGAGGTTTGAATTCCACAGCATTGCTAAAAATATGTATCTGTTTAAATTGTAAATAAAACGTAAAATCTCAAAGTGTTCTTATATAATTTTGAATTATAACTATAATTTTATAATAAAATAAAATTTTCATATGTATATAAAAACATAATTTAGAACAAAATTTCTTTCAGCAGTTCGGAAATAGAAGAGGCAGTTAAAGATAAATCTTCTAAATATAGTGACGTTAATGTGTCATTTCTAGTTTGGACCAGATGTACGCAATCCATCTATGCTCAGTTAATCTAGTTTCCCAATTTATTTATTATCAACCAAGGCGCCGATTTTTATTTTTTTAATACACTAACTTTTTTTTTTTATATCCATTTATTGAAATTTACAACTGTATAAAATATATACATCTAGTAAATACCGTGGATCGAATTCGAGGTCGGGAGACCCTCCTGGGGCACACCCAGCCTCCTAAAAAGTGGGTACCCTTAATTGGGGAAAAACCTGGCGGTTGAAATTCCTTTCACAAAACAGTACAGCCTACCTAAGTACTGAAAAGACCCTTCATGGGTTGTACAGGTTTTTTTTTTTTTTTTTTTTATCTAGTAAATAAGTTGATTATGATTACAATAACATGCGAAACTTGAAGAGAACTACTCATCAGTAGCCCTAAAAAAAAAAAAAAAAAAAAAAAAAAAAAAAAAAACTTTACACTAGAAGGTCTCTAGGCCATCTTCTTTTCAGACGCTTCGGAGGGTTATCGGAAATAGAATGGGAAGCAAGTTAAAGGACTAGTGGATTTGTGTGGTTATGGACTTTACTATTAAAAGGATAAGTATCTGGTTTGGGCTAAATCAGCAACATCTGGGACATTAAGATCTTTATGGATAAGTTTCTTTGTAACAAAGTGAGGAGCATTAAGGATTTTTCGAAGGATTTTGGATTGTAAGGATTAAATACGGGAATCATTAGAAGGTTTAGGTGAGCCCAAAGCTCAACTCCATATATCCAAATAGGTCTAATAACTGTCATGTAAATTTTGTAATAAATCGGAAGGTTTGAACGTTTGTCTAGAAAATGTTGAAGAAGTCGAAAACGACGAGCAGTTTCCTGCAGTTTTAGTCTCGTATGTGGATTCCAGGTTAAACGTTTGTCTAGTTGGAGTCCAAGATAGCGGATCTGTTCAACAGAGATCAGTGGGATATTATTAAAGGATATTGTAGGACAAGAAGACGTAGGTTAACGGAGGAGGGTAAAGGTTATTTGGTGGGATTTGCTTGGATTTATTTTAATTATCCAATTTCGACACCACTCTTGGAGGTTGAGGACATGAGATTGGAGTTTTTGTGAGGCAATGAAGGGATCATTAATTACTGATAACACACATGTGTCATCAGCATACGTGGTAAAGACGGTACTAGGATGGGTCGGGATATCAGCTGTATACACCGTGTAGAGGATGGGACCTAGGATGCTACCTTGAGGAACACCTGCAGTTTGGACGAAGAGGGAAGAATAGGAAAAGTTATGATTAACTTTAAAGTTTCTATCACTGAGATAGGAGCGGATAATAAGAAATTACACTAACTTTCAATTAATAAATTCATGTTGAAAAAAAAAATGAAGTCTACCCAAAATATTTTTTATTTCATTTATTTATTTATGTTATTTGCAATACGAGCTTTTCCGTATTTGGCACATTTGTTATTTGCATATATATATATCAGCAAGGTGGTGGAAAGATCCTTGTTGAATGCCTCTCCAGGCGACAGGGATGATTCTCTGAAGGTCTTACTGATAATAGTCTTCCCTTTTGTGGGTTTCTGTGGAACCAAGTCTAATCTGAAAATTTCGGAACCTTTGTTTTGTTATGAATCCATGGGAATCTAAAACCAATATATATTAACCGAAGACAAATAGCTAATCAGTTATACTGCTTCTTAAAAGTTTTGAATCAAAACATCGAATTTTCTGAATGTTTAATCTCTTGGAGACACTCCAGAATTCCAAACCATAGCTTTAAAATGGTACCTACTAAGTAGTTTGTAAACAAATAATATGGTCGCTGGTAGGTGCCTAGAACGTATTTCAAATTGTCTTGTTGAAAGTCCGTATCTATTTTAGTTACAGGCCTTTTTATTAAATGTCAGTCTTTTGTCCAATCATATTGCTAGGTGGCACAATGTTTCAACAATAATTTTAGGTTATATAAATATATATATATATATATATATATATATATATATATATATATATATATATATAAATATATATATATATATATATAGTATGGACTATATGGTCTAAGAGACAGCAAAATAAGACAAATTTTTCAGCCCAATTATTTGTTTTATTTAAGTGCTATTTTATTATATTGCTCTCATTATTATGCTTTAATTTATCACTGATGACTTAGTGATGTTATTAAAAGGGAACGAATGTTCCCATTCTAATATCTCTTTTCCTCCCATTATTTATTTATTATTATTTATTTCATTTATTTTAAATGCTTTTAAATACGAAATCTTCATAGATATTGCACAAGACTTTATAAAATGACATTCAATCTTCCATGGACTCTAAATTCAAGTCCAGTCCCTAAAAATGTCCCTATAAAAAGCCAAAGTGGCCCTATTATAGGCTATAAAAGGAGACACCTGAAAAGGGCAGGCTTCCTCTACCTAGCCATTAGGAGGGGAAGGGGTGGTCAGTCCGATCTGGGGAATACGATAAGAACATTTGAGAGGATTTTATAACCATATTAGATTAAACATTAGAGTTATTTTACATTTATAGACCTCACAATCTAAAAATCAATATAAATATGTCTTCTTTTTTTTTAATATTTTAAATATCGAGTTTTTCTCACCGTCCGAGATATTATATGTTCAATAAAGAATTTTGTTAATTAAAATCTAAGTAACTTTAACAAACTCACTGGTTAAAATTATTACCCTAAATGATACCATCTCGCTGTGACCCATCGTAGTCTCTCACTCGTCAGCACCAACTTAGTATTATTCGTATTATGTTAAATAGCTTATTATTATTTTGAATTCTTAATTATTAGTTATTCTTAATTTGAATTAATTTTTAATTTGTCAATTTTTTCCTTTAATTTTATGTTTTGCTCCCACTTAATCACAAAAACCTGATTTACATGACAGTGATTAGACCAAAATGGACTTACGGAGTTGAGCTTTGGGGCTCTTCTAAACCAACCAATTCATCCCGTATCCATTCCTAACAATCCAAAATCCTTCGAAAAATCCTCAAAGCTCCTTACTTTGTCACCAATAAACTTATCCATAAAGATCTTCATGTTGCTGATTTAGCCCAAACCAGATACCAATCCTTTCATAGTAAGCTCCATAACCACTCAAATCCACTAGTTTCTCAACTTGCTTCTCACTAGATTCCCGATTCCCAAAAAGAAGATGGCCTAGAGATCTTCTTGAGTAGATTTTTATTGAAGTGTTACTGATGAGTAGTTTTTTTCAAGTTTTGGTATGTTATTGTAAGCGTTTTTAACACATTTGCTTAATGTATATTTGTAAAGTTAAAAATTTAAATAAATTGTAAAAAAATAAAAAAAATTTATGTTTTAATTTTAAAGCCAAATTATCCAGTTATCTTTTATTATAGTAATCATTACTCTCTATAATATTAGTATTTTATTTATATCAAAAACATATATCGTGTATATTTGTTAGTTGTACTGTCAATTTCATCAAATACTATGGTAGATACCAGTACTAAGAACCATAGTTTTTCCTTTTTATAATTTTA
The DNA here is from genome assembly GCA_003667255.2 of Euschistus heros. Classification (NCBI taxonomy): domain Eukaryota; kingdom Metazoa; phylum Arthropoda; class Insecta; order Hemiptera; family Pentatomidae; genus Euschistus; species Euschistus heros. The sequence goes on along the minus strand of RCWM02000404.1, from coordinate 972,960 downwards.
TTGTAGTTCTGGAGCCTCAAATAAAATACTCGGTCAATTTAATGGAGATCCAACAATATCAATATTTGTGGCATAAATAATTTAAGATTTATAATACTTAATAAAATTATATGAATTTTCCTTTTCTTGATGCCTATAATATGTACCTAATTATGCCGATTATTGCTCTGTAGTTTCATATTTCCTAGGATATTCAAGTATCCATTCTACAGCACTCTCACGTATTGACATAAACTACTCACAAATTGAAGTGGACCACTTATCAAAAGTGAGGTAGCACTCTTTTTTAACTTTAGTTCTGGTAATTTTTTGTTTATTTGTTTTAATAACAACTTTACTTAAGCATTGCTAGTGGTATTTTTATAACAAAAATAAAATACACCAAACAAAATTTACGAAAAATCTATTTATTAAAATTAAATTTAAAAAAGTTTAAAATATTAGTATTTGTATGTTTACAAATTTTAATATATATTAAATTTCCACTTCAGTGGGGTGTCGGACCCTCTCTACTTTGACTTAATGATTCCCATCTGCGGCTCATACTCAGTGTTAAGCACAATATGCAATGTTGAGTTAAAGGGGCCTTTTCCTCAATTAAAGCGCCAGCAAGTTCATCCAAGTTATAAGGACAAGCCTTAATAGGTGTTGGAGTTTGCCCCAAACATGTTCAATTGGATTTATATTATCAATCAAATAAACACAATGATAAAATATCTTAAATTCCTAAAGTGTTCCACACCAATTTGTGAGCAGTATTACAAGAATCAAACTGACTAATTGTAATATTAAGCACACACTATTGCTCCAAACTCACAGAACAGACTCGGTTATGTCATTGTCCATATTCAGACACAGAGCACGAATCACGTTTATACAATTCACACATTATATATTCTATTCATGTTCTCCATGTCTCCTCCGTAATTGACTATATGTGCTCTGTATATGCCCGATTATTTTAGAATAGGTGATAGATTAATTTAATTTTAAGTTTAAAAAAAGAAAAACGATATATATGGTGGTAGTGAGCTAAATTATTATTTCAAAAAAATAAGTCCAAAGCAACCTTATATATTCAACTGAACATTAATCTTAGAAATAACATTCAATTTACTTAGGAAGATTACTTTTAGGTTATGATTATCCCTTTTTTAAAATGAGCTAGTGTTGAAGTTCTTTCTCCATCTGTAATCAAGTGTGTACACAGTATATATATATATATATATATATATATATATATATATATTTTTTTTTTTTTTTTTTTTTTTTATTTTTTTTTTTTTTTTTTTTTTTATTTCCCTTACATAGTAACCCTATTGGAGGGGAGTGTATTTCTGATCATTTCCAAATTTCCAAGTTCCATGCAAATTAGCGTTTTAACCTGTAATAAGCAGGTGTAATATTTTTTTTAATTAGATAAATTACAAAAATAAGAAAGTTCTTGATTGAAGTTAATATAAACACATAGGGAAAAGAAAAAGAAAAAATATAACAATAATTTAAAGACCAAAAGGCAGTAATTCCATAGTTAAACAAAAAGAAATTGGAATAAAATAAAATAAAATAAAAATACAATAGAAAAAGAAAGTAGATTGATAATATAAATAAAAAGAAATAACATGAGACAATATAACATGCAGACAAGTTGATTTTTCAACAGATGTCTTCTATTGTTCATCTTGTTTTTGATGCGGGGTGGTATATGCATTTGTCAAATGAAACCGTTTCAAGTAGTGGTTAGTCTGTCCATGTTCCGTTAACAGTTGTGTAAGTTGGTGATGAGTACTTTTGGGTGTACCGTGATTTTGTAATGTGATGTTTGGGATGTATTTGTGCAAGGGTCGTCCTTTTGTCGAGTTGTTCTAAAGTTTGTCCTATTCAGTAAGCGAGTCTATTTTGATACATTTTTTAATAAATGAAACGGGAACGCGGGTGTATTCTAAAGTAAGTTCTAAATCATGAGCAGCCGTTTTTGCAAGTAGATCTGCTCGCTCGTTACCTTCGATTTCACTATGACCTTTGATCCAGGTTAGTTTTGTTGGTATTCCGCGGTCCATTATTTCAATTAAATTTTTCTTCAGTCGATCTGTCAGTGGGTCGTTGGATTTGATGTTATTAACTGAATCTATTACTGTTTTATTGCCCGTATAAATGTTGTATTTGTTTTGATGAACGTACGTCTGTCTAAGAATATATTCCGTGGCCTTAACTACAGCTAATTTCTCAGCCTGATTATTTGAGCAGTTTTGGCCAACCCTGTATAGTTCGTCGTAGTAGCAGTTATTGTGATATAGAGTTAGTGCGCAGCCTGTGTTCTGTTCGTCTTTGCTTCCATCCGTGTAAATGTCAATACTTGCTGAGTCTGTATCTGCAGCTCCTGTGTCTGTTATGTACTGTGTTAGTTTAGCGTGTATAGCAGGATGTATCCAGTGTTTGGTGGTTAGTTCGTCTTCAATGTCCCTTGGCTCCATGTCCTTGTAATTTAGTCGTTGTTTCTTTGTTTTGTATAATGTTGTTAGTTCATTAATTTTCACGTGTATTGGTTATATCCCTGCAAGGACACAGGCAGCGTCATAAGAGATAGTGCGATATGCTTTACCTATCCTTATTCCCATCAATCTCTGGACCTGAAGTTTTTTTCAGATTGATTGGTTTAGCAGCTCCTGATTCCCAGATGGGTATGGCATAAAGGAGTTTTGGAATGATGGCTCCTTCTTAAATAACTTTTAGTGCCTCTGTCTTTAAGCCCCATGTGTTTCTTGCAGCTATAGTGAGTCCGTTTACTATTTTCAGTGTTTTGTTAACAACGTAGTCTGTTTGTGCTTTCCAGTTTAATTTCCTGTCGTATGTTAGCCCTAAATATGTCATGGTTTCAGTTTGTTCAAGTGTTTTGGAATAGAGTCTAATGTTTAAATTTGGAGTAATTCGTTTCTTGCTAAATAAACCATCCATGAGAGAACAGTTAAAATTAAAGTTTTTTTTTTGACATGGATGTGTAATTTGGCTGAAGACCTGTAGTTTTTTTTTGTCTTTCACCCTCAAAATGTGTAACTTTTGACACGCTCTACTTATGTTGGTGTTGCACGGATCGAAAATTTGACAATTTTCATAATCAGAAACTTAATGGAGAATATCTTTGTTATATGATATTTGTCACTAGGAACTAAATATTTAGGAGGTATATTGGTTTAAATAAAAAAATGTCACGCTTTTCCTTCATCTTTTGTGTTGTGGCATTTATTCTGACATTTTTCTTATGAGAAGCAGTAGATTATTAATTAATAATACTTATCCATGATCTATTAATTTTCCAGTCGGGGATAAATTGATTTTCTTTTCCTTTACCTTCTTAGCACTGGAATTGGTTCAAGGATAGATCATAGGGTACAACACCCCATACACGGTAGGCTTGTTACTTAAGATTAATTAATTAGTAGCTAATTCTGTTAGCAGCATAATATGTCACAACCTTACTCCTTCAGCTAGTGACTAAGCCTATATAATTAAGCCACATCGTTAATTAATATTAAACTATATCTTTAGTTTTATTCTCATCCTGACTGATTCTAAAAAAATATATAATTTAATAATGTTAGAACCGCAGCCAATATCCAATCTAAATAACTTACCCATCCACCAATTAAATAAGACTAAATAAATAATCTAAACTAAAAATGAAAATTCAATAGGATGTTGTGATGTAAAGTCCAAATAGTCGTGGCAGCCACAATATGAATTGATATGCAAAATAAAAAAAACAAAAAACGTTACCTTCAACATGAATTGCAAACCGTGAAGGAAAATTGTACTTGGATCAACAAAGAGGTGCATTGAGGAACGTCACTTCTTTGTAACTGGAATGTTTATCAAATCCCTCCCTAGGAACAATCCTAACATTTAAAAGCTTGTAATGAAAACTTGGCTATCAAAAATAATAATATATTTTATAATTAACATTTTTTTTCTAATTGCATTTAAACAAAATCAGCTGATGGCTGAATTTTTTTGAGTTATTTTTTTATTGAAGTCCACTGTTTTTATATTTCTGGTTTTATTCTGGCCAAATAGTGAGCTTTTTATAGTTTCTTTCACTCCTTTCTTTCTAAAGCTACTCTTTGTCATGTCACTCCACCACGTGCAGACCTCATTTCTTGGTAACATAGGGTAGGCGGTTGTCCTCTGCTCCTTTTGTAAATTCAGGGGTGAAAATTTATAATATTAACGGACCATTTATCGTTTTTATTCCTTGTGTTTCTATCTGTCCTGCCCAAGTCCGTTTTCTTTTGTGTGTTATCTGAGCTATATTTGGGAATTATGTTATAAATCTTATCCGCTTTTTACATTTTTTGTTTCTCTATGTTACCTGTAAGCTATAGCGTTCCATTCACCGTTACTTATAGTTTCCTGATAATTGTTTGATTTATTGGTGAAGTTTTGTAACCAATAAATCAGCTAAAGTTGGCAGGACCATAATTTCGTTTTCATTTATGGTGAGGGGGCATTGGATCTGAAAAAAAAGTTTGTTTCTTAGAAGAGCTTTCCAGGCATCAGAACATCTCTTGCTTGTTTCCACCTTCAAGTGATAAAGTTGTCCAAAGTATTTAAAGCTACTCACATTTTCTATTTTTGTGTCATTGAATTCTAAAGCGCACCCAGTATTTAATATCACGCATTTACAATTATAAATACCATGTGGTTATCAATAATCGTAAATAAAAAATTTCCGTTTTTCTTTTTTTAGAGAAATATTGTTTTGGCTAAAATGCAATCTATATTAGTTGGATGAGAGATTAATTGAAGAAAGTTTAATATAAGACGGCTTCGTATTCAAACTTAATCCAGCAAAGGCCAAAGTTTCCCTGTTTCATATTTCATAAAGGTATTTAAGCACCAAGACCGGATTATAAACCAAACTCTGTACCTTCATCACCAAGGGTCCTTCTACATTTAAGAGAATAAAAACTTAGTAAATGACAGAGCGTGGATGTGTACAAACATATATTTAATTTAGAAAACGTAGCGTGCTTTTAATTAAATATATGTTTATTGCATGATGATCGGTAACTGATGTACCTCACGTTGTAGGCGAAGGACGGGCATTCACAGGCCGGTTGTAGCCTGCCCCTGAAGTCACTTACATCAGCACGAGCCGCAATTATAATACAAAGGATCGCTTCGAAGTCATTCACAAAGGGCTCTTTGAATATCACAGCGCCCTCGTCCTTCGCTAGGTCGGAGATGTCAGTCCCGAAAGCCGCAACAAAAGGGGATCTCCAGGCAGCCAGAAATTAGGATGTTGCAGGCAGGAAGTTAACATCATAGACAATGTCAACTTTAATCATAAAGTAGGTCAGTAAAACTATGTATAACTATAAACGGGCGTTGTCAAAGACATTAGAGAACCTTTAATGGAGGAAAGGGTGGTAAGTTCCTAGTTGTATAAACTTCCTATATCTATAACTGTTTACTACTCTTTATATATACTCTGTCATCAACAGAATGTTCTGACAACACTAGATAATGATTGGAGTCGCATTATAAGATCTATGCAACTCAACTATAAAATTCTATTTTGAAGTAGACAAGATATTCTCTCATTCATAAAATCAATCATACTAAAACTTCAGATTTTGGCCAAAAAATATATTTTGAACATGGCGCAATCTGTTCTTATTTTCCAGGTCACACAGTACTCACCACTCACACTGATGGCACATGTGTGTTATCAGTAAATAATGATCATTTTATAGCATTCCAAACACTCCAATCCCATATATTTAACCTTTAAGAATGGTGTCAAAATTGGGGAATTAAAATAAATCCTTATATATTTCATCAGATAACCCTTACCCTTCGTCGTAAACCTACGACTTCCTGCCCTACAATATCTTTTAATAACATACCACTGATCCCTGTTATCCCTGTTCCTCCGCTATCTAGGACTCCAACTGGACAAACGTTTAACTAGGAATCCACATACAAGACTAAAACGACAGGAAACTGCTCGTCGTTTTCGACTTCTTCAACATTTACTATACTGACGTTCAAACCTACCGATTAATTACATACATACATTTGAAAAACCTATTTGGACATATGCAGCTTTGGGGCTGCACCAAACCATCTAATTCATTTCGCATCCAATTCTTGCAACCCAAAATCCTTAATGCTCCTTACTCTGTCACAAATAAACATATCCATAAATTTCATTGACAAGTCATTGTAATAATTTCCTCAAATTTACTTAATGTACCTACAGTAGTAAATATCAATAAGTAGTTTAAAAAATTAAAAAATCCCAGGTCTATTTTAACTATTCGCTCCATCTAATATTCGGATTTGTCTCTCGAATTTCGGAATCCTTTGTTTGAAAATTTTATCCAGATCATCTTACCGGAAAAGGGCTTGGCACCGATAGTCCAGGGACTATATCCTAATTAGGGGCTTACTTCTGCTAAGGGTACCACTAATGGCTGAAACCTTTTCTATATCTGCTAATTAATTATATAATTTGATACTTGGCTATTAGATGAATATAATATTAGTTTTGGATTTCAATGACTTCGTGCAGCCATCATTAATCAAAAGTTGAGTTCATCAATATCTTCATAAAAGCTTCTGTGCACAGGCCGAAAAAAACCCGAATAATTCATAGAAGAAAAGAAAAGATTATTAGTATTCAAAAGAGGAGGCAGGAAAGATTATTCTATAATTAATTTCTTTTAAATGAAAATGGGACAAAGTTCCAATTCATTTAAGCTGGCCGAATTTCATCGGATTTAATTAGAATTGAAAGTTCCGAAAGAAATAAGCTTTTTTAATTTGGCTTATGGGCAGAGAAGAGGGTTAGTCCTTAATAGAGGACTATGTAACAATGGCCAAGAGAAGTCCCCACTCCCGTAGTGGAAACAATGAGTGCCAGAAAAGAGACGGGTTTTCCGACTTGGCGGCAACTTGCAGCTACACTTCACTCAAATAGGGATTTACAGTAATCCTCTCATGGCTTCGGTTATCTGTAAATAATATTACTAAGCACTGATAGTATAATCTCGTCCCTTTTTGATAAAATTCTAATACAATAAAACGGGCAATAATTAATAATTAGTCCTGCATCGGAACCAAAATGTGAATCCTCTCTAAAACCAAACCAATAACGAATTATATAAAAATTTAAATATATAAAAATGAAAGTGTGTCTGTCTGTCTGTTTGTACTCGATAGATTTAAAAACCATACATCCAATCACCATGAAAATTTAGGAAATTATAAGGTATATCCCCGGGAAGGTTTTTGAAAAAAGAAAAAATTAAATCAGAGTTGGGGTTTCCGAACAAATATCCCAAAAGTATCAAAATAACACATTTTTTTATAAATACTACATTAGTGCAGTTTGTAAACAATTAACAATAAAACATATGTTCTAAATTGATCTATATCTATAATCTGCTATATATTTGTCAAATACCACTCACTCATTCAACACGAAATCTTAGAAACCACCGAAGAGATTGGAATGAAATTTGGTATGCAGCTTCACCTAGAGCGGTAGGTGCTCGCTAAAAAAGGAATTATAAAAATTCGGCCTGGATCGAGGCTAATTCGCGAAAAACGCGATTTCTTAAGCATTGGAAATTCTTTAAAGTAACATCACGGATCGTAATGAAACTTAGTACATTGTTTCTTATTAGATGTTAGATAGACGATAACAATTATTTTTTAAGTAGTTTGTCCTGTATCGGTACTACAAATAGAGAAAATAACAGTACTCATACAATTTTTATTGTGTAAATAATAATAGATTTATTGTAATATGGCATATGGTGGAATGTTAAGTTAAAAAATAGGTTAAATGCTTAAGCTGCACACTTTGTAAACAAATTAGGGTCCTTTTAGTAGCAACAAACAAAAATACATTACTGGCATATCGAAATCTTATGGTACTCTCTGTGAAATCATGGTGACTACAGAGGTGTACTCTTATAAGTTTGAGTTGTTTCGTGACGAGAAGCTATTAGCATGCTATGGAGAGGAAGCTGAAGGGTTAAAAGATTTTTCTTTCATCTTTCCGGTCACAAGATAATTGTTCTGGCCCATCTCAAATCGGCATTTCTCAACCAGGGCTACGTTGTATTTCTCGGATGTGAACAAGTTGTACCTAGCCTTTTTGAATTTAATTTCTTGAACCTAGAATCTACTTTGTTCTCAGCTCAGATGAGTCTATTGCAACATTGAATTAAACCCATCAATCTAAAAGTAAACTAAAGTAAAATGATTCACAGATTTAGTTCGCAACAAAAAACTAAGGAAATGGGCGGCAAAGTTTAGAGGTCAACAGGGAAGCTGTTAAAAAATACTGGACAAATCATCCTGAAATTAGCAGAAAATTGGTTTACTAACATGAAGATTGTAGTATTTGTAAGAGAATTGTAGTATTTGTAAAAGACAAAACAGTCGATATAGGGCAACGGTCAAGCTTGCATTGGTAGGTCAACTCCAGAAAATTCTTCATGAACATATCAAGCATATCAAGGACTTCAGACCTGCTGTTGTGTCTGTGACCCGAAAGATTACAATACTCCTACCACTAACGAAGTTACTGTCTTGATTGTTGGCCAGAGGTGTTTGAAAAGCGAGACATTGTTCTCCACAGCAGGGACAAGAACTAATAAGAATCAGTGAGTTATATTGGTAGTTGATGGAGCGAGAAGGCGAAAAACCTTATTTCCTTTAGTTTCTTAATCTCCTCAACACAAAAATAGAAACAGAAAGAATTAACTTCATTTTAAAAAACCAAACATAGTTGAGAAGTGGAGTCTATATTCACTTGAAGGATGCCATAAGAAATACTTATGTTCTGGTTTCGGAGCTGAGTAAGATGGTAGTGCTGCCTCAAAGCTTCACTGGAGAAATGTTGAAATAAAATACAATTAACTTTTGCAAATTGTCAAATTTACTTATTGAAATTATTTCAAGAATGGAATTCTTTAGTTTTATTTAGGTAATAATAATTATCAACATTAAGCTGAACTTTTACTAACTTAAGTTGTCATTAATCCTAATGATATTAAACCGTAGTGGAGCACAGGTACTTTCAGCTAGTATTATATAAAAGGACAAGCCATTTTTTGTTTGTGATCACAAAACCTTTGTGAACCAATCATTACCAAATCTTAACTGCATTTTCTTCATAGTTGAAGGAAGGTTTAACAATAAAAAAATTTACACATTTTCTATTAAATTTTTGCTATAAAGCGATAAATATTTGGTACGCAGTGAATTTTGAAAATTGACCGATATGTGGCGAGTGCTGTTTAAGAAAGGTTATAACGGTACAGTGTTATATAGAGCTAGAAATATATAATAAAATTAGCTTAATTCAAATAAATTGTTATGTAAAAAGCTATAAATATTTAGTGTGACGTGTGGCTCCTAGGTATGTTTCATAATGAGTTTGCAATAGTAAAATTATTAAACCCATCTGTACCAAATTTTAATTACAAAATCTTCATAGTTCTAATAGTATAGTTTACTATAATAATAATTTAAATTCACAGTGTTAAGTTGCAGAAGTTTGTCACTCTGTCATAAACTTTTATAGTTAGATAGAAATTAAAATCCAACCAAATGAAATCAATAAAATTATTTTTGCCACACTAAACATAATTTCTAAATCAAAATATCGATTTCTTATTTTTTGATATTGAGTGTAAAAAATGGGCGACCTAACCTTCGTTTTTGATGAAGGATATAGAAGACTAAAATTTCAATGATTCCAAATTCATTTTGATGTTTCAGGTTTATTTAATAAATCGTACCATTGGTTGTGTTAAAGAGCAGTTATTTTACATAATAGTAAGAGAATAGAGGTAACATTATTATAGAAAACGTAAATTGAGACAGCCGAGAATATCTCTATGGACAGGGTTGTAACCACTGATAATGCAGTCCATTATCCGCCAGAGTTTCTTTCTAAAAAGTCTCTGTCCATCTTAATTACCAACTAATAGATTAGAATTAATGATTGAATATCCAATAATGATTTGATGTAAATTTCAATCAAATAATCATTACAATAATACCAGGTTGAAAATTACAGCTTTGAGTGAAAATGTATAGAAATATAGTAAGAAAATAACTCTCAACTGCATGATAAGAGTTTAAAAAATAAAACTTCTATTATTAGTCAAACCTATCTAAGTTCTTTATAAGAGCGGGCGAAGCTGCGACTGGGGTTGCTAGTATAATATAATACCTTGTTTTCCTACCTCTCTGAGCAAGGGTCAGGTTAAGATAGAGCGTAAACCATAAGGCTTCGTATTGTTATTATGGCGTTTCTGACCCGGTCCCTCCTTGTTTTACCCTCAATGCTCCTAAACTACCTTAAATCCATTGCTTGGAGTAGGCTTTTATGCTTTTTGGTAAAAGTCCAGAGATTCACTGGCGTAGGTCAGTATGGGGACACTCAACTTCTATGGTCTTTAGTACATGGGATGGTATCCAGATAAGTACCAAGTTCTTTTGTGAATCATTTAACATTGAGGCATATGCCTGTGCCTTTCTTATGACTGGATCCTTGGTATACAGATTAACAAAAGATATTATGGCAGAAAGGGAATCAGTAAATATGGCAAGATTTTTTTCTTCCAGGTGCATAGCGTAGTGTAACGCCGCAGTAATCGCCCAGCATTCCGCTGTAAAGTTACTGGTGATAGACGGAAGTTTGTATTTCAAAATCGTAGTGTCCAAAACAACGGAACACCCAACATTGTTGTTTGATTTTGAGCCATCTGTAAATATGAATTTAAAGTTTTCGTATTTTTCTTTAATTTTGTTAAATTCTGTTAAGTATATCATTTCTGAGGTACTAATTTACGAATATTTTTTTTTTAGTGTTAAATCTATTGTTGGAATTTTTAGAGTCCATGGTGGATATTTCAAATCATCGGTTGTAGGTTCGAGGTGTTGTATTTCTTTTATATATTTTCCGGCTCTGATTCCCAACGGGGAAGGCAGTCTTTGGTTTTTCAGAAATCTTCTGATCTTTGGAACACGGGTATCCAAGCTGGATTTTGGTTATTGAATTTTAGCCTACCAATATAAACGCAGGCAAGCTGGTGTCTATGAACAGCTAGTGGTGGTTGCCCAGCTTCAACACAAATGGTACATACGGGACTAGTTCTAAATGCACCTGTTGCGAGTCGTAGACCAGCTTGGTGAACCGAGTCAATAGCTGAAAGCTGGGTGAGGTTCGCTGAGGAGTAAATGAAACTTCCATAGTCCAGTTTGGATCTTATCCGGCACGTGTAAACTTTAATCATGCTTGCCCTGTCAGCACCCCAAGAGCAGCCAGCAAGAACTTTAAGAACATTTAATCTCTTGGATGATTCTGCCTTTAACCACTTGATATGTTCTTTCCAGCTCAGTTTAGAATCAAAAACCAGGCCTAAAAATTTAGTACTTGGTACAAAGTTTAAGTTGATGCCTCTGTAAGTTAGTAATGGTGGAGGAGTTGGTGTTCTGCGTTTTGAAAACATTATACATTTCGTCTTTTTCAGTGGAGAATTTTAAACCTGATTGTGTAGACCAAATTTCTAAATTTCTTAGGCAGTTTTGCAATATTCTTTGCATCCTATCCCGGTCTCTAAACGATATGCCAAATCATCAACAAACAGCAACGTTTTAATCGATTTGGGTATACTGGTCGTAACTTTGTTTATGGCTATTGCAAAAAGAGCACAGCTTAGGACACTCCCCTGTGGAATACCCTTGTTCATATTTTTGATTGAAGAAAAACTGTTACCTATTCTGACTTGAAAAGTTCGATTTTTAAGAAAGTTTTTAATCAGACAGAGAAGACGACCCGTAAATCCCCATTCTCGCAGCTGTTGTATGACGAGTGCTGGATTCAAGTTTACGCTTTTTCAATGTCGAAATAAATTCCGATGCATTCTTTCTTCTCTGCAAAGCTACTCAGTATCTCATATAATATTCTTTTATTCCTCCCAATTTCCTTTCATTTTGGTCACTTTTTCCTTTTTCAAAAAGCCTACTTTAAATAAATAGAAGTATTTGCCTAAAAGATAGTAAATGATTTAAACAACTTCATATTGACGTGAATGTTAATAAAAACTAAATGTGTAATTTCATTTCACAAAGGAAAGAAAAAACTTCTAGTCATCTAGTCACCCAGCAAAAAAGTAAAATATCAAGCATAAAAAAAAAACAAGAAAATAAGGGGTGAAAAAAAAAAAGAAAAAAAAAAGACATTATTTAACTTTACAACAGCAGGGACGTTTCTAATAAACTATAGTATTGTAATTATTAGTTTTAATTCACTATTAGAAAATATGGAATAATACTAAGTAACCTTACTAAATAGTATCATATAATATACATTCATATCAATAAGCGTATGAATTTCTTAGACTTAGAATCTTACATCCTAAAAACTTACCATTAAACCGATTCATTTTGTAAGCCATATTTTTTTTTTTTTTTTTTTTTTTTTTTTTATAAAATTATGAATTGGTTTGGTTTTCCAAACAATAAAATCTCTTCGGAATATTGACTTGTTTTTCGTTCAGTTATATTTTCTTTCAGCCCTTGTATTAAAAAAAAAAGAAATTCAATTTTTTATTCTCGCTTTTCTTTATTAAATTTTTGTTTATTTTTTTTTTTTCAATCAGATCTTGAGGAACCTTGAATGGCTGATAAAAACACTGCAAATCACTGTTAGGTATGTGGTTTAGCAATACCATACATTCAAGAGTCCTGTAAAGATTTATGTTAAAAGCACACCATACACCTTATGGGTTATAAGTATATTATTACTGATCTGAGAGTGTTAACATTAAAAAAATAATGTAAATATTATTGATTTTTTTAAAACTAATATCGAATAAGGACAACTAATACTATATTTTAGCATTATATTTTTATTTATAAAAATTAATTTTAGAGAGAATAATAATAAGTTCTAAAAATAGCACATATCACAAGGATCGATTCTAAAAATATTTTAGCGTAAAACATAATTTTAATAATTATTATTATCGTTATTATTATGATCCTAGGGACATACTGTCTAAATTGAACTTACCATTGGCAACCGGAGATACAGCTATGAAGTTGGCCAGAGCAGCACCAGTCCCATGGCCCATCAGCGTTATTCTCTCTGGATCACCTCCAAAGGCAGGGATGTTTTCTTTCAACCAATGAAGGCCCGCCACTAGATCCATGAGGCCAAAGTTGCCCTGGGCACTGCCACGGGCTCCAGTCTTAAGGAAGCCTGGTAAAAAAAAAAATTTAATAAAAGATTATTTTGTGAAACAAAGAGATCTTAGTTATGAAAAAAAAAAATTAATGAAAACAGGCATAGAAATAAGTAATAATTTTAAATACTATAAAAAAGTCTCATCCTTCCTTACCTCAGTGAATGAATATTCAGCTCAAATGATTACTCTACTTACACATCCATTTTAGTGAAAATGCTGGTGTTCCTCCAGCATCCACATTATCAAGGTTAGTCTTAAGTGCATAGGAGCAAGTACTAAAACTATCCTGTATATATTTTTTATTTCTTATGTTATTTTTACAATTCACAATTTTAAATGTTGTACCATCCTCCGAGGCGTCTGAAAAGAAGATGGCCTCGTGATCTTTTTTTGTAAATATTCATTAGAGTAATACCAATGGGTAGTTCCTCTACAAGTTGTATTCATGTCATTATATATCATATATACCGCATATTTACTAGATGTGTTTTGTAATACAGTTGTAAATTTCTATTAATAAAAGAATAAAAAAAAAAAAAAAAAAAAAAATGCTGTACCAAAAAATAAGCCAGTTCCAAACTTAAATAAAATACTATTAAACAACTTGAGTATATGCTATTATAATCATAATTTATAATGAAAGAAAAATATACAAAAAAAAAACTTTCAAAGAACTATCCTGTAAACGATTTATACAATACAAGCTGACTCATCTCAGAACTGCCCTTCCCCCAAATGCTGATATCATAACTATATCATCTAGGGATGGGTATCGTAAGAGAAACATCGACGGTATTTTGAGCTCTGAATACACGATATATCGGTAACAATTTTTTTATTTTTCATGAAATACCATTTTAAATATTCCAATTACTTTACAATGATTTTCCTTTTTCATTTATCCTTTTTGCTGATTTAACGAAATTGAACTACTGCTGAACCAAATTCGCAAAAAAGGAATTTAATGTTTTATATATTGATGTTTTGTTATTTCCACTATCCTGATATGAGCAATTTTATTGTGCATGTTGTGTGAATGGATTTTTTTTCATCTACACTACTTATTGCCTAAAGGTAAAGACATTAGATATTTCATAATTCTCACTTCCCTGATGCGAAAAGTTTACCAGACGTTAACAGAACAAATTTCAACATATATTTAGTATTTAAAATGCTGATATTTTTTTGCTTCTATATCCATACGTGAGAAAGTTCATCAGAAGTTAACAACATTACTTACATTAGTCTTTTTATCTTGGTATATGAAGTTATTTTGGGCGAGAGCAGGGGTGGAGCAGTTGTTGGTTCAATGTCTTTTATTTATTTATTGAAGGGCTCTACAGCTCTTGAAGAACCTTGCCCTCCTCCACAAATCGTAGCCACTCCTTGCGATCTTTTGCTTTGGTTTTCCACCTTCTGACTCCCATTTTTTGGAGATCCTTTTCGACATTTTGTAGCCACGTCACCCTCGGCCTCCCTCTTAGTCGTTGTCCGTCAGGCCTGCCGTATAGCATTCTCCTGGGAACTCTTTGTTCTGGTATTCTTTCAACGTGACCGAGCCACTTTAATCTTCCTTTTTTGGCGTAAGTGACTTTGTCGATATCTTCATAGAGTGTATTCAGCTCTCTATTTGGGCGGATCCTCCAAATTCCTTCTTGACAAATCGGACCAAAAATCTTTCTTAGTACTTTTCTCTCCCACACCAAAAGGACTCTTTCCGTTTCCTTGGTGAGGGTCCATGTCTCACAGCCGTAGGTTACAATGGGTCGGATCACCGTCTTATAAATAATTAACTTGCTTTTCTTGATAGGTTCCGAAATTTTAACAATTTTTGTAGGGAAAACATGCACCTGCTTCCGGCTGCTATTCTTGTTTTAATTTAGAACGTATTTCATTTTTGCTTGTCACCGTTGCGCCTGAGTATTTGAAGGATTCCACCGTCTTGAATTGATGAGTCGAAAGGTGGATGGACTGCTCTTCCCTTCTTTTTAGCCTTGAGGTCATCATTATCCTCATTTATCAATGTCTTTACCTTTATTTATTTTACAATATAAATAAGAATACGATTATTTCAAATGTTTCAAAAAAATTAAAAGTACAGTAGTTACATAGATATCAATATTATGAGGTCAACAATTAAATTCCCACATATCGTCATCAGTGAATTGTAGGAACCCCCAAATCTTTCCACTTAATTGATTATTTGTGGGTGAGATGGTTTGCCCTGTTCGAGAAAATAATCGCTCTTTAGATTCTGAAGTGGTACAGGATCAACATATTTCCAGGCCAACCTACATAAAAATTGAAAAGTTGCATTAACCCGGGGCGTTGGTCGCTAGGTGAGCATTTCCCTCACCCTTGAAAAAATATTTAATAGATTCGTCAGAATTTAACTTTCATCGCTGAATCTCAGTATAGCTGAGTTTAAGACATTTGCGAATAAGAATATTTGGTTTCTAAGTAAAACGGATGCCGGTGGCCAGGATATGAGATTTGTACTGAAAATTGCCATGTCCACACTCCTCAGTATCAGATTATCTCTCGTGCAGTTTATTTGTGACATTTTACTGAGCGAGTTTTCTAATTTCTTTTGATTGATTAGTGGTTATTTGGGTTCAAAATGAGTCGTGGATCTATAATTCTTGAATTGTTGGATAAATCGTAATAAGCCAGAAGATAAATTGTAATTAGTTGATAAATCGTCGTGAATTGTATTTATATTATTTTTCAATCATTTGCTAGGAATCTGAAATTTTTACTATTCGAGATTGTAGTTCGTGACTGCTTGAGGCAATAAGAAATAGACCTGGTGTGCCGAAGAATTAAAAGAAAAGAAAAAATTGTAAAAAGTGCAATGTTTCAATTCACAATGAACATACTAAATATACTTTACTATACAATTATATAAGGTTTTGTTGCTTTTGTTTAAGTATATATATTGTATTTTTATAATACAGATAAACTTATACCGTAATGTACGTTTTGATATATCGATACATCGTTTGAGAAAATATCGGATTTTCGGTAGAAAAATGTATGTATGTATGTAAAATGTTTATCGATATCTATCACTTAATAATATTCCATTTATTGCTTACCAGCTACTTCAATTTCTCACTAAAAGGGTTAAAGGCTAATTAAGCATGCATTATACAACCGCTTTAAGCTACTAATTAATTACAAAAGACTCATTTACATGACTAAAATCGGACCTATTTGAACATTAGGAGTTGAGCTTCGGAGCTGCGCTAAACAATTCAATTTCTCCCAGCTTAAGTCCTTCGTTAAACCCTCACTGCTCTTAAACATATCACAAATAAATTTGTACAATATAACTCTGATGCTGTCCGAACTGAATCAATGGTCGGTTCAATTATCTAATATCAGCATCATTTAATACATTTAATAACTTAAATGATGCTTATTTAAGCAATAAGCAATATAATATAATTTATTATCGCATATTAACTTAAACCCACTGATAAATATAAATTTGTCAATATTTAAATGCTCCTGGAGTCTGAATAGTTGATTTATTTTCTTAAAAAATAGAGAAATCCAATAAGGAAATGATGAAATAAAATACTATCGACATAGAAAATAAAACAAACCCATATAGAAGACGGGATAGGTTGAAAGACTCAAAGGAGGTTCTGCACGTCAGCAGGGCGTAACTCAAAGGAAGTAGCATTTATTAAAGGTTAAATCCGAGATCTTTCAAGGATGGCAACTGAATGGTTCTGAAAAATCGGCTTTAGGACCATACAAAAGTGTAAGGCCTACCTTTTCGGGTAACATCAAAGAGGAATATTAAAGATATCTTGGAAAGGTTCCTTCTTTGGCTTTTAGCTTTTGTAGTAATTTCTTCCACTTTCATTAGAATTTATAACAAGCAAAAGAACCAATGTAGGATATAATAAGAGTTGTATATGTAAAACGATGTAAAGACGTAAGAGAAAGGAATGGTGATTACATTGATATTCTTAATACAAATGAAAAAGTTTTCAACAGGGAAAAATCTAAATTTTTGAAGAAACAAAAGAATAGGGAATATCTAGATTTATTTTATTTGATTGCATTAATAAGAAGAATTTGAAAATATATGTTTTTTTAGATTTGACATATATTTTTCTTAGGGAAACATAATAATAAATTAATGTTCAATATATGATATTTGAATCATACGCAATAGAAACTTTAAAAAACTATAGGTTTAACTTTAAAAAAGAAAAAAAAAAGATTCGTTTACTTTATATTATTATGTGTTAAACCCATACCTTTTACCTTAACAATAAGAAATATTTGCGGAGAAATGCAACGGCTAACCTTTTCACAGCTCTGGATAAAAACCCCAGGATAGTTTTTTGGATCGATTTCTAAGTTCATAATACAGAAGGTAACCATTTTAAACCACTCTGAAATTGATAATACCCTTAACCGCCCTAGGTAAAATTATAATCTCAAATTAACTTCCAAGAAATCAGTAGTTGTTATTAGACCATTGAGGGGGAGGTGGGTTGTGTAAACAGCTGGAAAATCATACTCAAGGTTCTAAAATACGATTTAAGTGAGCTCTATCATCTACTATAACTTTTATTCTAACATCCCTAGAATTTTCCTAAAAATATAAATGTATATATCCTATTTGGCGTTGGAAAAAATATAATTAAAAAAATTTTCAAGGTCTTGTCTATCCACTTTATCCCCGCTGATACCCCGACATAAACTTGTAGACAACGTCATCCCCTAGGGACATCTCACCGATGCGAAACAAGGGCCTTCTACTGACCACCCACACCCACTGTAGCACCTCTTTTAAGTTTTTTTTTTTTTCTATTTTAAGACTAAAGTTTTTAATCTTAGTATAGATCTCTACTTATAATTAGAATTTCATATAGTAACCTTTGGTAAATTATAAATTATTTTTTGTTTAACTCCACTCAAATTCATTAACAATTTGCACGTCACTTAATAAATCACTTGTTTTAAATTACTTTTAAAAAAATAAAAAATAACTTAAATTTCTTGACACAACGTATCCTTTGTGCGAAACCACCTGATATTGTTAATGTTCAACTCAACCTAAAGTGATTATCGGGGCTCGCCATGCTAAATAATTAATTATTTTAGAATATTCCTAATTCGTGAGGCAAACATAAGCTCGCAGGCATCTCTTTTCAGATTGGACCGTGAATATACAAAGCCGGTCGCGACATAGAAACATTAATAATTAATGCTATAATATTTATGATGTAGTAATATTTAATCTTATCAATAAACAAAAATACATTGAAGAAAAAATACTCCCGTACTCAGGTTCGAGTCTGAATTAAACAGCTATTTATTAGAAAACTATCTGACGTCGAGCATGATTCTGGTTACATATTTTCCTTTCACAACCATTGCCCTGGAAACCGTGCACCCTTAACAAAAAATCTTTTTTATTTATTTTTTGTTTACATTTTTTTAAAAACCATTGTCACCTCTACCAATAAATTGCAGGGCACAAACATATATATATATATATATATATATATATATATATATATATATATATATATATATATATAAAACACGACTCACGATTGTACCCAACAGTTACCGTCCAGGACTTCGTTGCATCTCTACGGTTATCGCCAGGCCTTGAAATCAAAAACTAGAACAATCTGTTTACCTTCCTCCAAAAAAAAACAAACAAAAAAACAATTTGTTTAATATAATCTAATTTTTCTTTTATGGTTTTATTTTTATTTTATATATTTTTTTTTTACCATATATTTATTCACACCTGTCAATTAAAATTTGACAACCAGTGAATGTGTCTGAGGGGAGCAGAACCCAGCGGCACCTCCAGTCTTTATTTTCATTTTATTTTAGTTTAGGAGGTCTCTCATCCAGCTCCTTTTTAGTCTTCTCTGTCTGTTTTCAGAAATATGTGTTGTGGCCATGTCGTTTATAAGAGAATTAAACTTTTTTTTATTAAATTTGTGTTGATCTATTTGTAAATATTGTTTTTATAATTACTTGCATTGGTTTTTTATGTTACTATTATTAGTTGTATTAATTATTTTGTTTTATTTGCTATTATTACTGTATGTATTATTTGTTAGCAGAAATCAGATATTGATTTTTTCCTGTTTTTTTTTCTATATAAGTTACTTTTTAGTAATTAGATAATAGTAATTTTAAGAATAAAAGATTCGAATTAAATAAAAACGAAACAAGTAAAATAAATTTGTTTGGATCATAAAGATCTGAAACTGTGAAGGAAAAAAGTTGAAAATCCAGAAATAATCCAGTCCCCTGCTTAACCTAATTGCCCAGAAAAAGGCGAGATAATTACCTCCAAGTCCTCCAGATTCCATTTCCTTAACATAATTTCATTAACATTTTTTTTCTCTTGCATTTTCAAGCATTTAATCTTGACAGTTCATCTCACAGCTCCTCATCCTTAGTAATCTCAGAACGAGTAAACACTGAAGATATTTCGATGACAGCTAAAGATTTATTACTTAAAGAAAGCATGATAGTGTATAAGGATCAATACGATAATGATTGATAAATTATTTGCCACTTCAAATGGCCAGTGATGTGGAAAATTCTTCATCAATCTTTAAAATTTATGATTTTCTTCAATATGCTCAAGACCTAGAATATTAAGAATAATTTCAGGTTATTTAAGTAATTTAATTTTGAAACTAGTTAGAATTGAATAGGAAGCAAATAGCTCTATGAAATATATGAAAATAATGATAATATTTAGGAAAAGGGTAATTTTGTTGGGTTTGTTGAAAGAGATACTTAATTATTTATTAATTGAATAATGTTGTCTAATAACTTAATCGTTGAATTAATATTATTTAAATTTTATATTATATAAATTATTTTTTCCTCGATTATTCTATGAAAAAAAATACTGACAATGTTGTATTCATTATATATAGGAGAAATAGAAAAAAATAAACAAGAAAATGCTTGACTCTTAGTCTGTAATTTGTTTAATTATAATTTAATACGAATCTATTTAAAGAAGAAAATAATTAACTCCATATTATCAATAAAGTTTGATTAAATATAATTTATAATAGTTGAATTGCAAAACAGAAGCAAGATATGGACAGTTTCCAAGCTCCTGCATCCGGTTTCATATACTGATTATCAAAATTCTGCCTCAATAACTGATTGTGATGAAAATAAAATATATATATATATAAAATTGAATATACTTTATTTTTGTGCCACGTTGTTTTCTTTTTGTTAGGAACGCTTGAGTTTTTTGAAATGGTTAACGTTTATATTCAGTGCTCGAAATACATTTAAAAAAATAACGAATAAAACATTTATATTTTTTCGACAACCTAGACACAAGAATGTTACCTCAATAACTATAAGTTTTGCCAATAATATTTTAGGTAGTTTATTTTATGAAAAAAGATATGAATACTCTTCCTCATAAACAGAGAGAAAAAAGGTTATGAGACAAAACAAAAGGGAAACTTTAACTGCTGACTAACCCTTTTCAAATTTTCATTACTATCAATAAATATTACCTGTAACACTACAACCCACGAAGGGTCTGAGGTTTTAGAATTTGGGTAAGGAAGTAATGTTACTGGGCCAACGGTTGTGAAAGGAGGAGACATGGTACACATCACGCTCAGCTTTCCTGACCTCAAAGCTGATTCACTACCGAATTAACAAAAAATAAAATGTCTTCCTTCAGTTTGACATGGCCTTGGTAGTCACTGAGCTATCACTTGTCATAGTATATACAGAGCATAATTACATTTCTTTCACAGTACTATATATTATTAGATAGATTCCTTTTTCAATACCTGATAATTTTATTAAATTCTGGATTCACAAAATTAATATATGCATAGTCTAATTTGGTAATCATGATGTTAATTTTAACATTTCGGTGATTTAAATATTTTTTTCCTTTATTTTGATTTAACAAACAGGAGTCAAAGAAGTATTAAAATTATCGAATAGAACAGCATAAGTTTGAAAAGTAATATAAATAAACAAATATTGAATAACCATTTTTCCTTAACAGGAAAGTCTGTATTTTATTCCTAAATAACACTTTAGGACTTCTTTTTAGTCGTTGTTTGAATTTTTTTTTTTTGAGCTCTTATATTATAAAAACTGTTTTATAAATTTTGTTTTAAATACTGGTGGGTCAACATAATTTATTTCGAAGAACGGAAGTCATCTTCCCCAGCCAGAATGGATAAACATAGGTACACTCCCTCTCAACTTTCAACTCTTATAAATCAGAATGGATAAAAGGAGCAAACATGCCAAATTTTATAAAAACCTTATAATATGGCTGTCATGGTGTAGTTGTATAATTCTAGAAATAAACTCTCTATGCTCTATACGGGCTAATCTCGAAGTTAAAATCGTGAACACCCTAAAGTAATAATGACATTTCCATACAATGAATCATGAAGCAACTGCCAGAAAGACCTACGAGATCAGTGTTGAGGGAAAGTGGAGAAGAGGAGGAGCAGAGATCACATGGGAATGCGTTGAATTGAATGAATTTCGGATATTTGTTGATATGCGTTCGCACCAAAACTTATTCCATATTCCTTCAATATAATAAATTTTTCTCAAAACCTCCATAATCAAGTAATTACTACAACAACAGTGCTCCTATTCCTTCCCAGACAGAAACGGCTTAAAAAATAATTTATAACACTGGGAAACCTACTAGGCAAATAACAATTGACGAACCCCGAACATGGGGACGGACGAGGGATGGCGGAGTTAACTATGTAAAGGAGTGGATTTATATGTAGGAGGGTCAGTTGGACAAGTTCCAGGCCTGGACCAGTAGACAGTAAACAGGAGTGCCCCCCCTCTTCCCTCCCTCCTCGATCCTCCCTAACAGACCCTTGTTCTAATCCTCTCCGCCAATTTTCCAGGCGGAACGCAGGGGATTCCCAGTTACTCACAGTTGTATGAATCACAACTTTGGGGATGTGTTATTATTTACAAGAACTTCAAATATTCCAATTTTGGTTTGTACTTTTCCAAAGTTATTGGTATTAACAACTGTATACATTATATAGAACAAGTAAATTTGATAAAAATGATTATAATAAAATGTAAAGAACATCGCACTAGAAGCACTTCAGTAAAAGTTCTGCATTGTATGGTCTCTTGGCCATCATCTTTTCAGACGCCTCAGAGGATTACCAGGAATAAAGAGTGAGGCAAGTTGTGAGACTAGTGAAAGTGAGAGTTGACTATGAAAGGGTATGTATCTGGTTCGGGACAAGTCAGCAACATATGAAATATTAAGATGTTAATGGATAAGTGTGTTTGTGACATAATAAGAAGCATTGAGGATTCTACCAAGGATTTTGGATTGTAAGGATTGGACAAGAAAAGAATTGGATAGTTTAGTAGAACTCCAAAGTACAAACCCGTATGTCCGAATAATTCTAATTACTGTGATGTAAATAAATCCTTTGTAATTTAGTGGGAGCTTTGAACGCTAGTCCAGTAAATGTTGGATTGGTTGAAAACGACAAGCAGTTTCTTTTCCTTTAAGCCTGGTATAATTGCTCATTTAAACTTGGGAAATTTACTTCATAACTGACCTGCATGTGCTTGGACAATGCACAACATTTCATCATACATATCATTAATCCGTAATTTATAAATATATTATATTGGTTTGAAAAAAAAACAGAAATCAAAAAGATTTACGAGAAATAAATAGATACGAATAGTGAGCATTTGTAGACCATAATAAAGGCTACACACAATGTGAACAAACGGATTCAGATAACATATACATTTGAAGTGTTTAGAAAAAATAAATTGATAATTAAAATCACTCAACTAAGGCTTACAGATTAAATTGATAGAAAATGTAAGTGACAAAAATGTGATAGGCAATTGCTATAACTATTAACAAAGAGGAAAAAGAATAGCAAAAACAAGAAATAAATACAGGAACTCACAAAAACTAAGAAAAACTGTGTCGGAGGGGGAAACTAACTCTTGTAACGATCTGTAACCTATTGAAGGCCTAACAGAATGAATAGGGGCAAACGTGAGGAGGGGTGATAAAAAAGACAATACAACGGACGACAATCAACTAATTACTGAAACAGTGATAAAGTGCCGGGTCAGACTAGAAACCTAAACAAAAAAGAGGAGTAGTGGTCTTTTGTTTTCTTAAAATAAATTTGTATACAGATATAGATGAATGCTTGATAAAATTAAAGGTTTAATATTAACCCAAACAATTCAATCACATTTTGTATTTCACGTAGCAATATTTTTTATCATCTTATTTGAAGACTAAAGCCATTGTTTATGTTTATATATTAATTATTTATTAATATTCTTTACAAAACAGACTTAATTTTCACCATTGAAAGCTCAACTTTCATTATATCGTGTAAAAAATAAATATAATGTAGTTCGTGATTAGT
This sequence comes from Euschistus heros, assembly GCA_003667255.2. Classification (NCBI taxonomy): domain Eukaryota; kingdom Metazoa; phylum Arthropoda; class Insecta; order Hemiptera; family Pentatomidae; genus Euschistus; species Euschistus heros. The sequence goes on along the minus strand of RCWM02000404.1, from coordinate 949,223 downwards.
AGTTAGAGGAAAATAAAAAAAAAAAAAAAAAATAAATATAATGTAGTTCGTGATTAGTAGTTAGAGGAAAATAAAAAAAAAAAAATTATAATCCAATGTTTGACATTAAAACAATTTTTTTTTTTTCAGTTCTTCTGTCATTTATTACAGTCATCAATGCTAACACGTTTACTGTAGCAGTATAAAAAATATGCACGGTACAGTATTTTTTCCAACAGGTTTACAAAGAATATTGTATATTTTATTTTATATTTTTACAATTCAGTTTCTATTCTGTAAAATTATTTTGGAGCTGAACTCCATTTTACCTCCTAAGGGAGAGGCTTTTGTCATAAAACATGCCGATAAAGCTTCATTATTATTATTATTAATAGGGAAAACCGGGGCGCTGAGTGGAAATCTGGCCAAATAACTCTTTGCATTACTGCTGGAAAAGAAACAATAAGATCTTACCAGGTAACCTAAGTTTAGTTAAAGTTAAAGTTAACTTTTATTTCATTCAAATATTATGAGGTTAGAGTTAAAAGTTTCAAAAAAAGAAAAGAGCTTAGAATTTACGTCATAATAAGTAGTCACCTCATTGGTTCTTTTACAAACCTTTCCACCATTCCATTTGAAACGATTACGATTCATTCATCGTAAATCACTATATGTTTGAAACCGATGTTGCACGTTGCAATGGATCGCTGCATAAAAGGGAAATAGAATCGGAAACATAATAATTAAAAAGCTCTAGTTATCATGAAGATACAGAGATATCTATCACATAGAGGACTCCAGATTGGACAGATTTATAAGATGAGTCTTGAGGCGAATTTTGGCTTCTGAATTCATAAATATATTTAAACTTAACGTTTGTAAATAATTTTTCAAAGATGTTTCATTGCAGGGCTATACCTTCGCTCAATAACAAACATAATAATCTTGCAGTAACTGGGAGATGCCTTGTTATTACTAAAATTAATAAATAACATTTTATAAATAATACGCCTATAAATAAATCTTAAAATAATTTTACCTTGGAAGAACAGAAAATAAAACTAGCTAACGAACTAGAAATATTTAATTAGTAATTGAACACTGTAACAACTCTACCATGGCTGCCGTGGTGGCTTATTAGACATTGCGGCTAGCTCTCTGCTTCAATAACCTCATCAACAAAGTCCAGGTTTATCTTTTATAATTTTAAATGGTTGTTTAATTAATGGTTGAGTAAGTTGGACATGGAAATAGCCCCTGTTCCAAAGGTAATCATAAACAAAACTTCAAACGAATTTCTCATTCACCTTCTTATGAGCCTTCTGAGAGTATTTACAGGTATGTCAGTAATGACCATGTCATTTACGATTATGTTATTATGTAGGTAAAGTCGTGAAATCGTGTATAAAGGTTACGCATATCGGCGGCACTATGTAAAACTAACGAATGTGAAAAATCACTTTTTTTTATTCCGTTCGTTTACTGTTGTTTCCTACAAGTCCTTATAGTAAAATTTCGAATCTGATTGCCACATTGAAGACCGAATCAGTAATGTCATTTTTTACGAAGTTCTAGCATTTTACTTTAGGTAAGTACCTTGTAGAATACAACGCTAACCGTACGAAATAAACAACTAAGCATTTGTTAATCTTTCTTAGTGGCAACGATATGTTCTTTTACTGTTTTAATTTTAAAACTATTTATTGATATTTACAACTGTACACAACATATAACAAGTAAATTTGCTCATAATGATAACAATGACATGTAAATAACTTGTGAAGCATTACTCACTAGTAACACTTTAATAAGAAATTCATACTAGAAGGTCCCCTGGCCATCTTCTTTCCAAACGCCTTGGAGGAATATCGGAAAATCTATTGTGAGGCAAGTTGTGGATTTGAAAGGTTATGGAGCTTACTATGAAAGGATAGGTATCTGGTATCTGGTTTGGACTAAATCTGCAACATATGGAACATTGAGATCTTTAAGTTTGTTTGTGACAAAGTAACGAGTATTAAGGAATTTTGAATATTAAACATTCATCATTAGTTCTAAGAACGTAAGAAATTTCAAACGCCTCAGAGGATTATTAAGAATGGAGTGGAAAGCATGTTGGGGGACTAGTTGATTTGTTTATGGAGCTCATTATGAAAGGACAGATATCTGGGGCTTTTAAAATTTACTTATTAATAAAAAATATACACTAACATTTTCACTGTTTACGAAGTATGTAATATGCACCATATTTTTAAATCTAAAATTTTCTGATATTTATGGATAAAAAAAAATACTTATCAATAGTTTTTAAGACTACTCTTGGCATTTGGATAGAGTTTTTGAATAGATATTTATTTGTCAAGATTGTGCGTGATTGTTTTTCTTTATGTGTGTTCCGGAATCTTCTGCAAGCCTGTTTTATATGACACTGAGAAATATTTAGAGAGAGAAGGAGTTTTAATAATTTTGTTTCATCGTACTCAAAAAAACGATGAAACAAAAATAAATAACTGAAATTCAAACTAATCTTAATACACCTGTGATTGACAGAAAACATTGTTTGTTTTTTTCAATTAAAGTAAAAAAAAAAAATAAAATAAAATAAATTCAGTGATGTTTGTGGTACCATATGGCACGTAGATCTATTTCCCGTAAAGCAAGACCGGTGCCAAGCAAACAGTAATTAGTTTTTGTTACAGTTTCTTTCGGGGAGGGACGGCGATATATTAATCTGGTAATATATGAGAGTTGGGTTTGTGTTTGAGTTGAAATGTATGGTGTAACTTCACTAGAGACTAATCGTGAAGTGATAACATTTGACGAAGTTAGCTCGTGCTCTGGAGTTATGGAAAATATCCCAGGAAGCATAAAATATGAAAGACCCACACACATTCATTCAGAGTCCCATCCTCCATCGCATCTTTCAGTTTCACTCGCCAACTACTGAGTTACGATCGGCCAACGTTAGTGCAGAAAACAAAAAGTTATTGTGAAATGTTTTTTTTTTTTTTTTTTTTTTTTTTTTTTTAACTTAGCTAACAAAGTTTAATTTAAATTAAATGAAACAATTTATTGTACAAGTAAAATAGGAAAATATGATAGGCAGGTATTTATTTATTTTTTTTTTTTCAACATTGAAATTAAGCGTTTATCCGTTATGTTTAAGACATGGTTAAATTAAGATTTACTTCCAGAATTGTCGAAAATGTTCAACGACCGCAAATTATTAGGCGATGGCCTATGTAATGGTTTGCCCGAAAATTCTATAATTAATTCAATGTTACTTTGTATTTATATATTAAACAATTCCCATTGAAAGAGTCTCTACACTAAACAATAATTGTTTACCAATCGTTTTAGCTGAGATTGCTAATTTAGATAACCGTTTCACTCAAATTGATAAAATACACAGACTATTGTCAGCATTGAAACCAATTTCGGGGAATAGATCAATGGTCTTACACACCTCCCTCTGCCCTTTGTTTTACGCAATGTTGGAGTTTATTGGAGTTAACTCAAGATAGAAAAAAGAAAAAAAAAAGTGTAACCAGTAATTATTTTTCGGTGTTGGATTATTGAAGACACAGAAACATGTTTATGGTATTTAAACTATATTATTTTTTGGTTGGCAAGTCAGACCTTTGAAGATTATTGGCTACGTGAACTTTTGGTCTTACGGACATTCATTGCTTTCGCGAGCACAATCAGCCTGAAAGGGATAATCAGCTATATATTCTGTGAACCATATTTTTCATGGTATAGAGGTACTCGGGTTCAAGAACAAATACAAACCGTCTAGAGTTTGGTTGCTCAGGATCAGTACTTCCCCTTGCCAGACTGTCCGTGGACCAATCCTCTGGGAAGCTGATTTACATCATAGAAGACCACCTCACGATACCTCATCAAGAAACCAGATGTAAGGTATTCACCAAACGGTGAAACTAGACCGAAAACGTACATGAATGCCGCAGTGCATACGTTTCTATCTCAACCCTTTCGAGACCTACGCCATTTTTAAGTTCGTTTGTAATAAAAGCCATAATTTGATTCCGATGTATTGATGTTTTCGAGATGATCGATGTTTTGATTAAACCGATGGAATGCTGATGTTAGAACTTTAATGAGATTCGGCAGTTTGCAGGATTTTTTTGGAAGAGTAAAAAGTTTGTTGCTAACTTTACTTTACTTCTTTTATATTTTTCTAATTTCTAAAATCGCTACCACTGATGCGGTCAGAAAAATCTACTTGTTAACGTCTGATTTAACCCTAAACAATTCTATTTTCATTCTTGTTTCATAAATTAGAACTAAACCTATTTTGAGGTATTGAAAAAATCTGTTATTGTAATAGAGAAAAATATGAGTAAATAAACTAAACCTTACAGCTATGTCCATAAAGTAATCCTATCTATCCATTTGAATATTATGTTTTTGGTAAGTTGCTGTTACCCACAGCAATACTTTTGGGTAAGTTGTAGGAAGAGGAAAAATATTGCATACATATGTTAAGAACCTTCTATTTTTAAAAAAGGAATAATGACAGGTGAAGACAGGTGTGAAAGAGAGGATTTAGCTCAATGCGTGGAAAGTTGGGATTCGAGGGAGGCCGAGGCAGGACGTGACATCATCAGGCCTTATATTCAGCCCTAATCCAGTCTTTGGAACTCTAGACCAACCAACCATACATAAGCTGCTCTAATAACACACATTGACAAATATTTTGTTTTTGTTTAATGATACCTTGAAATTTATATTTTGATTTTTTTAAAAATAGAAACTAATTTTTAATCTAAAAATCTCAAGTTACCATTTAAAAAATATAGTGTGTTTTGTTCCTATATACTAAATCCATTTTACATATTTGTTTTTATTTATTTATTTTATTTTATTTTATTTTATTTCTTTTGGAGTGTGGAAGTATTTCAATCTGCCTCAAATAGGGAATGAGTAATATAGATGACATTATGCAATCATTCACGCATTGTATACATTGAGAATTACTGAAGTAAAAAGAAAAAAGTAATAAGTAAATTCATAATGTATAATGCAATAAATAAAGTGAAAAGATAATAAATAAATCCCTGAATCTAATCAACAAAAAACTGACAACATAGTCTCCCTGTAGACAAATGCATTTGGTCCAGCGATGTTTCCATGCCTTGATCCCACCTCGAAAATGAGATTCCTCCAGGCCTGCCAAATACCTTCCGATTCGGCTGTCAGTTCTTCCGTTTTAGGAAATCGAGGAAAATTTTCAGCTCGGGGAAGCGATGAAAGTCAGATGGTGCCAAATCAGGTGAATGAGGTGGATGTGGCAACAAATCGTACCTCTGTTCATGAGCGTTTATGGTCCAATGTCAAGAGACCCGGCACCCATCTTGCGGATAATTTCTTCATTCCCAATTCTTAGGTTCAAATGTGATATACTCGTTCAGATGGCATACCTACAGCTTCAGCATTCTCTTGCACTTTCAGTCGACGATCTTTCATGACCTTTTTATGCACTTTTGCAATAAATTCTGGGGTCATAGCACTTTTCGGACGTCCACTACACGGATCATCATCTAAGCGTCCTCTGTCACGCTCTACTATCAATCCCCCCCCCCCCCCCAACTAAGGATACCCACTTTATAAAGGCTGGGTGTACCCTAGGAGAGTATTCAGAACCCGAAGTCGAGCCACAGCCAAATAATCAGAGTCCTTATCTCTACTCAAGTCATATTCAGTTGTTTATATTTTTTAAATTTTTCCACCCTAAAAATCGACTACAAACAGAAAATAATGAAAAAATAAATTTAATCAGTATTTGTAAATAACGAATCGTAAATACCCCAGATATTTGTAGAATTTAATTATAAATTTGATTAATTCAATAACTAATAAACAACTCATTTATATTAACTCGTTTCTAAAATTATTGTTATACAAGGATTTTATTTGAAAAAAAAAATGTATGTTGTTAAATAAATATTTGATACAGATATTAAAAAGATAGGAGAAATGAAACGAAGTATGAGAATAAATATATCCACTAAATAATTTAATCTCTCAAGTTTTAAATATATATAGTTTTGATTAAAATGACTTCAATATTAAATTAAATATGGACTCAATATAAAATAATTTATATTTCTTTAAATTTTAATAAATTAATTCGAAGAGTAAAATAAAACAGTTAAAAAGTCATCCCTGGAAATTTATTGTACAAGATGTTAATTTATTCATCAATGAATATTCATATTTTTACTAATCCAATGAATTCATTTACAAATTAATATTCCTTTAAACTTCAATACATTAAATTTTTAATGAAATGTTTAACCATTCCAGATCAGTAAGTAGAACGCAATTACAAACTTTGCAATGTGTGGTTGATTCCTTCCTTGATAATATAGTCAGGCCCTAAAAATGTATTTATTTCCGTTACTTTTCAGATCCAACCACTTTTAATATAATTTATTACAAATATAAGTTTTAAAAAATAATTTTAATTTACACTAGGTGTACCAAATTATCTTAATTTAAAAAATAAACGTAATTTTGAATTGGATATTTAATAATTTTATTTATTTATTATTTTATAACTTACCAATCAACTATTTTATTGAACGAGATTCAATTTTTATTTATTTTAAAGACATAATTCCTATTTAATCTTTAATTTTCCTCTACATGTTTCGGAGTACACTGCTCCATTTTCAGGATCTGTCTGTTGAAATGTCAGATTTTTTTTTTTTGTTTTGATTAGTTCCCTTGGAAAAAGATATTGCGCGTCCGATTGTCCTGTTATTATAGTAAGTCGAACCTAGCCGTCTTCACAACCTGGGAAATTTTCTATAGCGGAAAATTTAGGCGTGACAAGTTACCCGGCCTGTTTCTAATTATAATTCTATTATATTATTAGATGCCTTGTATTTAAATGCATCACAATAATATATACAACAACATGTAGTATAGTATTCAAATATATACTATAACTTACGTTAACAAATATGGCTATAAACATCGATTTTTTTTTTTTTTTTTAAACTAATAAACCAAGCACAAGAAATTCTCTGAGACAATAAAAACAAATATAATAATAATAACAATTCCATCAAATCCTAAAATATATAGTGCCTATTCAAAAATTAATAAAAAATCTATTAATCTTTCATACTGATATTTTTGTTGTAACTTTTTCATTCATTTGTGTTTTAAATATTTCGATTAATATTTCCATAAAAAAAACTTTTTAAATAAACATAAAATGTGTGTCAAGTTCAAAAGTTTTTCAATGAGTCAAGGAAAGGTGCGGATAAGGGAATGAATTGGGACAATAATTTTGTTTGTGTGTGAACAGTATCAAAACATGGTCGTCCTTCCTGCGTATAGTCCACCATTGCATCATGTTTAATGCGTGTGTATTAGAAGTTGATACAAAGGCAAATTTAGTGAAGAAAAGCAGGCTGGATCCGGGGCAAAGGTAGATGACAAGAAGAGGCTGAAGAACACTCCTGCTACAGTAGGTGAAGGTACTAGCGGCCCGCCCATGCGGCATAATTACTACACTGAAGGCTTAACGACCTCTTTCTTGGATTCTCTTCTGCACTGACCCTCTTCTTCAAGTGCACTTACCTTTCCGTTTCTATTGACAATGTTGTTCTATGCAGCAGAGCTACGTAAAGAAAACTTTTTACATACTCACACAAATAAATTTTCTTGCGAAAAATTCTTGCGTTTATAAAATAAAAATTGACTCCTTTGTGTTTCGGCTTAAAGAAAATATTTCTCATATAACGAAATACAAAACATTGAAATTTTATTTATTTATTTTTTTCATTTTATTTTATTTGTAGCCAATCAGTCAAGCATTTATTTACAGTGCAAAAATATTTCACGCAATTGACTTTCTTCGCTAAAATGTTTATTCTTTGTATCCAGGTACTGGCCGAAGCGGCAGTAAATATAGACTGACTAGTAAACCAAAATAAAACAAAATCTATGATTTTAAGCTACAGGATCCACTAAGAAAACATATAACGGTTGGAAGTCGAATCAGAAAGTAAAAAGTTTGAAATATTTTGGGGACACAGAAACCTCCATTAATGACCAATTGAACTCGACCAAATAATCATCAGCGCGAACAATGCTTTTTTCTCAGTAGCCAATATTTTATGATCATAGGACGTATCACGGAAAATGAAACTCCAAATACATAAATCAATTACTCAACCCGTAAAAAGGTATAACAGTAAGACCTAGTTTCTTACAGGCACCCTGGAAAAAAAAAAGTTGAAATATTTAAACGAAAGGTTCAATATTATCACTCAATATTATTATTATTATTATTATTCAATATTACCACTCAGGGTGATAGTGGGACAATAAATTAACAATTCGGAGAAGAGAGAATAATGAGGTAATAATCTCCGAAACCAAGCAGCCAATGACGTTGAACTTGAACACAACATTGAAACCCGCAAACTGGAACAAACTTTTTACCATCCTTAAAAATAAAAATTTTTAATCAAGTTTAATGTTACTCTATAACGGTGCCTCTAACCTGAGATGTACACGGCACCTAAAATTGCAACCAAATAAATATATATACCCCATCGAATAAAATACGTAACGAACTCAAGGGCTGGATATTAACTTTATCAAATTCAAATTTCATAAATTTAAATTGACTTTCATATATTTTAAAATTATGCTTTATTTAGTTTGATTTATGTTGCTAAATATCGTATGACGTTTAAATATGAATGAATGAATGAAAAAATAATCTTTATTCTGGGACGTATTGTCCCCTAAGAATAACAAAATTGTATCATAAATTTGTACAATGGTCTGGCATATATATTTTCATACAAATGTTTATATATATGAGGAACATGATACATGCAAATACAGTCAATTGTAAATAATTGTATAAAAAACTTTAGTAAATAAGATAATTAAGAAGGAGAAATGTAATAAACAAAAAAATAAAATAAAAAATAACCATGAGAAAATAAGAAAAGATATATACAGAGAATGAACTATGTCTATATGTACATTGGATGAAGAAAATATTTACAGATAGCACGATATATACTTATACACACTACACTTATTCACTTATATACCTATACCCACAACCATAAACTTGTAATAAGAATTGCCAAGTTAATAGACTAAATTTCTTTGTATAGGAAAAACATTTAAAGTAAAAAAAATTGAATTTTTATAAAACAAAGAAAATGATTATTTACCATTATGGAACAAATAAAAGATTTTTATTATATAAAAGAAAATTTATGAATCAATTCACCGGCATCAGATTTATTCGATTTGACCAAATTTAATGATACTTATTGTTCATATTGACTGGCATCAGACTGGGATGAGATATTGGAAAAGGAGTGTTTTAAATGAGCTTAAGGAAGGGTTATGTCTTATTTCAGGAGGAAGAGTGTTCTAGAGGGTAGTGGATCGGGCTAGGAAGGAGTGCTGGTATAATGCTGTTCGATGGAAAGGCAAGTATAGGTCAGAGGAACATGATCTTGTTGTGAACCGGAAGTAGAAGGAAGACTTAAATTTCAACAGATTATAAATGTAGGATGGGCGATGGTGATAAATTAACTAATAAAGGAATAAACCTAGGAATTATGATTTGCTGGTGGATGGGTAGAGCCACTTCAAGTCCATGCACAGGTGTGAGACATGGGAACGCCTCGGGGTTTCGAAAACAAGTCGAAAGAAAATATTCATAATTCATTTTAACCCTTCTCGGAAATCCATAGAGAGACCACCAACCACCACGCAACCATAACCGAAGTGAGGAAAGATGAGCGAGGAAACTAGGAGTTTGCGTCTGGCTTGTGGGAGGAAACGACGGGAACGATTGAATTTCCTATTGAATTTCTGGATATTTGGGCAATTTCAGGCTTCCAGGAAAGGTTTTGGTCGAAGATGATTCCTAAATTTTTGACGGAGGAGCAAAAGGGAATAGGTTGATTAATTAGGTTTTGAGAAGGATAATAGGAGTTTGATCTGAGAAGGTGACTTGAACCGATTACTATCGCCTGGGTTTTATTTGCGTTTAACTTTAAATTATTCAAATTGGCCCAGGCGCAGATTCTGTCAAGGTCTTCCTGAATCTTGGAAAAAGCAACGGGGATTTCAGCAGGGGAAAAGGATAAATATATTTGACAGTCATCTGCATAAAGGCGATGGAACAGTGTAGAATTGACTGAGGCAGATCGTTAATGTAGGAATTGAAAAGGAGAAGTGATATGCTGGAGCCCTGGGCTACTCCAGAGAAAAGAGTTAGGAAGCCTGACAAGGGTTAGTTAGGGATTGATACTGTATATGTGGAATAAAAACGTGAAAAATACTTCAGACATTGAGTGAGTGGAATTCTGGTTCTAAATATATAAATAAGGAATAAATATTTATAAAGAGAATTCTAAAATCTAAATACGTGTAGAATATTAAAAATTAAAAATAAATAATAAATAATTAAGGAACTAAATGAAATGATAACAGCATTAATATAAATATAGAAAGATAAAGTAAAAAATTAAAATTAAAATAAAACTAACTTTTTAATTGGATGCTATATTAAATATAAATGAATAAAAGAATATGAAAAACAGGCAATAAAAAATTAAATAATAAATAATACCTAAAAAAAAAAAAATTTATAAAAATCGGAAGGCCATTAATTAAAAGGATAAAGTAAATTATTGTAAAATCTTAACTAAATGCACCTCCACAAAATAAGTAGATTAGTAAATCCGATTATTTTCTCCTTTTTTTTTTTTAATAATAAATACTAAATCAGTGAGTTATTAAAACGTTATCAAGTTGGTAAACATTTTCTAATTGTCACAGATTAAGAAGAGGTTTTCTTCAGAAATAATTTTTCTTCATATTTATTATACATTATTTTTGCCCTCATAAAATATTGTAAAAAATGAAATTCTAAAGTTTAAAAGAAAAATAACTGAAACCATTTAATCAGCTAAACTATTTATTCGAACATAATATTATTTTAAAATTGTATGGCTTCATAATAATAGCACTTCAATATTGCTAATATGATGCCACTAAAACCTTATAGTGACATAATGGTAGGGGTGCTCCGATGAAGAGAAGGCAGAGGTATTCTTTCTTCCAATAAAAACAATGTTAGCTGAATGCGAAAGTTCCTTGAGAAACTTTAGGCAAACTTTCATAACGTTAGAACTATGCGGCACAAAAAAACTTTATTATATTTTAAGAACCTCAAAACTCTATCACGCCAAACGTTCGTTATTCACATTTAGGCCAACCTTACATTTTATTGTAGGAAAATACTATAATTCAGTTATAAATTAAATTATACAACAACCGTCTTGTGTAGAATTGACATAAAATATTTTTAAAATTAAATCAACGACATATTTAGAACTACGATCATTATTCTTGAATCGGATATATTATGGAAATACATATAATATGTAGTAATGAACAATTATGCAAAATTATCTTATTTTTGAAAGTTAAATTCCATATATCACTTGTATTTGAATCACAAGTATATGAAACAAATGAAAGAACACAAATTAACAAAAGTGTTTAAGGCTAAAACATTCAGGACTGTCACAAAAACATATCTTTACATGCTGACCTTCAATGCCTACTGTTAACGAAGAAATACGGACTCTATACAAACGATTTCACAAAACATAACATGTACATCTTGCATAGCCAACTTGAGGTCTATGTTCATTATCATTGGATGTTAAGCATTACATTGAAAATCCAATAAAATAAATCCTAAATAATAATAATAATAAATAAAAAAATGTAATAACATAAGATCCTCTGATCTGGTGTCACTTTATTGACAGTTTTCCTTTATTTTTTATCAAACAGTAATTTTTTCTTTCCTTTTTATTCCAATGAGGTGTTTATTATGTTTAAAATAAACATTTCCGTTAAGAGATTGTCATAATGTTTTATTTACATAAGTAACTAATTTGTATGAAAAATGAGAACACCATGGTTATTTGGTTGCAGAAGTAAATTTCTCCATGAAATCGAAATAAAATCATTACGTTTAACATATCATTCGAAAGCTTATTAAATTTGCAAGTTTTTGGAAGATTTGCAGTTTTGTGGATAGTTTTTTTTTTTTTTTCACCTTGGTCCGTCCTGTTTTAACTTATGGATCAGAAGCATGGGCCTTTAAAAAACAGGATCTTTGAAAGATCAATTTTGAGGAAGATTTTTGGTCCTGTTAAAGAGGGTGGAATTTGGAGAAGAAGAAGAAATGTCGAACTGGCTGGCCTGTATGGGGATGCAGACTTGGTGAAGTTTATCAAGATAGGACGACTTCGATGGGCCGGGCACGTCGCACGCATGGATGACTCGGCGATACCCTGGAGGATACTGTCCGGAAAGTTGCATGGGCGAAGAAAAATCGGCAGGCCAAATTTGAGATGGAAGGATTCAGTGACACTGGACGCACGGACTCTGCTGGGAGTCCGAAACTGGAGAGCTGCTACAGCTGACAGGACTGACTGGCGAAAGCTTTTGGAGGAGGCCCAGTCTCGGTGACGGGATGTAGAGTCACCAAAAAAAAAAAAAAAAAAAAAAAAAAAAAAGTTTTTTAAAAAAACGGTAAGCGTTGAAGTAATGTAAGGCATTGTAACTTCCCCAAATAAGGTCAAGATCAAGCTGTTCTTTAGATACCAAACTTATAAAATTCAAGGTTAAAGGTACTCAACTATTATAGAAAATGTAATGCTAAATCTGAAAATGTGCTCAAAATTTCAAAAATATGGAGATATCTCAGTTTTTATGGAAAAAAAACCGTGGTTTCCTCAAAAAAGTCTTTGATTAATCGTATATCTGCAACAGTTTGGAAAAGAAAGGTGAGTTCTGCGGTGTTTTGCTACATTTTTGATCTAGTTTTACCCATTTTTTTTTTACACTAAGAGATACTCACCCTGTATATATAGCTAAATAAAGGTATCGCAGGTTGAAGTTTTTAAAAAGAAGCTTTATTGAATGACATACACTGATACAAGAACAAATACGCAATTTATAACTTAATCGCAAGACATAGCGGGCATGCCATCTATACGTCTCAACGTACGACAAAAGAATGTCCCCGAGGCTAGGTGGAGGTAGCCTTATATAGGGTTTGGAGGAGGGGTTATCATACATTGTTTATTTATATTCTTAATACTATCTAGGTGCACATAACTATATATATATATATATATATATATATATATATATATATATATATATATACACACACACACACACACATATATATATATATGTACACACACACACACACACACACACACACACACACACACACACACACACACACACACACATATATATATATATATATATATATATATATATATATATATATATATATGTTTCGATATAAATTAAACAAAGTGTATTTAATCTTTTCTACGTGTTTTATTGGTAAAAGGTTTACAGATATTTTTTTTTTTATTCAGATACGATGTATGTTTGCTGCACAGTAGTCTCCTAATGATGTACTTAAGCCATGTAAGTGACTGGGCACGTGGCTTAGGTACATCGCTGCTCGTTTCTCCGCTCTATGATTAATTCTATTCTAGTTGAGCATAGAACTCTGTATCTGCTCTGGTTTATAAGACATCTTATTATTGGTGACTTGGTTACAATGTAACTATTCCAAAGGCTTACGTGATGACTGGCTTGTTCTGTATTTCTTGGAAATATTTTCCTTAAAATAGTTTCTTTTAAAGGATCTTCAAAATGAATAAATATTTATGATGATCTGAAGCCTAATATTATTGTGCAATATTTTTTACAAAACTATGAATTTTAGTTAAATATTATACAGCAGATATTTTATTTATAGTTCAATTTAACAATAGCTCGGTACTAAAAATCCTAGCAAAAAAAAAAAAAAAAAAAAAAAAAAAAAAATTGCTGGTAGAATAAGAAAGAAGTTTGCTGCCCCTTTTCAGAGTGCAGATGGAAGGGTTTTTTTTTGTCAGAAGACTATCTATCAAGAACGGGTGACGCAGCCATCGATATCTGCTATAGTCAGGATGAGGATGGATACCGAACCATATCTCATGGCCTTTAGTCGCCCTCAGCCCTGGTTTCAAGGTCTTTATTTTTTTCTTCATTGACAGCGGAAAGAAAACGTTTATTGAAATGACTTACGGTATAAAAGCAAGAAATAATATTCATCAGTCTGGTATATCAATATATAAAAAAAAGTTCAATTTATCCCTGACTTGGAAAAACGATAAATCATAGATATCTGTAATCTACTGTTTTCCGATTTCAATTTTTTAAGTAAACAATTCGAAATAAAAAAAATCTGAGAGAAAATAGTGTTTTTAAACGTAATTATTTCAAGTCAAACCGATATAGTTTCTACGTTAAATTTTGTATTAAAAAAAATATATTTTATATTAAATTTATGATCAGGAAACATTCCCCAAATTTTCAATCCGAGCAACACTAACAGAGCTAGAGCGTGTAAATTTCTTTACATTTTTGTTAAGGGTAAACAAAATTACACAGAAAAAATATGGACCCCCAGACAAAAGTATATCCATGCCAATATTGCATTAACTGGATCAAAATATTTTCAATTCCACGTGTTCCTTCAAAGAACGAGTATTTTTTTTTTCCCTTAGATATTTAATATTAAGAATTTAATCTACCATATTGTTATAAATTTACTTTTAAACATAAAACTTTAGCTTAAATGCATTGGCTATAGAGGAGTACAGGAGAAATCAATGAATGTTATGTCTACATATTTCTTAAATGAAATGACATGCAGAATAAACATTCAAATTTTCATAATAAAGTAAGAGACAAGAAACTAGGATAACAAAAAGAAAAATACAGTAAAAAAAAAACAAAACAAATGACAAAACAACAATTAAAGTAATAATAATTAAATTATTATCCACTACGGATACAATAATTGGATGAAAAATACATTAAACAAATTTGTAATATGAAATTCATGTCTTATTACAAAAAATATATACTTACTTCTACTACAGGACTATTGGATTGAATGCTTAGTAGGTGGAGATGGGTATCGTAAGAAAAATATCAATACACGATATATCGGTGACCAAAATTATCGATATATTGTGATTTATTATTTTTAGTGATTCGCCGTTTTAAATATTTCCATTTCCAATGATATTTATGTTTATTTCATTGTTTTAAGCCTAAGTAACGACATCAAACCACTGCACAGTGGGACGAATGGCCTATCTAGGAGGAAAAAAGTCATAATGAACATTAATGAAACTATTGTGATAGGTGTATAGCTAAGTAGTTTATGGAACATTATCAATGGTTCTTTCGTTTTTTGAAGGTGGATTTCAAGGTGTATATTTCAAAGTAGTACCTAACTCGACAGGTCAAATTTTGTTGAAACTATTGATTCTTTCAATCTAAATTTGCGTGTTATAAATATCCTGTTGATATTTTTTCATTATTCTTTTATAATTAGTGAATATAGACGATCGTTATACCAGTAAGCCATGCTCAAAATAATTTTGTTTATAATTTGACCTATAATATAATTTTTTGAAAAGAGCAACAAACTAAAGTATTTTTTAAACTAAAATGATCTATTACTAAAAAGTACCCCAAAGTACCTCTTTGAAATTCATGGTACAGGTGCCTTAGAAGGTATATGAAATAATCATGAAACATTTAGCTGCTTTTATCTGCTTTCTTGTCTGAAAACAAATTTTCAATTTCGCGAAGGGAGTTATTTCGTACTTGGCAAAACCGTAAGTGCCTTGATTTAATATATATTACTTTACTTGAAACACTTAAATTAGAGGATATTATTTAGCTGCAACTGAAGAGATATTTAAAATTGGTAATTACGAAAATTAAAACGAAATAATAAGAAGATAAAAAAAAACGTAAAGTCATATTACATTTTATTGACTCCAAACATCAAGGAGATTGAGAAAATTACTTTTTTAAGAAAAAAAAATAGTTTTACATACATTTATTAAGTTTTAATATTCAAAAATACATAAGAATTAATGTAGGTAAGCATGTTTTTTATTATTTTTTTTTATTTGTTTATTTTTTGTGACATTTTGATAGTTCCTATTTAAATGGAGTCTAAAGTATAACTGAGTAAATAGTTTTGTTGAGTAGGATAGCAGGTCAGTTAAAATATCACAGAAAAATTTGAAAACAGTATCACTTCATAATGTGAATTGGATTAGTACACCGGAAACATCTCATTCATACCATACCAGCTTGACGTGTTTTTTCATTCATTACTTTTTTAAGATAATTAAAAATAATTACTGCAAAATAGTAACTATAAATAATTAAAAATCATATAATCGTTAGAAACGATTTAATTCATAATTTTTATTCAATGAACATGATACATATAAAATAAACAGTGAAAAATTAAACCTAATTGAAAAAAAAAATATATATATATTGAACCACGGATAATGAGGACCTACTGTATAGTATTTTCCTAATTGTTGTGACTTTAGTGGTTTTATTTTACCTTATTTAAACCCTATTGTTTATGTATATCAGGTTGCCAGGTCTGTTTAAGTGATTCAGACTTTCTTCCTCCTAGATCGGTCATTCGTCCCACTGTGCACTGGTCTTCCCATATGTCAGATGTAGGTTAACATCAGTTTCAAAAGTGGTTTAGTGTTTAACACATTAATATTTTCTTATTTCATTTCCCTAATGTAAGAAAGTGTAGCACAAGTTAACAGATCCCAGAGATTTTAATGGACTCGTAACTTTGTCGACAAATGCACAAACTGGCTCCTTCAAATTCACTGAACTGACCCCACAATCCAATTTTTCTAATTATATTCGTCACAATCGCGGTTTCAGGTATCACACAATATAACAAAACAGACAGATCTAGAGCAGTTAGATTTAAGCATTGCTAACGGAGAAACGTGAAGGCGACAATTAACGGGCCAGTAAATCGTTGAACTGAAACAAGAAACCAGTAAAAGTCCTTGGAGCAATAAATAATACAGAACATAATAACTCAAGATAGTTGACTCACGAACAGTAGCAGAACCACAGACAATACACTGACAACGATGCAACCAGTACCAGTCTCACCTACTGTCCCTTGCCTCCAATATTAAATATTTCTCTTATTTAAACTAATTTTATAAGATTTCTTTTTTTTTTTAAATATACATAGTTGTATTTAAGCCCCGCCAGGCAGAAGTTAGAGGATGGCCCTGCAAGGTCGCGGACCAGGATGGATGGAGAAGACTTATAGAGGAGCTCCTCGTCCTGCTCTAAGGACTGTTGCACCGAAAAAGAAATAGTTGTATTTTTATATTATGCAGAAAACGATATATCGTAACGTACATATTTATATAATTGTAAAAAAATATCGATTCAAAAATATCGGATTATCAAAGAAAAATATAGATTTTTCGATATGTTGTATATCGATACCAAGCCCTACTAATACGTAAAAAAACGAATTTAAAAATGTTAAGAATGGAGGAATAGCTTATCCTGGTTGTGGGGGGGGGGAGTTCCAGAAATTAGATGTTCTGGCAATAAAAGAGTTTTTGAAAGATACTGTCTACAAGGGAGTTAAGTTAAGTTAGAAGGACAAAATCTGGTTTTGCGGGAGCTCACTGATGACTTAAATGTTATTGCCTTTATAATGTGATTTTGAGAAAAGAGAACCATAAAGGGAGGGGGGGGGGGAAGGGAACGTATTTTCATCAGAAGGAGGAGAATAACCAGTTAAATTTGGTGTAGTAATGAGAAGCATGGTCAGGGTCACTAAATTTGTTGAATCTTGCTATTTGATTCCGAATATTACTACTACCTTAGTAAAAATGGGGGAGTATGAGAAAAACTAGCAATTGGCGAATTTATTTATTATTAGGAAATTACGAGATCGGTTCAAGAGTCGAAAGGATGAAAACATATAAGGAAAACACGATCTTTCCAGGAAATGTTTTGGTATAGACAATACCAAGGTTTATTATGGAAGGGTTTATGGGATAGGAATTCATAGAGGAATTAGGGATTCTAGGTAGGGAGTTGAGAAGGACCTTAAATTCCAAGACAATAGCCTCTGATTTACCTGGATTTAGTTTCAATTGGCTACCGGTGGCCCAAGGGGATCTGGTGTCAAGATCTGTTGGAATTTGTGAGTAATTGAAATTGTAGCTCACTAAAATAAGGAGTGTTAATTCTGATAACAGTTAGCGTAACAGAAAAACAATTAACTAAAATTTAATGGGGGGTTAAACGTTATTAAGGAATGAATAAAGAAGGTGATACTGAAGAATGCTGAACAACATAAGAATCGTTCAGCAAGATAGAGGAAGGCGACAGTCAGGGATTTGGATTACCTGAAATATAACTAGTTGTTAGAAATAAACGATTGGATTCAACTTATCACACTGTTAGAAAAGCAAAAGCTGTGAAGTTTTTTTATTAAAATATAAATCACAATTAAAAGGTCCCTCAATGACGAGACGAATTCCCTTGAAGTTATTGACGCCGAAGGTCAATTATATACATACATTAATAATACGTACACGCACACATACATACATTAAAGATAAATTATAATCAACAAATTCTAAAAATGAAATCCGTATTCATTTATATTTAGATTAGATATTCTCTATTCTTCGGCCACAATGGGGTTTTCTCAGGGAGGGAGATGGAGAATTCTTGCCACAGTAATAAATACCATGCTGTTACTAACGGATTCGAACTCATTATTTGTTTATCTTGTTGTCATGCTAACTTCATTGTACCCCGATGAGTTACAATTATATGTTTGCTTTTGGTCTCAAATCAAAAGAAAAGAAAGTTCTCTTATTAATTCCCTTAAAATATCTTTAATTGAAATGGAATATTATATCAATTACGATGATTTTGCTATAATTTTTTAAAATACCTATATGCACAGAACCTATTGAAACCATTAAGTCATGTTAATTGTCATGTTAGCGTCTAGTGATATAAGAAAGATTATAACTTAAGAAGACTTTGGATGGGAAGGATCAAATACTTTTATTTTTTTTAACCTTTCTTACTATTTCGCCAACACTAGGCCTTTCTGTCCAACGGGGCAGGAGAGGGTACCGCAAATTGATTGCTTGGGAAATTAATATACCAACTTTCCATGGCTGTGCTCGAACATAAAATCTTCAGTTCATCCGGCCGCATTTCCAGTGAGCTTAGGTATTCCCCTTATATACATTTCTCATACAATCCTAAAACAATTCACATCATTATTTTTTCACGTAAATCGTCCCAATTTTATGTTGGGTTTCTAACATGTTAAGGCAAAATAACCTGTTTTACGTATTCTCAATTATCTTCCTTTGGTAATGAAGGTGTGTAGTAACTCACAATACATGTGTTGGTCAAGCCCCAGGTGTTTTGTCCGTCTCATCAACAGCTTGGTGGACAAGAAACTAACTATGCTGTCCTGAATTCGTTTTAGAACCTCAGTTTTAACTCAATTGTCTGAAGCCTGACACTAACTTCGGAGTTGTCCGTTATTTACTATTATTATTTTTAAAACTTTAAAAATTATATTAAAATATTAAATTATATTATACTGTATTAAACATAAAAAATTAATTATATTATATTAAATTAAAGTATAATTTGATAAATTATACTTATCAGAACCCGCTACTGCAGATAAAATATCATAGTCATCCCAGATTTCTGCAACTACGCTGTATTGGAAAAATATTCATCCGACTGAAAATATTGTTTTTTAAACAGACGATTGCCGCTTTCTCAAAAAGGATTTTTATGACAAAAATCAAAGTAAGTAACGGCATTTTTTCTTGAAACTGAACTTAATTTCTTGTTAAATTTCAAAATATATTTAACAGATATATTACACTTATATGAAATAAACGTTAAAATATTTCATAAAACAACATTATTTTACTCTGGGATGATTTAGCGTGAAGGAAAAATAAATAGAAAATAAATTTGATAATATTTATTATCAGCATGAAGATTAGCCATCTTCAAGGTGGAGAGTAGACCAATTATTAAAATTAATATAACATGGGAAGGATCACCTTCATAAAGCCAATGGTCTCAGCGTACAAAAAGTTTTATTTAAGACGTTTCGCCAATGTCAGGCATCAGTTATTATAACCTACAGATCACAACTTAATCACAATCATTTCTACCGCAGCATTACAAAAATAGGACTTTATTACAAAAATATATGGTATGTGTAAATATTACAAATAATATATTATGTTAATAATAAATGAAATTATTTTAATTTTAAATCATTATAATAATTATATAATTATAATAATAAATTACAAATTTATTAAAAATGTTTTTTAATTTACAAATACTTACAAGTATTAGTCAATGTTGAGCTATTACTAGGTATTATATAAATACTATTCGCCTTGGCACATAACTTGTTAAAACACCAAATAGAATTAGTGTAATGTTAAGTTTTTTTTTAACCCAATTGATTGTGTTGTTAATCGTGAAATAAAACATTTTTGAATATAAGCTACAGTTTCATCAATATATTAATGCTTTAACATTTTTATACGATGATCTCGAAATTCCCACAGCAAAGTTGCTTTTTTTTTTAAAGCCAGAAAAAAAAGGTTCTTGTTTGTGAAATTAGAATAAGACAACTTCGAGGCTCCGCTGGTATGTAGACAGTAGACAACAGTTGTGTTTAACTTTTTCTTTTTTTTTGATAAATCAAGAATTTAGACTTTAAAATATCTCATATTCTATTCCTCTAAGACTTTTTAAGATTGCTGTTATTATAGCTGAGGGAAGATAATTTTTATATTTTCAAAATTTATTGAAGTCTTTTTGTCCCTTATCTATGCTGACTTTTCTTCCTTTTATTTTTGTTTTTCTTTAATACTAATACATTGATTTTCAATTTCTGTTTAACACAATTGAATTAAGTCGTCGCAAATAAGTAAGAATAAAAGTCACAACCTTGTTCAATATTTTCTCAAGTTCACACTGAAATTCCGTATCCTAAGTTTATGTTATCATGTATTTAGATTTTTTTTTTTTCTGGTTATATTTTATTTTATGATGAATTGTGTGGCGCAGAAGATAGTTCATAGTTCAGGGAACTACTGATTCTCCACAGGACAACTGTTTCTCTGACACGTGTTCAATCATTATTCATTCTGTTCTTATCTTTATTTATTTTTTAATCTGTTTTTAGCTAAGAGTCGATCCTAAAGTCAGGGGAAATATCCTGCGGCATATCTATAATTTTGGAAAAAAATAAAAAAAATAAAATAAATTTCAATACAGTTTACATAAAGCTGACTGAGAACATTGTCACTGATGAAATAATCCATTGACGAGATTTTTTTATATTTTTTTCTTTTTTATTGTATAATCATCCATATCGTTGCCCATGAGTGCAGTAATTTATAATTATCATTATATAATATTGGAATTGCAATATTTACTTAAGAAAAGCTTGTTTAAAACACGTTAGTGTTTAACCATCCTCCTCAAACAAACCAAAACCCCGAAAGAGATGTAATTGAGGGATTACTAAGTTTATTGGTTTGAGGAAACAGTGGGCTGTTTCGAATGTTTGACGGGAACTCTATAACGGTCCATTACAGCCCTAATAATTGTGAGTGCTCCTTTTTGATTAATGGTTTAGGGATAGAAGGATAGAGGTTCCCCATTCAAGTAGCTCACTATAGTACGTAATATATTAGTAAATGTAATCATCATTGGTTTAAAAAACTAAAACTATTACAGGACGTACACAGATGAATACAATTAATAATAAACTAACTTATAATTTACATACTAAGGAAAAAACAATGAATTATTATCAAATCGAATGTATTCCCTGTATACAGGGTGAGTATCTCTTAGTGTAAAAAAAAAAAAAAAAAAAAAAAAAAAAAAAAAAAAAAAAAAAAATGTGGGTAAAAACTAGATAAAAAATTTAGCAAAATGCCAGAGATCTGACCTTTCTATTCCAATCCGTTGCAGAAATACGATAAATCAAAGACTTTTTTTTCCCATAAAAGCTGTAATATCTCCATTTTGTTTAAATATTTTTCAAATTTTGATCACATTCTCAGATTAAGCATTAGATTTTCTATAATAACAGAGTACCTGTGAGTGTGAATTTCAAAAACTTGGAATCTAAAGAAAAACTTGATCTTCACCTAATTTGGGGAAGTCACAATGTCTTAATTACTTCAACGCTCACCGTTTTTCGAAAAAAAAAACTATCGAACAAACTACAAATCTCACAAAACATGAAAATTGAATAAGCTTTCGAATGATATGTTAAGCGTAATGATTCTGTTTCGATTCAATGGAGAAATATACGTTTGAAACCGAAAAAAACATGGTGTTCTCATTTGGCATACAAATCAGTTACTTATGTAAATAAAACATTATGACAATTCCTTAAAGTAAATGTGCATTTTAAACATAATAAACTCTTCATTGGATTAAAAAGCAAAGAAAAAAATTATTGTTTAATAAAAAATAAAGGAAAACTGTCAAAAAAGCGACACCTGAGCAGAGGAGCTTATGTTATTACATTTATTTATTATTATTATTTAGTATTCATTTTGTTAGATTTTCAATGTAATGTTTAAAATCCAATGATAATGAACATATATCTCAATTTTGCCGTTAGCTTATTATATTATAGATAATGATAATACAATTATTTTTAAAATGATAAAATGTTTATCTACGATAATTTTATTTATCGATTAATGCAGTTTAAACAATACCTCGGCGTTGGTCGCTAGGTGAGCATTTCCCTTAACCCTTCTAAAAAATATTTAATAAGTTCGTCAGAATTTAACTTTCGTCGCTAAATCTCAGTATAGCTGAGTTTAAGACTATTTGCGAATAAGAATATGCGGTTTCTAAGTAAAACGGATGCAGGTGACCAGGATATTGGGAGATTTGTACAGATAATTGCCATGGCCACACTTCTCAGTATCAAGTTGTCTCTCGTGCAGTTCATTATTTATTTTACTGAGCAATTTTTATAATTTCTTTCGATTGATTAGTGATTATTTGGGTTCAAAATGAGTCGTAATTCTGACATGCTTTTTGCTTGTTAGATAAAAAGCCAGTTGAGAAGATAAATTGTAAATAATTAGTTGATAAATCGTCGAGAATTGTATTTATATTATTTTTCAATCATTTACTAGGAATCTGAATTTTTTACTATTCTAGATTCTTGTTCGTGGCAGCTCGAGGCAATACCAAATAGATAGGTGTGTCGAAGAAAAAAAAAATTGTAATAAAATGGTAAAAAATTTTTCCAATTTACAATGAACATACTAAATATACTTATATTATTTGTATAGAAATAGAAGAAAATGTTCTAGCTTAAAATATTTAATTTTTATCTGTTTTTTTGTTGTTTTACAATAAATGTCTGTAAAAATATATTTTTAATCCTTATACTCCATACTAAAATTATTGATATATTATGATGACATACATTTACCATTTATAACTATATATTTGGTAACATAAAACTGCATTTTTTATGGAAATCAAAGAAATGAGGGAAATGCTCACTTATCGGCTAGCGACTAACGCCGGGATAATTAGGCGATGGGGTTCACCGTTGTTTACTAAATGTATATGGCTTATTCACTAAAATAAATAAATAAATAAAACCAATAAATAAATAAAATAATTTCATTATTACAACCAAGTTAATGCTCCTGTGAGTTAAATCTGGCTGTACAAAGGGTTTGAGTTATATTTTACGAAAGCGAAAAATTTTATAGTTAATTTTAACATTTGTTTATCCCTTTGACACATCTCTCTTAATAAACAACAAAATATATCCATCCAGTAACCAAACACATATCTTCAAAAAAAAAAAAAAGAAAAGTTTATTGTTTATTTCTAAAAAAACGACAAAAGACGTAATCTTTATAAATTTCAATTTGGTAAAATGTTTTAAATAGTTGCATGGTGGTTTCTTTTACAATCATTCTTTATATTCCATTTCGGAATGATATACTTATTTTGTAGTTTTCCTTATGTTTGAAAATCGCAGTGTTCCCGGCAGCAGAATCGAAAGGATATTTCAATATAATCAATCTCAAACAGCCAATCTTCAAGTAAGAAAAAGAATTAGGGAACTTATATAAATATGAAACTCTAAATGAATAAAACTCTTTTTATTAATTTTATGATGTAATAAAGTGGTAAAACATCTAACGAATTTCACATTTTAAGGGATCCATATAATAAAAAATAAAAAAGTATCTTTTAAAACTCTCCTTCATAACTCTAAGTCTATTATGCGCAACATTAGTAGTAATCTGAACCTTTCGAGGTAAGCGGAATACAGCCGGTATTATATATACACCTATTTTTCGTATGATAGAAATACACATTTTCGAACTAGGAAGTCATGATAAGGAATAACAATCTACGTAGAATCAAACGATCGTTCTGAATATGATTTAAAACCAAGCTGATCTGAATTTAGTTCGTCAGAAAACGATAGGCATCTCGAGAAAATAAATTTCGCCGCTACAGCATTAAAAAAACAAAGGAACAGTTGAACCCTAAAGACACTACTCAGAGATACTTTAGATAGAACATCAAAAAGTCTTGACTCAACATAAAATTAAACCTACCATGACCGGGAAATTGACCCTTGGCGGACTTTTTGCCAGAAGTTCCAGGAAACAACGTTCATTACTTTCCGTTTTGACTTTACTCATTTTATTGAAGAATATATCAAAAGTGTTTTTTAATCTCTACTCTCTTTTATTATTTTTTTATATCGATAAATTGTGGTAAAAATATGTAGCTATGAATATCTGTAGTTTTAGCGTTGACGTCTGATTTTAAAATAGTGCAATAAAGAAAAAATCAGATGTCCTCAAACTCATATTTACGTTTTACTCCAATTTAATACATCCAGAGTAATAATAAACATTTATATCAACATACATCACATAAAACTATTAATAATATAAAATTCTGGCAATCGCTGAGAGAGCAGCGCTGGTATGTCTTTGGACCTGGCTTGTCCCTTTATAAACAGAGGGACTTATTCAATAAAATATAGGTATATATATATATATATATATATATATATATATATATATATATATATATATATATATATATATATATAAAGTTTATATAAAAGTTTATTAGTTTAACAAATATACTATAACTATTCTATGATACGATTAGTATAAAATATTGATAAATTAAAAATAACCTTTAGTAATAGATGCCGAATTAATTTTATCTTAGGTTTTGTGTATATGTATACGAGTATCTATGGTATTTAAATTGAACCACCATTAGACCAGATTTCGTGCAATACCATCTTGGTATACACTTCTGAAATATTATTTTCATTAATTTTTTTCATTTCAATTCTTAAAGAAAATTTTGTTTGCACGATTTCCGATCTGCACGATTTCGCTAATCTAAATTAAAAAAAAAAAAAAAACCTTGGAAATATCTTCTTCCATGACAAATAAATACTAAATGTGTAAAGCAATACATAGATTTTAAAACGGATGGGTTTGCTAAGTACGCAAAGCCTAAACGATTATGCTTATTTTGATGTTTGACGCTATTTTGCTCATTGGTAAAAACAATGCACTTTTTATAAGTTCATATTAAATATTGAAAACACCGGCACGTTTTCAGAAAAAAAAAAAAAAAAAAAAAAAAGTAAAACATTTATACATCATTAAAGAAATAAACAGAGTGTATATATACACAAAAAAATAATAAGAAACCCTCCTGTAGTGTCGATATTCACGCCTTGTGCCCTTCAATCCACCACCAGAATTTAGATCTCAACAAACCAACTTCTTTATTCCGTCTCCTCGAGCTTCCTTTGAAAAATCCTTTGTCGTACATGATCCTTCGTTTTGAAATTTTGTGCCCGTCTCTATTCATGTTTCTTTCACTTTTTTAAAGACAGCTTATTTCTCCAACTCTTCACCGTCTAATCTTCCACACACAAGTTAAGAATGTTTTTTTATTTAGGGTTTTTCTTTCTGTAACCCAGTTGGAAGGAATTGTATTTATTCCTATACTGTTCATACTTCAAAGTACATTTACATGTAAATACTATGTTTTTGTTTTACTTGAGGTACGCATGATGATATAGAAGGATCAATACAATTAGGATTGATGAATTCAATTGGTGAATCCTAATTGTATTGATCCTTCTATATCATCATGCGTACCTCAAGTGATTCTGAAGCCAGCCAGGCTACTACGTATAATCGATCAAAACTCACTCAATAGAAGTGGCATTTAATTCATCAATCCTAATTGTTTTTTGTTTTGATTATTATTTTATACTTGTATATACACATATATATAATAAATTTATAGTAAATGGAATATCAACGAATAAAACAAAAAAACATTATAAACAAAAATATATAAACTTTAAAAACACAATAGAGAGTTTCATAATTACCACAACAATACATTTAAAAGAAACAAACATAAATATATTTTCGAAATATCAAAGATACCTCAACAGCTATTTTTAAAAATATTTTGAGGTCCGCAAACATATTTTGCATCAAATATTGTCCACTCCCTGGCCAATATCTTAGTTTTTGTACTATTAATAATAGTTTAGTGAACTGTCTGCATTTTATATTTTATTTTGTATTGTATTGTTTTATTGATAAATGCTGATTTTTATCACATGTTTCTCATTATAAAAGCTTTGTATATGATTTAATAATTCGACAATGCGCTCTATCATGAATATTTAAGCATAATTTAATGGTGATGAATTTATCAGCCTTAGTTTTAATCCTATTTACTTCTTACATGTGTCATATTTACGGTAGCAAAACTCGGAAAAAGTAATGTTTTCAATGAGCTAATCCCTGAGAAATCATGATAAAGCATATTATTAAAAGATAGAATATAACAGTAAGGATGGCCTATTAAAATATCTCATTCGAGTTAACAGGCTCAGTAAGGGGATAAGATCAATCAAACGCCACAGAGTGGGCAAAAAGTGAAAAACCAGTACATATTTCAGATAATTAGGAAATTAAAAAAAAAAAAAAATCATTATTTTTGAATATCTAAATAAATGCACCATAACGTCGCGGAACTGATTTTTCCATTATTTCATTACCAGGATCTATACACGTCTTTGAAGTTGCCCTTTTACGGGGTTGAAAATATAACACGTATAAATATAACACATTTGAAGTTCTATTATAATATTTTTTTGTGAGACTGAATTGTATGCTAAAATTTGCGAAACCCTTTTATTTTTACTATAGATGTGTGCCGGTTCGAGGATTATTTCGTTATTGTATGGATAACCTACAAGAAATTTATAAAGTTAGCTGTTTCGTTAATTTAACTCATCTTTATTTCACTTGATTCTTTCAAAAAAAAGCTTCACAAAAATAGGCTGTTTGCAAGTAAATGTATCTTGGAAAGAGAGTTATATGTACCAACCCGGCCAATGCCGTAATTGGTCAGAGATGTATTATTTTAATTATTATTGTATTATTTGAATTAATGTGTTAATTTTCGTTCTACAGAAACTGAATATTGTAAACGTAATATATTGATTTCTTTTTTATCCATTGTTAAATATCTTCTGACCAGATATGATTTCTGGATAACCAACACATAAATCTCTTAAGAGATTTAGTACCAGGATATAGGAGCAAGATTAAATATCAAAGGCTAGGGAATTCCACTGGAATCATTTCCTTCCACTTGTATAACTAAATTACAATATTTAAAAGAGAATTATAAAAGAAAAAAAAAAGGTTTACAATATTATGAAATTTATAATATTTTAAACCTATATGATATGAATTCGAATCAATAAAAACAATTCACGAATCGTTTCTGATAAAAATACATAAAGAAATAATTGAAAAAGAAAAACTAAAAAAAAAAAATTAATTACTTTTGTTAAACTAGCATATCAAAAAATAGAAAAAATAAAAAAATATTAATGTAGTAATACACTAATTATATGAAGCTTCGTATATCCAACATTAGCTAATAGTAAACTTTAACCTAATTCAAGCAACTTCGGTCAGTATTAGAGTAATATATTTAATTTTCATTAAATTCATTTTAATTGTACCACAAAAAACATATAAAACGATACCATATATCGGTGGTCACGGGGAAGAAGTGGTTAAGTCGAATTTTGGCCAAAATCAGTCAAGTGCACTAACAGCTTTTTTTAGGGCTTCTACACAACGCCGAGAAGTGGCTAAGTCTGAAACCAGTTTGCTTTCAAGTTATAGTAATGTGCGTTTTTAGGTATCTTAGGGACGTTCATATTTCCTTGGCTAGGTTGGCTTGTCCGACATTGGAATGAAATTGTGTCCCGGAATAAGTAGGTAAATACTATTATTTATTTTATGCCGATGATTATTTTTCATAATTATGAAGACAACTATATTTACCTAGCTATTGCCAACGGAAATTTGGTATATTCATTTAAACAATTGCATTTGACTTGTTCTTTCAAATGTAAATGATTTTGCGAGCAAACAGTCTATTTCATTTACCTATTTATGTACCACAAATTCGTAATAGGTAATTAATTTCTAAGAAATTCAATACGCATGTTTAGCTTAATTTCGGACTAAGGTTCGTGGAATAAGTTCTTAACATTTTCGGAATGTTAAATGTTTACATTTATAATTTTTAAACATAAACCTTAGCTCCGTGCGGATGATCAGATCATTCTGGCTTTGGTTTTTTTTGATTCTGCAGCTATAACATAGGATGTTATATACATATGCTCCAACCTTGCTTTTTTTTTTAATTATTGACTTTTTGTTTTTAAATTTAGACTCTTTCTGATCACCTAATGAAGCTGGTTTCACTCGATTCAACATCCTATGAAATGTACGAATCCAAAAATTTATGCTCATAGCACGATTCTTTTAGATAGTATGAAGTTTTTACACATTTTTTGGCCGTTTTGCGCCGTAAGTTCCTCACGCACGCCCTAACTGTATTGCGGGTCTACGTGCTGAATTTAGGGAAGGCTTAGTGTGTAAGCCTGTCGCTGTTCGAAAATCCTCCCCAGTATTTTAAGCTCCAATCAGGGATGCGAATAGCCTTAAGCCGATTTTTATTATCTACCATAAATATTTTAGTCTAGCCATAAATAGTCACAATCTGCCATAAATATTTTAAGTTTAAGATTACATTTGTTGTCAGGTTTAAATACACATCAATACCACATGCTCAAAATCACTTTTTGGCCAAAATTAGAGAACCTTAACCTTTACGAAAGATTAGGGCTGAATCCATTCCCAAAGTAAAATATTAAAAAAAAAAAATAATACTGCTATTTTTGTCCACATGCCACAAATGGAATATTTTGTTCCAATGCTACAACAGCATTTCTACGATTTTCCACACCGGCTGAATGAAGGCATTTCTCATATTTTATCGTATGAATTAGAGCAATACACACACACACACACACACACACACACACACACACACACACACACACACACATATATATATATATATATATATATATATACGGCATGGGTTTCCTTAAGTGGCGATATAAACATCTCAGCTAGGTGAGTTTTTTCTTATCCTAAATACTATAAAACTTGCCAAGATTTGAATATTTATATTTTTTAACTATATAATTCTTTTGCACAAGATGCATTACAGTTACATTTTTTTTTTTTTTTCTGTTATTCCTTTTTTTATTTATTTTAAGTAATATATAACCAGATACATATTCTTCTATGATCAGCTAGGTATCCAATTACCGAAATCCTCTGTTCACTTAACTTGCTTCCAACTCGATTCTCGATAACCCTCGAATGTAGAAGTAATAGGAACGTAGAGTTTTTATTAGAATGCAGCTAGTAGGCACTTTCTTTACAAGTTATTTACGTGTTATTATTATCATTATTCAGACATTTACTTTATCTGTTCATTCATACAGTTTACAGAATCAAAATGAAAATGAAGTATAAAAAAAAGTTATATTTTAAAAATTTGTGGCAGTCATATAATAATTTTCCCTTGAACACTATTCAACGGTCTATAGTTTTTCGATTAATTTATTGTGTGACATTTCTTAACGTCGTAAAGTTCATTTATTAATAAATCGAGTAATTTTTATATCATTAGATTATTTAATACTATATTGATTTTATAAAGTTCAAATACATATTTGAAATAAGCTGAAACTATTTTCAACATAAAAACAGGATTAATAAAAAGTTAACCTTCCACCAGTGGCGCCGTTTTATTTTGTACAACATCCGACTTGTTTTCTCTCTCCCTCTTTAGCTTCCGGTGAACTCGAAAAATTGGCCTTAGCTATTCCTTGAGGTAATCCTTTAGTTTTCAGCATATTTAGTCAGTGATTGTCCTCAGTGTTGCACAAAGTAAAACAGGCGACCTTACACGTTTTGATTTTTCCTCGTCTCTTTCTCGGCAATCAGCTGGATTTGAAATAATGTAAGTATGATTCTTTAGCATTTTTACTTTCGTTTATTTTAATGAGTGAAGTATTAATTATTCTGAATGTTTTCATCAGATGAAACCCATAAAATTGGAAGATATTTCTCGAATTTTCCAGGAGCTATACGAGGAAATAAAAATTACCGGGCAATCAAAACAATTTGGATTTGAGCCAAGAAGAAATAATAAATATTCTAGATTTATTTATTTAGTGATGGATATGAGGCAGAGGGGAAAGAGCCTGGAGATTTCTACATTTTATTTGCAAAAATCATTTCTCTAAATTGCTAGCAATAGTTATTCATAAAAACAATCACTTTAAACATGCAAATAATCATAATATATAATGCCTTTGACTGTAATATTTTAAATAAAAAAAGTATCTAGTTATAAATTTGTTTTGTTAATATTTTCAATCAGAAACATATTTTCATTTACTTTCAAAATATTATTATCTCAGGTAATATATAGTACATATATTCTATTTTAAATTTATAATGGTCAAAATGATTGATTTATTATAAAAATTTTTTCTTCATCCTTACTATACATTTTTGTAAATTAAATAATTCATACTTTAATCACTAAATGAATATTTGGACACTAGTTTAGATATTCCGAAATCAACAAAAATATTAATAACAGATTGAACAACTTCTAATACTTAATGAAAATAAATCTAGATGAATGTAGTCGATGAAGAATTTTTACGGACCAGAGTAAACTAAATCCTTCATCAGATCAATTTTATGCTAAACCAATAACTAAGCTCTGGTAAAAATAAATTAAAAAAAAAAAAAACGGTGGCGCCCTATATCATCCCTTGACAGGAACTTATCCAGGTAACCCTCGAAATTGGATTCTCTTTGCCTCTCGAGCGGCCCCGACCTCTCAAACGAGCTTCAATTAGGTTGCTTAATATCGACGTCCCATAGGTCCTTGGCGAGAGAACATTTGTCTGTGACAGGATGAAAAATTATATCTCACTAACGAGGCTTCGACGTTTATTTATATTAATAAATAGATCTACCGGCAGGATATTTTTCAATAAAACGGCAAGGTTATCGCAAACATACTTTGCTAAGAATATATAAATGGGAAACGATATAGCCGATGAATATTAAAAACGGAAAAATTATTTTCATACTTAGTTTATTAATGTTGCTACATTTTTACTTGATCCTTAAATTAGCGTTGAATAAAATATTTTTCAAGAAATTATTTGCGTTTTTTACTGTTCGTAAATTATGCTTGAATATCTAAATTTTACGCTGTACAGTTAAGACAATATTTATTTTTAAAAATGTACACTATTTTGGAGTCGTAAGAGACTGTGCTATCGCTCAGCCTCTACTGGATTCTGCTGGAGACGAAACTGAGAAAGCAGCGCTGGGATTACTTTCAGTCTGGCTTGCCCTTACATAATTAGGGAAATTATGGGAAATTCTTTTCTTTTTTATTGTAGTTAGAGAATGTATATTTTTATTTATTTGTTTTTTTTATATTATCTCTTTATTAAATTTTTTTTTTGTTTACTATCATTGTACATATTTTACGAATGGATTTACTGCGATCCATTTCACTCATGTCCTTGAGGAAATTTGTAATATAGAAATAGAATTAATAGAAAAAACAAACAATATTAATTAAATCTCCTTGTCACTTATGTTCTTTGTTTGTTTATTTGGGCTTAACGTCCTTATGTACTCCAATTAGGGGTCCACAAAATAAATTTAATCGCACCCAGGTGGGATTCGAATCTACGACCTTCAGTACCGAGTGCTACAGTGCTGAGACCCTCACCCCAACTCGCTTGTCCATCGAGTCCCCAATTACCTGTGTAGATATGTTTTGATCTATTATATTCTTTTGATCTTCTTCTTAGTTTTCTTTGTCCCTTAGTTATTAGAAAATTTATGATAATCTTAAACGAAATTCCAGTTGTCACAACTCGGAATTTTCTGTAAAATCGTTTAATTTATTATTAAAGTTATTCTAGTAACGGCAATGAGCTTCAAGGAACGGCAAGAATGCCGGAGGACAATAAAAGAAAATTTATCCAGAAACAGGCTTTTGCTTGAAACTCCTTATATTATTCTAATGCTATACAATTTTCGGTGAATTCTCCCATTAATTTACAATGGAGATCATAAAATATTTCTAGATCTATCTACATTATTTACAGTAATATTTTAATTTACTTGAAGCTATAATTCAAAACTCGTGACATTATTTTACTATTTTCTGGTATAAAATTATTTTTTTATATTCACCCACTTTTTGCACTATTGTTGATGCATTATTATTTTATGCGACATAGTTTTATGCAATCTTTATTAGTGATATTAGCAAGGAGGTTTTAATTGTATATTATGTTTATTTCAACTTAGTTCTAGATTTTTTTCTATCTAAGTTGTAAAGTATCTTAATTTTTAGAAATAATTTATTTAAGATGTATTTACAAGATAGTACCGTCCATGCCTCTCTGCACAGGTTTAATATATATTTATTAAAGTCGTATAACCTGACATTGGTATTGGTAAAGGGGACATAGTTCTCTTTTCCTTTGCGCTTATGTCTGCCAATTCATTTCCTTCTTAATTATAAAAAATACTATTATTTTTTTTTTAGTTTAGGATTTAGATTTTGAAAGTCTTAGTGAAAATTAATATAATAATATTAACCTTATGTTCAGAACAGTAATTTATTTTACGGAACTTTGACTTTTCGGAAAATTTGAGGTATAACTCTAATTCTAATGATTAGTGCTGAGTCGAATTCCCCAAAGTTTACACAACTCGTAGAATTTAATCTGGTAAATGGCCGGATCAGTGAAGCGTGTTCTTTTTATGTTTCAACTGGATTGTTAAATCGTCTTCGATGATTGCTATCACTTTCCAAACAGTATGATATATATTAAACATATGTAAGTTTTGTGTAATATACAGTTGTCTAGACTGGCCCTCGTTAGACTTCTGCTAAGATTTGAACGATATTATAAAATGCCCTTTGCCTTGATGGACTAGGAAAAAGTAGTCCCCAGAAAATGCCTAGTGCCTTAATTTTAGGAAGAACCTCTAGTAACAATTTATGGAATGCCAGAGCAATTTACAGAAATTCTCCATTTCGTATTCATCAGACTCTTGCTAGTTGAAACGTTAACTAATACAAAACTCTCGATAAAGCGAAACAGCTCTCTCCAATTTTCTAGATATTTTAAATAAAAATTTTGCTACACTTGGTGAATATAAATCAGTATAAGACCAGTTAGTCCTCAAATAATAATTCGAAATAATCTCTTTTAACACTAGAAAAATATAAGTTGCTAACAATAAGCGCTCTGTAGGAATGTATAGCGTTTACCCTATATTGGGAATTTGCCATCACTTACTCGCTATCTCACCAAAAGACATCACACACCCAGTTAAAAATTATTAGTCATCATATTAAAAAAATAGAGAATCATCGAGTCCGACCATTGTGGAATCAAAGTAGACAGGGTCTTCTGCCGACATTAGGCTAGGTTTATACTATGGCGTTCGGTCACGACGTTTTTTTTCCGTCGGAGCTGGCAACACGTGGTTAGAATGAGAACGTTGTTATTAGGGCGGTAGCATCCAGCGTTAGACGTCGGGACGATCGTCCACATTTTTCTAACGTCGCATGTCGGCGGACCGGCGTTCGAACGCCCACCTCGACGTCCAAGGTCACCAATGAAACACATAGACTACAATGACAGTGTTGTTATTGCGACGTTAGCGGTAACTTCTCCTCTTGCACCCGGCCTTTATTTTTGTTTATATTTGTTCTTTCTTTCTGTTAAATTATTTTATTCATTTTGAGTGTATATTTGCGAATTAAATGGGAGAATAGGATAGGCTGATCCAGCTGGTCGAGCAGCATCCAGTTCTGTGAGATCAGTCTCTTGATCTGTTCAAAGATACTTCTATCCATGACGCCTCAGGAACTACTGGTTGATTCGACGCACATTCTTTGCTATTGAACTTAGATGGGGGTTCGGAAACGCTACAGTATAAACACAAGCATCCGACGTTTTTTTTGTACGTCAGCCTCCGCGGAAAAAAAACGTCGCGTCCGAACGTCATAGTATTAACCTAGCCTTAGTGTTACTGACATTTCATGTATACATTTTCTACCACCATTTCTCAGGAAATAACAATAATAAGAGAGGAATGGATATGGGAAAAAGCCTTTTGATATATATGTTATTTTCAAAAACTTCTGCCAAAAAGTCTGAAAACGGTCTTTTGACCCGTCACGGTAGGTTCTGTGTTAATAGTTGATCGCAGATAGTAAAGCTGATAAGTCTCACTTTTAAATCTTTCTTGCTGTATTATATTTTAAAAAATGCAAAATTAAATTAACAGTCTTGATTAATTTATTATTTTTATATATATATATTTTTTTTTTTTAAATCCGAAATTCTTCTAAGGTACTTCATTGCATGGATGTGGCTTCTTCCACTATTGATGTTCTAAACTCTCTAAGATTCAAAAATTTTTATAGGTCACTCTAATTTCAAATTATTTACTTTGATTTCAGTACGAGTACCACCGCAACACAATCTGTCACTGTGCATCACAGACATGAGTTTAGATGTAACAAAGTGATCGTCAGGAACTATTCAAACAATTCAAAGATTCTTTAATTTTCAAGAAATGTAACCTTGGTAGAAGAATACCACGGTGTAAGGAAATCAAAGTTTTTATAAAAGAACAAATTAGTACTTCTTTTGTTTCAAAACCGCAGAAAGTTTTCTAAACAGTTAGGTCTTGACAAGGAGGAAAAAGAAACTTTAAAAAATAGCTTTCAACTACACTCTGGATGATTTAAGATTTCTTAAAACCAGAAACTTGCATGGGAAGGATAAATAATAGGGTGTCCGTTCCCGAGGGGTTGCCGCTTTCTCGGCGATTAAACACTTCATAATTACCCTCATTTCCTGTAAGGCTTAAACTTCTAAGCATTTCATTTCATTAAAAATTTTAAACTAAAGCGAAAACTGTATAAGGAAATTTAACTTTAACAAAATTATTTTTGTATTATTTTTTTTTCATAAGCTTCTTGGTAAATTTATAGAAGTACATCATAACTACTTAAATAGTTTTTATAATAAATTAGATTAACATATTAATAAGATGTTCACTACTTTTTTACTGAATCATAAAAAAAGACTGTTTATTTATTAATGTCGCTTGCTGACCAAATTCGATTAATGGTGTTCCATTTATCAACTTTAGTTAGATTCTAATTGTGTTATATTCCATAGCAAGCAGCACCTCCAACAAAAATTGAATTTCCAGAAAATTCGACAGAGTAATGTTCAATAACAACACATTTGTAATAAAAATCTGACGTTTCTAAGGGAGCAAGCACGAACAAAGGTGTTTATGTGATTTAACTTGATAGTAAACATGCCCTAGGGTTTAGAATATTGGTATAGAATTGTCTCTCATATAAAACAATGCTATTTGGCAACTTGAGAAAGGTCAGTCTCATTTCATGATACGGGGCCAGAATTGGGCAAAATTCACTATAACTAATTATTTGGCAACTAATTTCCTGGAACCAATAGCCTTATTTAATAATAAAGGTATCTTTTAGTCATTTTTCGGTGAGCAAATGATTATTCGACTAAAAGATGGAATTATTATCAAATTGTGCGACTGATTACAAGAAATAAGTTTTCAAATAGCTATGATTAAATTTTGACTAACTCTGTTTATGGATGGCATAGTGGTAAAAAAAAAAAAAAAAAAAAAAAAAAAAAAAAAAAACCTAAATAAATGTAGCGTATATTGCTGAACTGATTTTTCGGTTATTTTATTACCAGAATCTGTACACGTCCTTCACGTTGCACTTTTTTAAAGCTAAGAAAATAACAGTTTTTTTTTTTTAATTCTATTACAATAGCTTTTTATGAAACTGATTTTATTTAAAAACCCTTTGAACGTCACTTAAGATGTGTACAGGTTTATGCAGAATGTTTATTTCGTAAAAGTATGTATATCCTTAACTACTTAGAATTTTCGAATTAGCTGTCTCGTAAATATTTCTTAAAACTTAAAATATGACAACAGGCTAATGATCAGATTGAGCTAGTTATTATTTTATTCGGTTAAGTACACCTAACACGCGTATTTAATTTTTGAATTTTCGCCCTCCAATCATGACTTATTTCTATGATCCAATGAAGCTGATAATAGTTTCATCAGATTCAGCACTTGATAAAACGCCTAATTCCAAAATTGCATGGTTACAACACGACTGCTTTACGTGATATTATGTTTTTACCCACTTTTAACTTTTTGCCCCACTCTACGTGGTGCCTTTTATTCTTGTTGGATACCTGAAATGTCTTTATGAATAATCAAACCACAATAGCTCAAATTTAAAAATTATTGTGCGGAAAGGTTCGTACGATAAGAGCATTTTGAAAAAAAAAAAAAAATATATATATATATATATATATATATATATATATATATATATAATAAGTCCTCCCTTACTCGAGTGCAAAAAAACCGGCGCCCTTTGATTTTCATTAAAAAAAATATTAACTAACGGAATAACGTTGTGATTGAATCAGCACAAATATAGGCCAGGGGATAAGTGATAACATTACAATAATCCTTTGTGTCGATTTGTATGGTCCTCAAGGGTTCCGTCGCGGTTGGTGTGGCGGTTTGTGTTGTTGCTACTAAGGGTTGGCGGTCCCCCCCCGTACTTCGCTTGTTGACAGACTTCGCAGTTAGCGATACAATCGCGCACCGTACGGCCCATAGCTTTCCAATAGTAAAAGTGATTTTATCGCGCGCAGGGTCTCCTCAATTCCCCTGTGGTTTTGTCTTACCCGTATGATGCTCGGATACGGTTGTTTGTTGTGCCACTGGGTCTGTGATAGTCTCTACCTGACGCAAACACCGAGTCAGGGGATACCTATTCCAATTTTTTCTTGTCTATAAAGCCGCTTTACTTTGTCGGCTAGTACCCTATTCCCAACATACACGTGGCAGCTTCTTCCGGGGTGACTAAATTCCGCAAAATTCTCTCCAGTTCCTCTTCGTTTATTGTTGCAGGTGTACGGACCACAATCGTCACGTAACCCCTCGTAAATGCTAGACTGCGTTTGTATCCCCGGGTCCTGCTTCGATCGAAGAATGATTTGGAAAAGCTTCTTATCATTAATAATGTCGTCAACCTCGGGCAGTTCCGAGGATCGTTTCAGACGGAGTCACGTTGCCCTCTGATTCTCTATTAACTAGAGGGATGTCGGGTCCGCTCTCGGCCCATTCTCGTAAGTATCTCAACGCGAAAGGTTCAGCGGGGGGCGTCTCTTCCTCGGTTGCATTTACGACTAGATCCCTGGATAGCCAATCGGCGACCGCGTTTTCGATTCCCTTTTTATGCACCGTATGGAAATTATATGCCGCAAGCCGCTCCTTCCATCGCGACACCCGCGCTGATGACTCTTTAAGTGTTCCTAGGTAGGTCAACGGTTTATGATCCGTAAACAACTCGAATCGTCTACCGTATACGTAGGGGCGAAAATATTCCACGGCCCAGACTATACCGCTAAGATTTCCCGTTCGATCGCGCTATATCTTCGTTCAGCGTCGTTTAGCTTCCGTCCCGCGTATGCTATTGGTTTCTGTAATCCTCTCTAGGAATAACAAAGAAGGGCCCAAGTTTGCAGATCAACATAATCCCAGTTAGTCTTCAGTTCTCTAGAAGAGTGCAATGAACACCCGTGTATAGTTTTTATAATTATTTTAATTTTCTTTGACCCACGCTAATCCAATTCTACCCAATATGGTGTTGGATGCCACGGTAGTCACTCAAATCGTAGCGTTAATTGAGGACGGAAGAAGTCAGTGATACGCGGCCAATACTCTCGGGGTACCGGAAACGAAGGTTCGGCGGGCGATCCAGAGGTACCGGGACACAAGCAGCTACTCGAGGAGGTCGGGATCAGATCGGCCGAGAGTAACAAACCAAGCTGACAATCGATTTTTTAAAATGGGGACTCTAAGGATCCGCTTCCAGACATCTGTAATGGCTTGCCACCGGTTTCGTGTTGCTCGAGGTGTGGATGTCTCCGTGCATACAATAAGTAGACACTTGGCTGAAATGAATCTACACTCTAATATTCCTGCTTCCAGCCCTCTCCTCACTGCAGCTCAGAGAGCAGCTCGACTCCGTTTTGCTCGAGAACACGTTGTCTGGACTGAAGCTGATTAGGCCTCTGTTCTCTTTTCTGATGAGTCTAGAATTGGCCTACAGGCTTCATATGGTCGAGCTAGAGTCTAGAAAAAATGAGAACGCTACGCTCAGTGCAATGTTGTAGTGAGTACCGTATAGTTCGGAGGAGTGTCGGTGATGGTGTTGGGTGAGATTTGTTTAGAAGCGAACACAGACCTTCATGTGTTCCGAAGGCCATGCCTTAATGCAAAAACTTATAGAAGAGATTAAAGAGTATGTAGTCCCTTTTGCGCCGTTCATTGGCCCTAATTTTATGTTTATGCGTGATAATGCACGGCCACACGTCACCAATGTAGTTAGTTACTTCCTTGATGCGGTCGGTATCCGAACCTTGGAGTGGCCATCTCGCAGCCCTTATCTCAATCCTACAGAGGATCTGTAGGACCATCTTAACAAGGCCATCCGGCAGCAACATAACCCTCCAGGAGCTGAGAACCGCCGTAGAAGAACAATGGGAGCATATTTCTCAAGATCGAGGGGCCAATCTTATAAGGAGCATGCCTGCAAGGATGCAGGCTGTTATTCAAGCAAGAGGAGGAAACATTCGATATTGAAGGCCATGAATTGTGTGTTTCTTGCATATTGTAAACGAAGTTTAGAGGTTTTATTTTTTTATCATCAAATCAATAAATGTTTACTTTTTTGTTTTATAATTTTTATTGCTTTAAAGTGCATGTTTTATGACGTGTCCTTTTTTGTCATATAAACAGAATATATCCGCTACATATATAAAAAAAATTGGCAAATTTTAATAAGTTGTGAAAGAGAAAAAACAAAAAATATGCGAACAGGTGCGCCGGTTTTTTTGCACTCGAGGGTATATGTATATATATAAAATTTAAATTACTTCTTAAGAAACTAATTTTTATACTTTTTTTTTTCTTTTTAATGCTAATTGGAAGTTAGCTTGCTTCTTAAGTTAATTTTTTTTTTAACGTTATAATTTATTGAATAAATATTACCAGTAATATTTCATTAAATACTCTTATTAATTTTAGAAAAAGGTCCTCAAATTTATTTTATTCCAATATGATTTTCATGTTTAGCTCACATTTATTTATTTAAATTTCCGTATTGATGCATGCATGCATTTTATATACCAAATAAAATCGATTGACAGATCAACATAAGATTTTTAATTTCTCGACGACGAAAATAGTATGTCTTCATTAGAGGGGCAATGAAAGCAGGCATTTGTCCTTATTGTGGTAGCGTCCACCTTCACAAATTGGACCATATATCCTCCAGCCATCTTTCCTCCAGATTTATGCCAAGGCCTACTAACCTGGAGCTGGAATGGTTTACAACTGAGCCCAAATCCGCTCCTTTATCTTCATGGCAGCGTCTCCAAGGCGGGTCTTTGTTAATTGGCTGTCTTAATAGGAATTTGTAGGGAATGGAATGAGCGGTTTTTTGAACCGAAAATTCAGAAGTTCTGGTGTTCTAAATACCTATTAAAAAAAAAAAAAATCGTTTATAAAAGTGAGGATTTTTAAATAATATTAGTAGAATCGCTTAATTAATTTTTAGTTTATAAGTTATGTAGGTTTCATTAGAATTAAGTCTTCAATACAAGCTCCGTTATGATGGACTATCTTATTTTAATTAATAATAATTTATAAATGACCATTAACGGTTTTTAAAAACACGAGATATGGGTTATAGTATCTCCTATCAGTTTTAAGTTCTTTGTTTCGTAAATAAAAAAAAATGAATTTTCTTCGTTTGCTTATGTTATTTTAAATTTGAAGTACTACATCCTTTTATAGTAATGGTCATGTTTTACTTAACGTCTCTCAAGTGACCATTACTAGTTTATATGATTATACTCTGCATTTCGCGGGAGGCTACTGTTGTTTAAAGAAAACTGGAAATACTGAGAGAAGATAATCTATAAAAAATACATTCCGATTCATTATAATTTATTTATTTTAGTTATTTTTTATTGAAGTTTACTATGAAAAGATATTTGTCTGGTTTGGACTAAATTAGCAATACATGGTACATATAGTTCTTGGTGGATAAGTTTGTTTTCGACAAAGTTAGGAGCATAAAAGATTTTCCAAAGGATTTTTGAATGGATACGAGACGAATTGGTAGGTTTAGTGGAGCCCCAAAGTTTAACTACATAAGTCCAAATAAGTCTCATTGCTGTCAAGTTAAGGAGGCTCTTGTAATTTATCGAACGGTTTGAACATTTGCATAATTATTGTTGAAAAAGTTGAAAACGAAAAGCAGTTTCTTGTTATTTTATTCTTGTATGTGGGTTCCAAGTAAAACTTTTGTACAGTTGGAGTTCTAGATAGCGGATCAGTGGGATATTATTAAAGAATACTGTAGGACAGGAAGTCGTAGATTTACGACGAAGGGTAAAGGTTATTTTATGAGGTTTGTTTGGATTTATTTTTATTCTTGAATATCGAAACCATTTGTGAAGGCTGATATGATATTGGAGTGTTTTTAAGGAAAAGATGGGATCATTATTTACTGATAACAAACATGTGAATTAAGTTTTAGCCTAGTGTTGATGAAGTTTTGTATTTTATCCGATGGCGAAACAGGTTCTTTTTTTCCATTTAATCCCCACTTACAGGAATGTCAACATTACATCATTTTTTTAAAATAATCAACCGTTCTGAGTTACCAGTTTTCAAATTTTTTCTTTATGTTTAAGACTTTAAACGTATTTAACAACTAATAATTATAGTTAATGCCCTATTTTAACGATTATTACGTAAAAGTTTCGCCACAAGTAATGGAAATCTGTTGGGCTAAAGCTGGAAATTCCACGATGCACGGAGCGGGAATCCTCCTGAGAAAGGAAGCGTCAATATGAATTCCGATCAGAATAATGGTTGGCGGGTATCCAAAGCATTTAGGATATTGAGTAGTTGGAACCCGGGGGAGGAAATATGGCATATTACCCAACAGGTGTAGGGGAAGGGACAGCTTCGGGGTAGTCCCCACCCTTCCTAGGATCCACTTATACCTCTACTTCGTGGGTATCATAATTGCAGATTTATAGCATTATACAACTAGTTTAGATAATTTATTTAAATATTGAATTTAATTTCTTGGCGGTTGAAGTTTTTGGGAGAAAAACAACATTTTTCCAAAGTCTATTCGTATATTTTACAGAGCTAAATGGACACAATTAGTAAGCAATTAAAATCCTATTCATTTTATAATGTTCTGAAGTTAATCGTTTTATAGTATAATTTATATATTTACCTTAATCCAATGTATGTCAAGATTTAATCCCATTAGATTATTATGCTGCCCAATAAAGTATGATGGAGTTTGAAGGTGGAAATGGTCAAATAGTGGCTTGGGCATAAGGAAATCATAACAATATGAAATACAGTCATAAAACCTACATGAAAAAAAAAACAAAAACAAAAATATAATTTAAATAACTAATAACAGAGTCATTATTTTTTTTTATTTTTGAATTTTTTATTCACACCTGATATTAAAGTAACAATAAGCGAATTCGCTCATAGTGTAATAATATAGGCCTTACAGACTTGAAGGAGAGTAGTACTCCTTCTGGCATTGAATTAAAAACAGAGGATTTATTTGACCAAATCTCTTTCTTTTTAGTCTTCTGGTATATCATTAATGACTATGCTATTATGTCCATGAAGTCTGTTGTGAAAGCGTCTGTAAAAATTATGTATATGTTCCTTTACTGTGGGTTCTATTTATTTTATTCTAGTTATCAATTATTTTATTTATTTTTTAAGGCACGTGTTTTTACACTATTAATTAAAAAAATGAAAGTACAGATCGATTAATAAAAAAACATTATTCACATTTACATCATTTTGTGATTGTAAACATAAACATTCTTGAGTCACCAATAAACTTATCCATAAAGATCTTAATGTTCCATATGTTGCTGATATAGCCCACACCAGATATCTATCCTTTCATAGTAAGCTCCATAATCACTCAAATCCGTTAGTTTCTCAACTTGCTTTCCACTCCATTCCTGATAATCCTCCGAGGCGTCTGAAACGAAGACGGCCTAGAGACCTAGTGTAGAAGTTTTAATAAAGTGCTACTGATAAGTAGTTCTTTTCAAGTTTTAACATGTTATTATAATCGTTGTCAATACATTTACTTAATGTATATATTCTGTACAGTTGTAAATTTCAATAAAAGTATATAAAAAATTAAAAAAAAAAACATTCTTGAAAAACGTCTCTGTTGCTTATGTCATCGATATCACTCAATACATCGACCAATAAACATCGATGTTATAGTACCTATAATGTAAGCGAGGCCGTTAGGTTCACCATTAACTAACTTTAGTAACATACCTAACTGATATTAGTTAAATAAGAGCCAACGACTCGTTTTATAACATCGTATTTTCATATTTATATAAAGCAGGCTATGTTAACAATTAGATTTGTCTGAAAACATCAGCGATTCTTACATCTATTAGAAGCCAAATTTTAGGGTTAGCAATTAACAAATTCAAGTTAAACAATTTATATTAGTTAAATGAATGTTAAACAATTGATTTTCATTCTATTTATTGTAACTATTGCTAAGCCATTTATAAGGTTGATATTTAAACATCGATGTTTCATGTTTGGTTGAAGATTGATTGTTAGGGTTACCTTTTAAATAATTCATGTTGGCTAAATGTGTTTAAAGAACTGTTTAACGAACGGAAAGCATCGATGTTTTTAATGATTACGATGTGTATCAAATAAAACAAAATCCTCGATGTTTTCTAACAGTAAATAATTTAAAAGGTAACCCTAACATCAACATCGAGTACCTGAGAAATAACTGTTAATCTG
Organism: Euschistus heros; assembly: GCA_003667255.2. NCBI lineage: Eukaryota > Metazoa > Arthropoda > Insecta > Hemiptera > Pentatomidae > Euschistus > Euschistus heros. Next base: position 905,589 of record RCWM02000404.1, on the reverse strand, counting down.
AATTCAAAAAGTAAAAGAAAAGATTTAGATAGTTGTAAAAAGAAAAGGCCTATGAATTTGTCAATTATGTGACCGTCGGCACCAGGTAGAACCGGCAAAGTCGATCCAAGCTTCTTTAAAACCCAGTCTCCTTCCCTAATTTCCCGTGCTACAATCAGTATTTAAAAATAGAAGAATCAATTTATTTAATATTCTCATTGAACAACTAACAGCCATAACATTTTGTTCTCTTATAGTTTGTATCTGCTGCTACTGTCATATGCCAAGAAATATTACATTAGAATATTTTAATTATAAATTCAGTTTGAATGTGAGTTGAAGCAAGGAGTAAGATAATATTCTCCCACAAAGCACTTAATTCACGTAAAAAACAGCCATAGACTACGGTGGGGCAGTGGATCTTCCGAAAGTCTAGCTGGCTCATGACTGCACTAAATTCATTTCTTAATTTACCATCGCCTCCCCCGGCAGGGGGGTGCTACAGTACACGGCCCCCTCTTCCCCTTCCTCCGAGCTGGGATATAAAGCACTGTATTTCCCCAGCGCCAGGGGTTTATTAAATGAAGGTATAATATAGAACACTTACTATAACTCCCTGAGTATTATCTCTAATGTTACATTTATCTCCTTTAAGATTTCATATGGTTAGTAGATAAATCAGTGAAATTACGAGGTTTGTATTGTTGTCGGATTTTAGGGGCAAAAAACTGCTGAAGGCTACCATCGCCCTTATTTGCTTTCTTTTTCATTTCAATTTTAAATAACATATAATAAACAAATTAAAAAAAAAATTTAATACAATAACTTGACATAAGAGAATATACCATTGAAAATTTGGATGGTGAAGTTAGCTAATTATCCCCTATGCATAGGAAATCCTTCAAAGATATGCTTAATTGATAATACCGTTTCGCTGTGCTGACATTTAGGTGCACTTTCTTTGGCCATCAGGTAGCCTTGTGTAAGGCGATACACTGTATTTCGATTAACATAACCAACCACCTAGGATACAACCTTGTTCCACAAGGTTGTACCCTAGGTTCCATCCTCTACACTGTGTATTACGTCCTCACCACGTATCAGTAAATAATAACCCTTTCATTGTCTCACAAACACTCTAATCTCATGTCATCAACCTTTAAGAATGGTGACGAAAACGACCAGCTTCTTCATATTTACCCTGAGTGACTGTACTATAGCGCTCTCACTCAGCCTCCACTGGGTTTTCACGCTAGGGACGTAGCTGAGAGAGAAGCGCTGGGATTTCTCTGGATTCGGCTTGTAACTTTGTAAGTGGAAAGAGGGGTTTTGCTGTGGTTCCCCCCATTTATAAATAAAGTATTGTTGTATTTTCAACTTTTAATTAAAATTAAATTTATTTTTAATATCTTTTTTATTCTTTTTTTTTTAATTTATTTAATTATAAGCTATCTTTGTATATTGTCTGGTTCTTTACATTATATTCATGTTGCATAGTTCTTTTTCTTGTTCTTATTTTTTTTCTTAAAATTCTGAATAAAATCATAAAACCATCCATATTACTTATTGTATACATTTGAGGCAGACTGTAATACTTCTTCATAATAATTTTTGAAAAATAAAGCAATATAAAGGCCTAAATTAAGTTCTTATCCCATAAACTGGTAAAATTACCATCCAAATATTACTTAAATACAGTAGGACCCCCATTATTCGGGTTCTATTAAGCGTGGTTCCGATGGGCCATTTTTTTTTTCTTTTTAATAAGGTATTTTTTAATTTTTACAACACTTATTTTATATTTATAAAATGTTTAATAATATTTATAAAGATTTCATAATTGTTGATTATGTATTGTTCTTAAAATATAATGAAGGAAAAAACACGGCAAGCTGGTATCATATGAATGAGATGTTTTCCGTGGTTAGATACTAATTCAAATCATATTCTAGGAACGGTGATGTATTAAATCTTTCTACGAAACTCCTACTGGCTTTTTTTCCTACAAAACCAAATTATTTAATCAAAAGTCTCCATTTAATTTAATTTATTTGGTCTCCAGCCTAATGCAATCTAACCACATGTCGCAAAAAATAAAACGTGCCGTTTTAATGCTGGAACAAATGTTGAACATTATAAACTGGATAGAAAAATGTAAAAATGTTAAAACATGGTTTGCTGAATTAGGAAATATAGGGCAAAATGTTCATGATATTTCGAAGAAGAAAAAAGACCTTCTCTATTTCGTATCGTCTTAGACCAAAACATCTTGACATCAACATCTCGGATAACAATTAAGTAATCTAAATTAAAATTAAAATCCTCAATACTCCTTACTTTGTCACTAATAAACGTATCTGTAAAGATCTTAATGTTCCATATGTTGCTGATTTAGCCCGAACTAGATACCTATCCTTTCATAGTAAACTACATAACCACACAAATGGTGTAGACTTTTCATTGAAGTGTTACTAATGAATAGTTCTTTTCAAGACATGTTATTGTAAAAGTTATCAACACATTTACTTGATGTATAAAGTATAGTTGTAAATTTCAATAAATCGATAAAAAATAAAATAAATGTATGTATAAATAAAACTTAATAAATGTATACAAAACGTTTGTTATAAAAGTGATTAGCTCTAAAGTTGTTTTGTTTTTTAAATTAACCTTCTTATCTATCATATTAGGTCAATAAAATGCAATTCGATTACCCGGGCTTTTCGATTATTCCTGAACCCCCATATCCATATTTAACCCGGACAACAGGGGTTATACTGTAATAAATTAAATTAATTTCAATTGAATATGCCATTAGTTAGGTTTGATAAGCCATCCTACGGAGTTTCGATATAGATGTAGATTTTAGGATGAGCAGTAGGACAAGAGATGAAGATCAATCAGAGGGTACAATTTGTTATTGATTGGAATAGAGGTGGCAATCAAACGAGGAGGAAGCCAGGAGGCTGGGGACATTGAATGGATGGACCGCTCGGACCCGGGACTAATGGAACGCTCCTCTATAGTCCCTCTTCTTGCTCTAAGTTCTTGGTTATTGTAACAATCTGGCTCTGGTGAGGCGTTGAGTAATCCATTGCACGCTATATTTAGCACTTAGATAAAAGGAATCGCTAAACAAGCTGTAGTAATAATACAAAACCATTCTCAAGTAAAATAACTATTTACTATTAATCAATAATACATTACCAGGGGACCTTTCGGACTGAGTAATTTCGATTTAAACTTTTGTTCATATGACATCAAAAAATATCTATCAATATTTTTTTTTTTCTTATAGCCCAATGGGCACTAGGAGCTGAGAAAAAATAAATGAAACATTGTGAATACCTAATGATTCTCATAAAATCTAACAATCCTAATTCTTTGATTTTTTTTTTTGGTATATTTTTCTTTCATTATAATTTATGGTTATATCGGTAAATAATTAAGTTTAAGGTTAAAATCCAAATTATGTGGGATAACGTTGCTTACGTTATCGTTGCATAAGTTAACGTTGCTGCCTAGGGATAAGGTTTTTGCCTTCTATATGTAAGTATATTGACCGATGCTGTTAGAATTTTGCCTGGTTATAGATTTAATTTTTTTATATATTAACAATTTCTGTCTAGCTTTTGCAGATGGCATTTTTCCAAAAGCGTTTCTCTAAGAATTTGTGTGCAATTTATTTTATAGGTATCGTTTTGTTCCTTGTTTGCCAAAATTATAGTTCATTACGTTATTTAGGCATATTTCAAGTCGTTATTTTGTTTCTATATAATATTTTGTTGGTATGTTCTTGTATTTTCTATCGTTCCTCAATAATCCTTTAAAAATCGTGCAATTTTCTTTCTCATTTGAATAAAACATTGTAATTTACAATTGTTTCCTTTAAAAAAATTAGAATCATAGAAACAAACCACTAGGCTAATCTCCAAACTCTATCAAGAAATGACTTCCATTTCATAACTACTATCAAGCTTTAACTTTGAATACGTTGAATACGAAACTTTCCAGAATACGTTTCTAATGCTTATTTAATTGAAAAAAATATGGTGGTGCAAAGTTTAAAAACAATAAAATTAATTATAAGTTTTGTAAATTTATCAATTCCAAGATTATGCGATGAATCAACAGCATTTTTAAGCTAATTATTCAAAGCAAATTTTTTAATACATTCATTTTAAACATTATTGATACGTAGTTAAAGAATAAAGTTCAACAAAAATGGTGCAAAGTCACGCCATTTTACGTTATTCTATTTGAGTTTGAGACTGGTTTATTTTTTCGGTACAGCATTTAAACATGTTAAATGTAAAATATATATATACATTTGTGTGTAAGAAATAAAAAAAAATAATTAAACAACAAAACAAAAAATCAATCTAATAATTCTAGATATAGTGTCTAATTTTTTTATCTTTATATTTTAAAACCATTTTCGAATGTCACAAGGCCATCATAAAATATGAATCATTATAAAATTAATTATTTATACCAATATAAATTCTGTACATTGCGTTTAGAAGTGGTAAGATAACTTTTTTTTTTTTTTTATTATATGCTTTATCGATATTTACAACTGTATAGAATGGATATTCAATAAGTAAGTGTGCGGTAAAATCATTACAATGATATGTCTATAACTTGTAAAGAACTCACAAGAACTTCAATAAATATTCAATATTAGAAAATCCCTAGGTAATAGTCTTTTCTGACGCCTCGGAGTAGTCGGGAATCTAGAAATTGGAATAAGTTATCGAGAGAAGGTAAAAGACTAATGAATACCTATGAGTATGTAGCTTGTCATGGAAGAACAGGTATCTTTTTTGGGCTAAGATAGTTGTGGGCATGTTTATTTGTGACATATTAAGGGGCAATGAGGATTTTAGAATTGGGTACGAAGAATTGGAAGGCTTTGTGGAGCCTCAAAGCTTAACTACGTAGATCCAAATGGGTCTAATTACTGTCATGTCAATAAGCCTTTTGTAATTAATTCTGAGCTTTGAATGTTGCTTCAGTAAATGTCAGATTAGTCAAATACGGCGAGCGATTTCTTCTCATCTTGTCTCAAGCTCCAAAATAAATCAAGTCATTAAATCTTAGACCTTCCTCCATACAATTAAAATTAAAAAAATTTTCGATAAAAATTTAAACATTTGGATTTTCCCTGTATTGAATCAAAACCTAATATATTTTGTTATCTTTAAACATCTATATGTCTTGTTTACTCAATGATTTAAAAAAAATTATTTATTAATTGACTAAAAAATGATAATTTTTAGCATTCAATATCTCTCTTTATCTGCTATAAAATAAAAATAAAATGAAATATATACACAGCAGAGTTTGAAAAATGATACCATTACCGTTAACAAAAAATCGATTTTCGATCCTCACTTTTAAAATAAATCACTATTACAAAGTATAATCCAATAATAAGAGAAAACCAGATGTACTGAAATAATAATAATTTTCAAGCAATAAATTAGTTAAATGTAAATATAATTTATTGTTTTCTGCAGAAGTTAACTGTAAGCTCCAGACAATGAAGCAAAAAATAATTGTTTTTACAAATTCTTATTTTATGTCCTAATTTTAACTATGGGGTGATACAAATCCCTTTAGAAAACAGTACAATGAAATATTGGTCTCTTATTAATGATAAAAAAATAGCTTTTTCAACATATTTTTTTATTAGAATTACAATGACGAATACAATTAGGTATCGGTAGTATACTTAAATGACTAGGGATCACACAAATATCGTCACATCCCTAATATGTATCTAGACATATTTTATATTTATAAAAAGACTAAATATATGTCTTTAAAAAGAAGAGTTTGAAAGAGAATTTCCAATCATTCAGAAATAATTACAATTTAATTGTAAAAGATAAAAATTGCAGTCATTAAATTAACATTCATTTGGATTCATTTAGATAATTACAAGTGTAAGAAAATCTTATAACCTCTATATTAGTAAACTTTTAAATCAATTATTAAGTTAATTTAAACCTGTATTTCGAAAACTATTTAATTACTGGTTCATAAGGGCTCAAAAAAAAAGCGGTACTAAAATATTCCACAACATTACACTGCTAACAAAAGTTTTAATAAATGAGTACCAATACTAAAATGACAAGAAACTGCCCGTCGTTACAGACTACTTCAACATTCACTAGACAAACGTTCAAAGCTCCCAATTAATTACAAAAGACTCATTTACATGACTGTGATTAGACCTATTTGGACGTACGGAGTTGAGCTTTGGGGCTCTACTAAACTATCCAATTCATCTCGTATCCAATCCTTACAATCCAAAATCCTTCGAAAAATCCTTAATGCTCCTTACTTTGTGACCAATAAACTTATTCATAAAGATCTTAATGTTCCATATGTTTCTGATTTAGCCCAAACCAGATACCTATCCTTCCATAGTAAGCTCCATAACCACTCCAATCCACTAGTCTCCCAACTTGCTTCCTTCTCCATCCCTGATAATCTGACGTCTGAAAAGAAGATGGCCTAGAGACCTTTTAGTGTAGATTTTATTAAAGTGCTACTAGTGAGTAGTTCTTCACAAGTTGTTTGCATGCAATTGAATTCACTGTCAACACATTTACTTGTTGTATATTATTTTGTACAGTTGTAAATATCAATAAATGGAAAAAAGAAAAAAAAAAAAAAATGAGTACCTACAAATATTTTTCTTCCTTAGTCTGTTTAGTATTTTTATGAAACAGGAAAAAAAACATTTTAAGAAAGAATTGCTTATTATTAACAATAGCTCAAAAGAGCATCAGGAGATTCTTTGATACAGAATACGTTACCATATCATCAACTTCGACTTTTGAGCCTTTCTTCAAAGGCCTTCTCGTTCCCAAATACGTTCTTTGATCCCACGCTTCTCCTATAAATTTATTTCCTGAAGAAAAATATCTGAAAGACGTTTCAGTTGTAGGTATTTCAAAATTCCCAATTAGGAAATATACTAAATATATGAGTTTTTCTCGTAGTGAACACAATCATTAATTAAGATCAATGAATTATTTTTCAATTTTTTTATTATTTTAAAACTAGTTTTGAATTTTAAACATTCATTATTAGCTCTAAAAGCATAATAACACTTCAAATCATCAGTCTTTGCAACGTATATTATATATATATATATATTTGTAATCTTTATAAACATTTTTATAAAATTAGGAAAGGAAATCCAACATGCTAATACACACGAAGGAAAAATAAAATAAGCTTTTGATAGATGTCAGGACCTAGAACTGAATTAATGCAATAAGACAAAAGGGTCCGGGTAGTTAGGTGGGCAATCCTTCTGGTTTCCCTTTTGACTGATTGGGTTTTTTTTATTCCTACTTGGAAACAAATTTAAAATGACTATATTGAAAATATACATCAGTCATTTAAACAAAAATATGGGTTGGTTTTGAACGATTTTATAAGTTATATAGATTTATAAATAATTAATTTTGACTATTTTCTATTTGATGTGTTAGTTTGATTTCGGAGTTTTAGTTGAATTTATGGTCATTTTCATTTAAGCGAAGTTACAAGTCTTTTTATTCAGTGCTATTATATCTTTTTTTTTTTTAATATTTAATTTACTATTTAGTTTAATCGTCCTAAATACACGTTTTTTTTTTTTGTTTTTTTCTCAACCTCCATTTATTAAAAACAAAAAAACAAATAATAATAATAATAATTGGAATCAAATGATCTTCTGTTGCTTTCTTAGCATTTTAAGATTTGGTGCTATGGTAGATTATTGGCGTCTCGGTTGACTATTGTCCTAACTATAACTATTGGTTTCAATAACTTAATGTGACTATTGACACTGTTTTACAGATCTGCCAGGATCTGACGATTTTTTGAGGCCGAAGGACATCCTTGGCCACTCTCTCCATCCATATATCTAAGGACGATTTTTTGAGGCCGAAGGACATCCTTGGCCACTCACTCCTTTCACAATTAGAATTAGCTTTTTCGTCCTTAAGGATCATATGTTTTTAACGGTTTTTTAAGTTATGCTAAAAGGACACTGGTTTACAGATCTGCCAGGATCTGACGATTTTTTGAGGCCGAAGGGCATCCTTGGTCACTCACTCCTTTCACAATTAGAATTAGCTTTTTCGTCCTTAAGGATAATATGTTTTTAACGGTTTTTTAATTTATGCTAAAAGGACACTGTTTTACAGATCTGCCAGGATCTGACGATTTTTTGAGGCCGAAGGACATCCTTGGCCACTCTCTTCATCCACAATTAGAATTAGCTTTTTCGTCCTTAAGGATATGTTTTTAACGGTTTTTTAAGTTATGCTTAAAGGACACTGTTTTACAGATCTGCCAGGATCTGACGATTTTTTGAGGCCGAAGGACATCCTTGGCCACTCACTCCTTTCACAATTAGAATTAGCTTTTTCGTCATAAATGATTGCTGTTTTAACTGTTTTTAAGGACACTGTTTTACCGATCTGCCAGGATAGTCAACCTAATCCTAAATACACGGATAAAACGTTTATGAATCAATATGGTATGTGGAGTTTTTTTTTTGTTGAGAAGCAAACACTTTTAAGAATTACTCAAACAGTTGAGGGATTTTTCATTCAAGCGTGATAATATTTGAAAACGATTGGTTCGAATTTTAGCGATTGTGAAAAATAGTTCGATTTTTTCCATTACGTGACTAGGTCCTGCGGAAGAAAATCAACATTGTTTGTTATCAAGATTTTTTTTTTTTATTTCAAAACATCTTTATTCAGAATAAAATAGTACATTGATACATATATTATTAAAATATAATGTATCTAGACAAAGTTTTACAAAATATCATCCTTTTGGATGTTTTAATGTGATTGAATGTTAGTTAAAAACATAGTGTTACAGTTAAATAGCGACATTCAGTGGCGATGTTACACTGAGATTAAGGTAGCAACAAAGAAAAAAAAGAAAAGGTTAGATAATTAAACTGATAGGGAAAAAAATAAATAAAAAATAAAATTTAAATAAATAAATAAAAAGAAATTAAAAGAGAGTTTTACGACGAGAATTCGTCCTTCCATTCCAGTTGGTTGGCTTTGAAGGAGGATTTAAAGAAGAAAAAAAAAGAGATTGGACAGGGTAGGAAGCATGTCGTAAAATTTGATGTGACAACGTTTTATGTACTGAACAGGGTTTTCTAGATTAAATCGAGATGCAAAATCAGTCAGTCGGTCTGTACGCCAAGGGGACTGTCTTCGTATAGTCATTAGTGTTCTGTTTTGGAGTCTGTTTAATTTATTGATGGTATCTTGAACTAAGTGCCGAAACAGAGGAGCTGCATGAAGAAGTCTAGGACGAAGGATAGCTTTATAAAGAAGAAGTTTCAATCGGACAGATAAAGTTGGAGAGCGAAAGAGATGCGAAAGAGAAGTGAATGTTTGTCGAGTGAAGTTTAGACGATGACGGAAATGACTGGAAAAGGTTAGGTGTCGATCGAGGCGAACACCAAGGTAGTTAATAGATGATGCAATCGGAATTTCGGTATTATTAAGCTTGATTGGCTGAATCTTTTTCCTTTGGGATTGACGGGAAAATGAGAAAACTATGGCGTCAGTTTTAGAAGGTTTTATACAAATACCTAAATTGGAAAGGGAATCTGAAATTTGTTGAGCCACCGCTTGTATATTTTGAAGGGCTTTTGTAGTGCTGATGGAGGAGCTGTAGATCGCAATATCGTCGGCATAAGCTGATATTTCGACGCGTGGGTAACGAGTGCCGATTACATTTGCTGTGTAAATGGAGTAGAGGATAGGAGAAAGTACAGAGCCTTGTGGAACACCAATCCGAGAGGACTTATATGATGACAAGGAGTTTCCAACTCTATAACAAAAGGAACGATTTGAGAAAAAAGACCGGAGTAGATTAAAGAGGAAAGGAGGAAATTCGTGATGAAGAAGTTGAAGAAAAAGTTGCTCATGTTGAACGCAATCAAAAGCTTTTGTACAATCAAGGGAGATCATAGCGGTGGCGTGATTTTTAAGAAGAGCAGTGGTAACATAATGTTGTACACGTGAAAGTGAATGTACAACATTTAGACGAGGTTGGAAGCCTGTCTGTTCGTAAGGGATAATTGAGAGTTCATCGCAATAAGTTTGAATATGCGGGAGCAATAATTTTTCAAAAAGCTTTCCTAAATGGGAGAGGAGGCTAATGGGACGGTAATGATCCGGATTTAAGCCAGTTTTATTAGGTTTCAAAAGAGGTATAATAATGGCTTTTTGCCATGAGCTGGGGAAATGTCCAAGAACTGAGCAATTGTTGTAGATGGAGGTAAGATAATTTAAGGTTATGCGAGGAAGATGGCGGAGAAGAATAGCCTGTATATTATCTGGCCCAGGTGCTTTCTTAGGTGCCATTCGAAATATCGTTGCTTTAACTAATTTAGCATCAAAATGGGGTACATCGGAAGATTTAAATGGCAGAAAAGGAGGAACATGAGGAAGAGGTGCAGAAAAATGTTGAGCATAATGATCACAAAGAGCTTGTGCTTGCTCTTGTGCTGTAGGAAGCGGAGAGTGTAAAGTGGGAAGGTTAATAGGAAGGCGTTTATGATAAGATGATCGCGATAATTTCCAAAATTTTTGTAAATTTTGGGAGGCAGCTGTTATTTTATTTTCCCAGATTGAGTTTTTCCATTTTCTGTAAAGCTGGGAGATTTGTTTTGTAACAGAACGGAGAGCAATGCGGTCTTCTGGTTGATGGCATCTCCGCCACCTATTTAGCAAACGATGATGGACAGATATTAACCAAAGAATATGTTTCGGAGGTGTTTGTAATACTAAAGGTTTTGGTTGGAAGGTAGGGATAGAATGAGAGGCTGCTTCTTGGAGCAAAGTGGTGAAACGATCAACTGCGTTGTCTATATCAGCCGTGGTTGGTTTATCAGGTAAAGGGGGCAAGGAAGAAGGAGAGTTTTTGAAAAGAAAGGATTGAAATCTTATCCAGTCAGCTTTAGAATAATTGTAATGGAATGAAGAGTTGGGTGGGGTGCTAATAGAGGATATGTGATAGACTACTGGGAAATGATCTGAAAAGGAAATGTTGTTAAGAGTATAACAATAAGTAATAAGATGAGGTGCATGGGTATAAAGTAAATCTATTGTACTAACATGGCCTCGAGAAGACTGAAATGTAGGAGAAGAAGGGTAAATAATAGTTCCTGGAAGTTGTGCGATGGCTTTTCCCCTCGGATTGGAGGAAATATTATTCCACATTTGATGTCTGCTATTAAAATCTCCTATCACAAACGATGATCTTGGAACAGATTGAAGGAACTGGGTGAAAGGTTTCACTGGAGAAGAAGGACGAGCGTAAATTCCATACAGCTGATGAGGAACTCCATTGACATATAAAATTATACCCAGAAGTTGAATTGAAGGATGAGGGGATGCGGTTTGAAGGAAGCGATGTTTAATGGAATTGTGAACAAATATGGAAACATCAGTAGTATGATAGGAAGAATAAGAGAGAAAAACGAGTGTTTAAGGGAAGTGAACCAGTATCAGTAAGAATAAGAATATCAGGGCGTGCAGAAGTAAGAAGGCCGTGAATACCTGGAATGAAAGGAGAATGATTAATATTGAAGTTAACTACCTTAATCTCATCCATTAATGTCCATATTTGATGAGGCCTGAAGAGTGATAAGAAGTGGCTGAAGAGAAGCAGAGAGCTGCTGGATGCTTACTAAGAGAGCCTGGAGTTGAGTGACAATGGGCTGAAGCGTAGAAGTGATGGTTTGTTGTATTATCGGAGTTATCTGCTGAAGGAATGAAACTGCTGGCTGAGGAGAATGCGCTGAGCGAACATGTGTGCGAGATGGCTGCGGTGCCACGATATTAGGAGCTGAAGTTCGTTGAAGATTTGGAAATTCTTCTGAGGATAGTGGTGGCGGTAAAGGTGTTATTGTAGGCTTGGCAGGTTTATTTTTTGCAACATTTATGTATTCCAAACGTCGTGTGCATCGTCTAAACGAAGCCGTGTGCTCTTGATTACATCCTGCACAACGAAGTGGGGAGTCTTGAGGGCAGTCTTTTAATTCGTGATTGCCACTACATTTCACACATTTAATAGGGCGAAAGCAGTAGGTGGAAATGTGCCCGAAGGATTGGCACCGAAAACATTGGCGAATTCCTTCTGACGGTCTTTTTCGTGGTAGTTCGACCCTGTATCTCATGCGATTGACTGATCCGGGAGCCTGGAGATTTTCAGGTTTTACTGAAGGGGATGTGGTGACTATAATCTCAGGGAGATCCATTTTGGTTCCATCTGAAAGTGTTTTCTTTAGTCTTCGTATAGATTTGACGCCAGGAATGGCCAAAAAGGTCCTGTTAATATCCTCTAAAGGAGGAAAGTCTGTTAAAAAGCCGGTTATGAGATATCGTTTATCATTGGGTCCGGATCCGTATGTATGATGGCTGATTTCTTTCGAAGTGAGCCAATTCATGATTTCTGTTCTCTCTTCAGTGTTTGCGGGATGTAGGCGAATGTCTCCAGATCGCAGTGAGGAGAAAGAGGCAGTTATATGAGGTCGAGAGTTGAGGAAGGTTAATAATTCATTCCTCGTTATGTTTGAAATAATGATTGGTGGAATCTTTGGAGGAGAATCAGATGAAGGATGTGTAGAAGCTGATGTATTTAGTAATGGCCTTTGGTCAGGATGAAAATAGTCTAAATTTAGATCGGGAATTAAATTTCCATAAGAGTTGGGAAGCGCTTGTCTTTTGGCTGCTGTACTAGACTCGTCAGGCGGCCATGGCCTCGCCCTGTTCGCCATGGCAACCAACTATAATAAAGCTTGTTAATTACCTTTTTGGAGCTTCAATCCTAATCTCTCCAAATTATAACTAATTATTCTTCTTTAAAGTTGCCTATAAATAATATATAACTTCTTTAAAATGATCAATTTATCTAATATTTAGATTTAAAGTGCTAATATGAAATCTAAAACACTTCATAACTTGAAGAAAATCAAAACAAACACAGAGAAATACTACAGCGTGTTCTAGCTTTCACAAATCATATGGTAAAACTGTTATCAAGATGACTTAAGGTATTAGCTTTTATACTGCAACGTCATTTTCGAAATAGAAATCGAAATATGCGAAATTAAAAAGCATGCATTTGTGCGAAATTTTCCTGGTGCTATTCAGGTTGTTCAAATTTGAAGTCCTATGTTCGATAATTTTATCCAATTATTTTTTTTATTTTTTCCTTTTTTTTTTTTCTCTTAAATGATATAATTGGTTCATTTACTTTATTGAGGGGCCGACATAATAAGAAATACGTAAATACAAATTTGTATCTGTCACAGATATTTTTTCACCGACGATTTCAAACCACAACTGTCACAGACAAGTCAATGTAAACATTACAGTCAACACTTCCACTGGCATGGTAAATGTTTCATTTTGATTAAAGAACTTTAAAAAACGGAGCACAACTCCGTATATCCAAATAGGACCAAATACTATAATGTGAATGAATATCTTGTAATTAATCTAAAGATTTGAACTTGTTAGAAAATATAGAAGATGTCGACAACGACAGGCAGTTTCTTGTCGTTTGAGTCCGGTACGTAACTTTTAATTTTATTTTTATTTTTTTTTTTTTTATTTTATGTACTGTATAGTTTGAGGATCTTTATTTATTTTTTACTATACATATTATGTGAATGGTCTATAAAGCGATCCATATTACTTATTACACGCTTATGAAGCAGGCTGTCTTAATTATTTGAAAAAAGTTTTAACATAAAAATAAAATTATAAAATCTCATAATTTTCTAATTCATATTTTTAACTATTTGACAATCAGCTGAAATACTTTGTTAATCTATTATTAAAAAGTAAAAATAATAAATGTGTTTGTTTTTTAAGGATTAGAATCGATGTTTAACCTTGTCGATGTATTTTGTACAACACTCGACATGTTTTCTCTCTCTCTCGGTGAGCTTCCCAGAAAATTGGCTTTACCTATTCTTCGAGATACTCCTCTTTTTGCCGCCAGTAATTTTCCACTGTGATTGGAGGGATAGTTTCCTGATTGGAAGACATTTAGTCCTCAGTGCTGCACAAAGTACAACAAGCGACCGCTATCGTTTTGTGTCCCTTTATCGGCAAACAGCTGGATTTGATATAATGTTAGTAAGATTCTTTTGCATTTTTACTTTTTTTAAAATTTCATTGAGAGAGGTATTAATTATTCGAAATGTTTTCATTCGGTAAAAAAATAAAATTGGAAGATATCTCTCAAATATTGTCAAAAAAGACAAAAACCCGGAGAATCAAATATAATTTCGGATTTAAGAGAAGAGGAAATAGAAAATGTTCTAGATAATGATACAGATACCAATGTTGAGGGTATTGACGGAAATAACGCGGAGGGGGGGGGGGGGGCAGCCAAAGGATATCTACATTTTTTCTTTTTTAAAATGATTCCATAAAAAAAAAAAAAAATGTTTACAATAGTTGTTTATATAAGCAACCAGACGTGCAGATAATTATATTTAACTATAATATTGCAAATAACTAATTAACTAGTTAAAAACTTGTTTTTAATTATTTTCAATCATTAATATATTGTTATTTAATGCCAAAATATTACTGTCTCAAGTAATATACTTTACATATATTCTAATTTAAATGTAGAATAGTAAAAATATTTGTTTTAATAGATTTTTAAAATTAAACATTTTATTTAGATTATTGATATAATTTTCGTAATAATAAAGAAAAAAGTAGTAAAAACAACCGTAGTTGATGAACTCAATTAGTCCTGAACCGTGCAACAGTTTTGTCCTCTTTCTATAAATAGTTAAATGATTCACTAGCTATTCTAAATTGATTTCATACCCTTTAGCGATACTCGCCCCACACATAAGGTCCAAGCCAATTAAATAGATTTATAGACAATATAAATAATGGTGAGATGCATTGTTTGGACTGGCTATTTGAATCACAAATGGCCCGGGCCAGGTATGATACGGCCCTAGCAACTATTTGGGGAAGTAATAAACACCAACTTAGCCTAGCTTACAATGGGCTATTGTGCCGCGGCAAAATCAAGGGTGCATGAGCTACCTCTCACTGTAACAATGGTAAAAGCACAAGCGTTTCCAACTTATTTTCACCAGGCATTGAGGTTCGGTTTCCTAAGATATAAGAAGTTTTAAAGTCTGCTAATAGTGTAGATTATATTAAGTTGTTATTTTTCATTTAGTTTTGCTAAGGTTCCTTCCTGATATTATATGCAATAAGATTAGTCTTTTTAACCCTAAACCGGGCATACTGGCTGACTTTGTCAACCAGACAGGTATTTTCCTCCCTATTTTTTCTGGACTCGGACCCGCTTGCTAACATTCGCAAACTCTTTCCCTGACTTTTCCTTGAACCTTAAGTACCGTTTCAAACTGAATCTATTTAGCAGCTGTTTTTCACAATTGAATATCTGAAACCAATCTTTGGTAGATATTGTCTACCATGCGCCCAGTCCTGTAAGTATTTGTTTTCTGATTTAAGCATAGTTCTTTTTCTTTTTTTTTCAAATTGTAGACTTACCTACTTCCTTTACAAGAGCACAAATAGTAATCTGGCAAGGACATGTAATGGCAAAAGAACGGAATCTGATTCTTTTAACTCTGAAGATAAAATTATAAACCATTCTAATACGGAACATTTTTGTAAAACCGGGCAAGAAGCTTATTCTGATAATGAATTAAACATCGAAGATAATATGAAAAAATAATATATCTTTGTATATATTTGATAAAGGTGATGACATGTAGGCTAGGGTATGAACAAACATGTATTAACTGAGAAAACTTAAAAAATGACTGATGAAGAATTGTAATAACGTAATAAAAAAAACTGTGTATACTATGTCTTATAAGTAAAATTTTACTTTTTTATATTTTTTTTGGCGTACTATTTTTTTCAAATGTAAAATAAAAATGAATCATTACTTTTAGCTTAAATCACTCCCTTTACAACTAAAAACAATAAAAATCGATGTCATTACAAAGTATTTTTTATCAGAACTGAATAGATTTTCAAAATGTAAAGAAAATGTAGTGGTTAACAAAGTCACAAGGCTTGAGAGAAACATTAATTGGAACATTACAGGTGATGCGGTAGGTTCCTCTCTTCCCGTCTGCCATTAAGAATTTGTAGATTTTTACCAAAAAAAAAACAAAAAAAACATTGTTTTAAGATATCAAATTCGAAATCATATGCATGTAAGAATTACTAAGTATGATATTCAGAGTTAATTTATAACTGCGATAATTTATTTATACATTGAGATTTTTTTTTTTTATTCAAGTTTGTTTATCACCTAAAATGTCGCTTCTTTAACGTCATAGATTATTCTTTGATTCACATTATTTCAATATAATTATTTCAAAAATATGTATATTTTATGATGAAAAAGAAGAGGACAAAGATATCTCGTTAAAAACTTTATTAGAAAGATTATTATCTTCTTAGGCAAAGTTTAATGACCAAGCCCTATTTTCAAGCCCTAGAATGAAAAATAACAATGTTTCTATTTTATAATAACTATCATTAACAAAAAATGTAAATAATGATATTTAAAAAAACACACTGTTTTATATTTATGTTTTATATTGGAACCGACAGCAACAACAAACTTTAAAAAATTAGACCAATTCCAGGACCATGGAAAGAAGGACCAGGACCAAGAAAAGAACAAGTCATCTTTACAAGACTAAGAATTGGACACTCAAAATTAACCCACAGTTACTTACTGGAAGACAAACAACCCCCAAAATGCAACGAATGTCAGGTAAATCTGACTATAGAACACATTCTTATTGAATGCCAAAAATACAACAAGCAAAGATAAGATAACGGTCTGACGAATCAAGACATTGCAACATTACTAGAAAACAACTCGTATCTCCACAAACTCATTATTCAATTTTTAAAAGAAACAAACCTGTACAAGGAATTATAGTTCTGAACCTGAGTATGGTGCCTCTAACCAAATGTGGTGGTACATGGCACCAAAATGTAAATAAATAAATAAGTATTTATGTACATTACAAAATCAATAAATCAAATAATTCATATTTAATTTTTTTGTTGTTTTTTTTGTAAACATTTTATTTTGACGAAAATGGAAACTGGTTACAATACAACAATCTTATTTAATTAATTAAAAAAAGGAATAGATTTAAATTACTGATACTCAACAATTATTTAATGGAATACTTATTGAAAAAAAAAATAAGCGGTAATAACTTAGCTGGAACAAATCAAAACTTAAAAGTTGTCTACTTCCTAAAGAAAAGTAGGGAATTCAGTTATGATTGGGTTGTGATTTCCAATCACTTTTTAACAGGAATATTTCTAAACTTTAGAATAATTGTTTTTATAACTAATGTTTCTTTTTTGTTTTTTTAATAGTTAAACAGTAATTGAGTGGAAAGATTTCTTAATGTTGTATCAACCGATAAAGACTAAAAAAAAAAAAAAAAGAAAAAAGAAAAAAAATGTCGATGAGGCCTTATTCAAACTAAATTAGAGTAAAAATTAATAAAAAACGCTCAACACGTTCATATGATTGAAGGAATTTGTGGAAAAAAACAACAAAAAAAAACAGGATATTATTTAAAAAAACATTATTCCATTAGCCTATATGCTTTTGAATTTTTATTATTTTATTGTATACTTTATATACCTTACAGTAAACTGCTTTTTTTTTTCTTTTTTTTCATCTTTAAGACTATAAGGAAAGAACAGTTAACTAGGGATCTTCCAAACTTTAGCAAGTGGGGTTTCGAATGTTCCTAAAAAAAATATAAAGTATTTTGCAATGAAGAAAGAAAAAAAAATCGTAAGAAGATTACACTCCCCAATCTTAGGCCATAAATATGTAGATAGGTGAGATGCGAAATTGCTTTTTGCAAGTAAATTGCCATGGGGCAGAGTTGTGGGAAACTGTTTGCCATATCTGAATATTCCATAACTCCGTAATATTTTCTATTGGTTTGCTTTACTTGTGAAATGTTTCGAGCATACTTTTCTTTTATATCTGTTGTATAGTCATTTGATAAAGTAATCATTCATATTCAGGCTAATAATTTAATTTAAATATCTATTTATTGACATATACAATTGTATAAATAATCATCACGGAAAAATGACATGTTAAACAATTAGCCAGTGGTTGCAATCTAAGTCCTACATTGGAAGCATACATTACAAATTTCTTTTCAGATACCTAAAAGTGATATCGGCTATTGAATAGGAATCCAGTAGAGAGATTTGTGAATTTGAGTTATGAAGTAAAGTACGATATATTTAAGGAATAAATAAGAAACATATAACTGTTACCCACAAATTGGTCTAAAATTTGTTCCTAATGAAAGGCTTTCAAATACTTTTTTTTTTTTTTTTTTTTTTTTTTTTACATGTATATTTCTTTTGGCTGGGGGTCTATACTTTTTTGGTGTAATATTTTTTTCACACTAAAAAATGTAACATTTAGACAAGCACTAGTTGGTGTTGCTCGAATCGAAAATTTGTCGATACATTTCCGATCATAAATTTAATAGAAAAAATTGTTTGTTATACAACGATTAGATTACTCGTTAACAGTAGCAACTAGGACCTTCCGTTTACGGGCTATACTGGTCACATATGCCTATTTTTTTTTTTTTTTTAATTTATGGGGCTTTTTTTTACAAGCTCGAGCTCTGTTGGTGTTGCTCGGATTGAGAATTTGACAAGAAATCCCTTGTCCGTAATTTCATGAAAAATATTTTTTGTTTTCGCTAGGACCTACCGTTTTGAAGTTTTATTGGTTTGAATGAAAAAAGTAACGCTGTAACGTTTTTTTCACACTCATATCTGTAACGTTTTGTTCACCCTCAAAAATGTATCATTTTGACACGCTCCACAGCGCGTCGAATTATGGAGGTGGCGAAAAACTAAAAAACGAAATTTTAGAATCGTATGGCAAATTTTACGTTATCATAGGTATGAAAATGAATAAATAAAAAGTTACAGCATAATACTTACAAAAGAGCGTGTATTTCAAAACAAATATCTGTCAACAGGCTCTAAAATAAATTTGGGGGGCTACGGGGAGAACGAGCATAAATATTTCGTTTCATGATGTACTTGAATTAATGATAAAGAGAATTAATAAAATTAAATATTGTAAATGAAAGTTCATTCTTTAGTTATATTAGTAATATGTTTAAAAATAAAATGAATGATTTTGTTTAACGTTTTTTGTTTTGTTTAACGGCAAACTCGAGTTTTTCTTATGATCTAGTCGTGACTTCGAACTCTCCCGAAACGATTAAAATTTAATGTGACTTCGAACTCTCCCGAAACGATTAAAATTTAATTATTTTTGTTAATTTTATTGTTTTTGATTTGTTTATTTTACTTGTGCCTAATAAACAATATACCTTTTTGTTCTTCATAAAATTGAAATCAATTTTATTATAAATTTTTATCAATTATTATCAATCAATTATCAATTTTTTATTTATTGATGTTTTGTTGTAATGATCATTTTTAATCATCCATATGAAAATGTTTCAGCAGTTTAAGAAACCTTTCTCATATGAACTTACGAACGTTTGATTTATTTTGATTGTTTTGACAACAAAGATTTAAAAATCATTTTTACAATAAAGAAATAGAATAATAAATGCATCGTAAAATAAATAGGGCCAAGCACACATCCAGTGCGAACCTGAAAAAGTGAGAAAGCAGAACCTCGAGAAGACGACTCCAAGTTCTAACTAAAAGTTGGTTTTTCAAGTTTTTTTTTCTTTTTTTCTTTATTTCTGGAGCCGCCTTCTACCTGTGAGGATCAAGTCAAAAGTTACTTTTCCCTCTTTCGAGACCGGCATCTTAGTTAAGCTCTGTTTAAGAAGTGTGTTTGGGGTCAGAAATAGAAGTTTCATAAGAAGCTCTTTTTTTCGTTTAAAACAAAAAGAAATTTCCGTTTAAATTTTTAAGGCAGATCCAATTTACCTACTGGTGCAATTTAATAATTAGTAGGATAACTAGAAATCAATAGTATAATATAGTAATTAATAGCGTGCATTATCAATTCATAGTAAGGATACGAAATAATCTAAATAATTAATCAATTTATAGAAGTTATTAAACACATTGTTGAGGTATTTAGGTCAAAAATTAAAGTTATAAGGAAGTGTCTATTCCAAATATCGATTTCTAATCAAAAATGGGCTCCAGAAAAAATCCAAAAAAAAAAACCGTTATTTAGAATCGATGTTCAAAAGTGATTTGCTAATGAATAGTAATTAAATAATTTATACATAGATAATTCTCCAAAATAATTTAAAAAAATGTTGTAATAGATGACATTTATTTTTTAATAACAGAGAACTTTTTTTTCAACTAGTTCAACCCTGATTGTTATAAAAGTAATAACAATAATTTTCGAAAATTAAATTTTGCTACTTACAAACAAAATGCCAAACTGTTAAAGATATATCTTCTCAATTGAAAAATTTGGAAATAGGATAACAATTTCAGTAAAGGAATATATTCAGGCAGACAATAGACCAATTTTCTCATACCAATTTGAGATAAAGATATTTGATAAAGATTATTTGTAGTTTTATTTTTTACAAGTTAGACTTTTTACAACAATATGTTATATATCTTAACCAAACAAAAGTTGGTTCCATTTTTGTCTATCCAACCCCTCACATATTTCCCTATTCATCATTCCTTCCATGACGCCCTCAACCCAACGTCTTCTAGTGCGACCTTTCCTCCCTCTTCTTTTGGGCTCCATTCTAAAATTATTTTTGGCCATTGTTCCTCTGCCATCCTATGCCCACCACCTCATAGCCTCAATAGTGTAGGGGATGATCCATTTGAGCGACTTGTAGTGTAATTAATTGTTGCAATTTATCATAGGATATTAGAACCACATTGTATAATTATTGTTTTCATAATAGATCTAGATTTAATAGACAAAGGTATGGTTTGTTTGTTCTCATATGGATTATTTATTGTAACAACTATTTATTTGTAAATCGAGGTATCGGCATCTAGAATCGAATTTTTGTTATCGGTTCCAGTTATAAAAACCGAAAAATTATTACATTATATTATTAATTAATCTTTTGTATTATTAATAATCTTTTTTCTTTTCTTTTTTTGCACCCAAATATATATTTTTTTTTTTTTCAAAAAATGAAGCAAAAAAAGGAAAAATCTGTCAAAAAAATATGACAATTAAAAGTGATATATTCTAAGAAACAGTGATTTTACTTTTTATTTTTTAATAAAACAGATTCAAATTAAAATATAACATTTTTGTGACGTATGTTTAATAACATTTGGTTCCAGGTAAAAAGTTAAATTGGTTATATCTGCCTAACAAACTTTTTTTTTTTTTTTTTTTTTTTTTTTTTTTTTTTTTTTAAATCAACGGAGTTCTCAGATACAGTTAGCGCTGAAACAAGACATTTTTACAAACTCCATTAAGTAATGATTGGATACCCGCCAAATTTTTCCGCTACAAAAATTTGGCCACTGATTGCACGAGTTGCCAAGCAATGAATTACTTCATTTTGCATAAAAATAAAATTTAAATTCTAATATATTTAATTTTAAGAGTTTAGTAAACACTACTGTGTTTAATTCAATTAACATTGTACCGGACTGGTCTGCAATACGAAGCGCTTGATTTCTGGTTCAATACAACTAAACTTTCTCCCTTAAAAAGTACAAAATGTGCTGTTACGTCTTTTAAAATGACGATGCATGAAGAATTTTTCTATAATACAGAAATGAGAAAGAATAAAATAAAAGTTTTTTGTATATAGAAATTTAAGTTACTATTAATATAAATGAAATTCAAACATCTATAAATCTCTTTGCTTCATTCCAGTTCAGCCTTAAATATCGATGACCCTCCTTGTGCTTGGTCATCAAATCATTGTTTTCTGATCGAAATTTTAAAGCAGCATTCAAATTCAATCCTTGAGATCTCTTAGATTCTATCATTCTTTACGTTAGGGAGAAACTTTTCCTGAATACAAATAACTTACAAACGAGACAGCTTGGTGAAGAAATGATGTAACACAAAATATAAATTGATTTATTTTGTTCAAGTGATAGACGATACCAAGTAGCATTTTGGTAAACAGACGGAAGAGAATCACTTGATTGATTGCTTTAAGATGTTTTGAATACTGTTTCATTTGTATTGATAGAATAACCGATTTTGTATAACCACCTAAACTTTTTCTAAATAGATTTGTGATTATTTAATCGATGATAAATTAATTTTGAAGGATTTATTTAACTTATTATTATAAACTCGTATCATGATAAGTAACAAAGTAAAATATTAATTTATAAATAACAGTTAAAAAAAATTAAATAAATTTATTATTAGTCTATTCACACACATTCGTTATGGCATAATTCAGTTCTGAAAAATATTCTGCTTACTTTTCTCGCTATGTTTTCTTTTTTAATATGGCACCACTAACTGATGGGACTAACGAAATGGTATAATGAGAAACTAAAACTCATTATTGATAAATACCAGCCAGTAGTTTTATCTTTATAAGAGAGTAAGTTACCCCTCCCCTATAAAACTTTTAATCCAAAAGATTATATCTACAAGAACGATTCTGAGTATAGAAGTAGGGTATGTGGCAGTGCTTTGATTTCCGAAAATAAAAGGGTCGTTTATGAGTTAATTTAAATAAATACCTCCCTACAAGCAGTGGAAGTTGTCTTCCTTAACATCCCTACTTTTATTTATAATGATTATCATCCCCCTGATAATTTTTATGAGGTAGATTTGCCTAATCTTAATAATACTCGGTCTCCCTTTATTGTTATGAGTGACGTAAAAAACATATCTCCTGGGAATCATCGTACTGCTCAACAAGCGCCATAACTATTAGGAAAATATTAGATGGCACCGACTCGATAGTTCTAAATTCAAGCTAAAATATTTAAGACCAACTTATCATTTATTCTCGTGCATTCACCTGACATGGTGTTCGCCTGGTTTAGTATTTATTTCGATTGGTAAGTTTCTTAATATATTCTAGCGATCATTTCCCTATAGTAATAATTTTCTCATACATTAATATCCGGATCACAAAACACGCTAGAGGGATAACAGAAAACTCCAACTGGACCACATTTCAAAACAATTTACTGATAACAGCCTTTGATATACCAACTACTAACGATAGTTAATTGATTGATAAGATCAATCATCAAATTACTTAATCTATTTTAGCAGCAGCAGAACTTTCAATCCCAAAAATCTTCAGTAATGTGAAATCGAAAAGTGTTCCCTAGTATGACAATGTATTCAACTAACGATTAAGAAAAGAGGAAATGCTCTTAAAGTTTTCTAAAAGGATCTAACTCTTCAGAATATACTATACTTCGAAATTGAAAAAGCCTATGACTACTTAAAAACACCTATCGTCTTACAACAGCTACGTGCAAGGGGAACCAGAGATCGCCCTCTCATGCTCATTTGTAACTATCTGAGAAATCAAATATTACAAGTCAGTATCGGTATTCTTCTATAAAAGATATGGTTAACGGTATTTCACAAGGACGTGTCGTGAGAAGTGCTATTTTTGCCAATACCATTAACAAAGTTACAGAATTATTCCGAAGCAAATTAAAACCTTCCTATTTGTAGATGATTTAGCTTTGCTATTATCGTTTAAAAATGAAAATAAAATGCAGATATTATTGCCAAATTTCCTTGTAAATTTAGAAGTATGGATTTGACAATTTGGTGTAAACATATCCACAGAAAGGACTAAATGCCTAGTTTTTCCAATCGCAGGACAAACTACTCCTTTTCCAGAGTTGACCCATAGAGGTATAAATTTCGATATAATACTTAAATTTCTAGGGCTGGTTTTGGACTGTAAACTCAACTTGAAAGAACATATTAGATATCAAAGAGAAGAAGTACTCAAGAGACTGAATATTCTTAAAGTTCTGGCCGAACGCTCGTGGAGAGTAGGTAGATCAAGCATACCTAATTTATTTTCCAGTCTGATAAGATCAAAATTAGACAATGGTTAAATCTTCTTTCGGCTCAGTCCACCATGCAGGTATCTCTCTTCCTACTGGAGCCTTTAGAATCAGTCCATTAAATAGTTTATGTGTTGAAGCATGCATATCTCCTCT
Source organism: Euschistus heros (assembly GCA_003667255.2). Taxonomy (NCBI): domain Eukaryota; kingdom Metazoa; phylum Arthropoda; class Insecta; order Hemiptera; family Pentatomidae; genus Euschistus; species Euschistus heros. The sequence goes on along the minus strand of RCWM02000404.1, from coordinate 881,353 downwards.
TGCTTTGAGAAAACATCATCTCGTCTGTGGTTACATTAGAAGGCAAAAAAAAAATAATAATAACCCCGCGTGAAAACCCATTTTCAGACGATTTCAGAATACCAAAGACTACTTGCTTCGTTGGGTATTCGAACTAGTAGTTATATCAAAGAAGTCAGCTCTCAGCAACTTACAAACGATGAATTTAATAACCCAAAATGGACTTTAAAATTGCCTGCAATAAATTGAAAGTCTATAGTCTTACCTATCTTGCGAAATACCAAAAAATCAGGGAAAATATGGAAATAGAAAATACATTTATACAGATGGTTCCGAATTGCATTATCAAGTATTAACTTTCCTATTTAACCAGTAGCTTTACTGCCAAATGTAATGCGATTTGTGCGGCGCTATATTATATTATAAAATGTGAGGAAGAATGCATTGTAATATGAACAGGTTCCCTATCTGCTCTAATGGCATTAAAAAACATTTACACTAAAAACCAAATAGTAAAGAACAAAACAAACTGAAATATGATAAAAAAAGAAATAGGAATATGGAAAAGCTCTAACCGCAACAATAGAAAAGAAGAAGCTGCTATAACCAGACTTAAGATTGGCTTTAAAAGTCACACTCCTGGGTATTTTTCCATCCGAACAACACTAACAGAGCTAAACTCTGTCAAAATACTACATTTTTGAGGATGAAATAGCCAAAAGATGTGATAAAATATATAGAAAATGATAGTTGATTATCAAGTTGAAAAATTGATATTTACATTGAAGGATTTAATTTAACAAGAGCATTATTATTTTTTATTCACCTCTCACAAAATAAAGTACAACTAACGACGGTTGGATTTGGTTAATATTATTACAATTAGCTACTCCTTAGCAAGCCCCTCCACTCCACCGATTGCCTCGCTGTTTATGCTTTGATTATGAGCCAGCCTTTCGGTAATATTCACCCTATGCCTGGGGCGATCCTCTTTAGTGAAGCACAACATGAATAAGATATCAAATTGGCCTCAAAGGGCGCCGTTTATTAAATTGCCAAACAAACGGTACCTTAGGGCTGCGGCATCTAAAGCTTTAAAGGCAGGTAAAAACCTCCAAATTATCTCAGTTTATATCAAGGATCAAAGCAAAGATACATGGTACAAATAATCTCTATCATCCATGCTTCTTTGGAATTCCTAATTTTAGTCCTGTCAAGTGCCAGAGTTTCTTTGTTCTTTGCATTTTTTGCCGTTGTGCTATTAAATCTAGTAAAAATTTAAAATACTAACATTAAAAATTGCCGCCCGTGATTTGTGTTTATCATGGTAAATTCATTGTCTCATGACTTCTGGGGGACACCTCCAAATTATCTCAGTTTATAGATATATGGTACATTAGTATGTACTATCATTTAGTAATGATAATAACATAATATAATTAATAATAATAATGATAATATTAATATTAATTCACATTAGACTCTAGTGTGGCCTAAAAGTGGGTCACAGTATAAGTGACAGATGTGAATTTAAAAATTAAAGAGAAACAAAAATACGTTTTATATTAAAAATAAATTTAATTTATAAAAAATCTATTTAAGATGGAACATATTTTACCCGTGGTCAAGTTGATCAAAGGTGATATGTTTTGGGGGGGCGCGAGAACGTTAGGCTTAGTTTGACACACTGTTAGTGTTGCTCAAATCGAAAACTTGAGAGCAATTTTTAATTAAATGTAAAATATTTTCTGAAATATAACATTTATCAGGTAGGTTCGAAGCTTTTTTGGTCTGTATGAAAAAGTTTGAAAACCCTATTTTTAAGTGAAGGATTCAAGAAAGCAACCCCCTAAAATATGTTCCATGTTATTCATTCTTTAGACGACAGGCTCAAGGAGGCCTTTCAATTTCAATGAAATTAATAATGTAGCTAAAATTACATGACCAATTGATACTTGAAAAAAAAAAAGAAATCATTCTCCTCCTACATATTTTAAATTATTTTTTCAACAATGATTTTTATTATATTAAAAAAATTATTTGATTAAAAAAAAGAAGAAATCTAATTACCAAGATGACACAGAATGTCGACTTTTGGCCTGCTCAAGGGTGAAATTCAGGGCCTTATCCTAAAGTTCACGCGGGAAATTAACTTATCAAATCAAAGGCAAAGTTTCTTAAACGAGGTCCTCAGGTTTCAAACGTTTTGGCTTTTCGCTTGACATTTGAAACTTAAGAGTGGCCATTAAGAGATGGCATAAACATTCATGGATTCGTTTACTCAGAAATCCTGCTTTTAAGTAACTTGAAAATACAATTTTTTTTTTTAGTTCAGTTCTGTTAAAAATGAAATAAATTTATAATGATAAAATGACTGATAATAATATAAGAATGTATAGAGTGTGTAATATATATATTTATATACAAACAATAATTAATAATAGTTTTACATACATATATAATGTCCAAGGGCAAATGTGACAGAAATAGATAATAATGGTTAAGAATTTTTGAGGATGGAGAGCAATGGATTAGTAACAACCCGAAATTGGTGGAGGGCCGCATATACTTTCCAGCGTCTTCGTCATCTTTGTAAAGTGGTATTCCTTTCTTCCTTAGCGAACTTGGGCCAGTAAGCATCTGGCTCTACCCCTTTAATTTTACTAATTTAAAATAATATAATTTTTTTATCATATATTATGATTATGAGATATTATATATATATATATATATATATATATATATATATGATGTACTTATCACAGCGAGGACTAAAACATCCCTTGGAGGAGTTTTTCCAAGTAGATTGTAAAAAACGCGGTTTGCAAATAAACGAAGCGAAGACTAAATATATGTTAACGTCGCGAACGCAGTCTCATGTAGAACAACTCCAGTTCATGGAATACAGTTTCCCAGCGTGTGAACAATTTAAATACTTAGGGTCGCTAGTAACAAATAATAATGCTTTTATCGCGGAAATCAAAGGACGAATAGTGGCAGGCAAAAGATGCCTGTTCGGAGTTCAAAAAGCTCTTAGGTTCAAAGATTTATCGCGTAAGGCTAAAATAACAGCATATAAAACTATTATCAGACCCGTTGTTACATACGCAAGCGAGACATGGGGGCTAACAAAAAGAAGTGAAACGCTACTCCGAGTTTGGGAGAGAAAAATATTTAGACAGATATTTGGCCCAAAATTTCTAAATGCCGAATGGAGGATAAGAAAAAATGATGAATTTGTGGAATTATTTGGTGAGCCAGATATAGTCGCCCAAAAAGCGAGATTAAGATGGCTGGGACACGTGGAAAGAATGCCTGCAGACAGATTTCCAAGGAAACTGCTAAAAGAAAAACCAGAAGGTTTTAGAACTAGAACTCGAGGGCGGCCACGATTAGAACTCGAGGGCGGCCACGATTGAAATGGTTAGATGACGTGGAGCAAGACCTTCGTCAGGCAGGGGTTAGAGAATGGCGCCGCAAGGCCGCGGATCGTGAAGGTTGGAGGAGACATATTGAGGAGGTCCTGGTCCCGCTCTAAGGACTGTCGCACCGAATAAATAAATAAAATATAGTTTTAAAATACTGTATTGTAACAATCAAAGTAAAAAAAATAATCCCGGTTTCAATGAACAAAGAAAAGACTAACAATAAATTCTAATTAAAATTTCTAATATCCAACATACATTCCTTAATTTTCTATCAGGTATATTTTTATTACTACTTCATTCTGTTTTTATTTTCACATTTGATCATCTTTTACTGTTTTAATCATATTACATTTTATATATTTTTTTTTGTTTTTTATTCCACTATTCTTTGTTTTAGCACTGATGATGGCTATCAATGATTTGACTGAAACGTTGGCAAATCAAATAAAATATGCTTGTTAATCTTCAAATATTGCTTAATTTTTTTTTCTGACTGATTCCACCAAACATCTTATTCAATATATTCATCCAGCCATTCAGTATAGTTCTTCAACAATATACTTTTAAATGTTACGAATCTGAATTAATTGATCTAAAATATAATACTTAGGAGCTTAGTAATATTTTATTCTCTACTATCGCAAAATATAACCAAATCCACATGTGTTAGGGAGGAGGTCACGACACCACCATTAGGAAATAACACAGCCACAACCGATCCGAACTCTAATGCTGGTAATCTTGGGTTAGTACCACTCGGTCCGGGTCTGTCCGTGAATCCTAATGTCCTTCGCTCTTCCTCCAAGCAAACAATCTGCGCTTCTATTACATGTTCTAACATATGGTCGCAACCAATCTCCCCTAAAGCCCTAGGCCAAAACTCTTTATCTATATGACCCCAGTAAGTTGTAGATATTATACAAATATAGACGGATACAAAAAAATATTTAATTGTGTATACAAATGTGCGATTTTTTACCATAAAAAAAGAAAATTTATGGCTAGTCCATTTATTTCACGAACTTATAATTAGAAAAAATAATTTCAATCTGTATTGCTTAAGCAGATCTCCAAACATATTTCGATGATTATAAATAAAGGATGATATTTTTCAATAATTAAATTTAAATACTAGACTTAAAAGACAAGAAACCGCTCGTCGTTTCCGACTACAAGACAAGCATGAAGACACTTTGAAAAGTTCCTAATGATTTAAAAATAATGATAGTAATTAGACACATTTGGTCATAGGAAGATGAGATTTAAGGATCCACTAAACCTTCCGATTCTTTTCGTATACATCCCTTACAATCTAGAATCCTTTGTAAAATCCTCAATGCTCAGTCACCAACACACGTATCCATAAAGATCTTAATGAGCCATATGTTACTGTTTTTGCCTTATCTATTACTGCCCTATGCCTGATTACCTATCTATTCATAGTAATCTCCAAACCCACTATAATTCATTAGCCTCACGACTTGCCTTATACTAAATTCGCGATAATCCTTCGATGTGTCAGAAAAAAAAAGCCAAGAAATCTTCTAATGTAGAACTATTGAAACTAAAGAAACTACTAGTAAGAAGTTCTTTACACGTTATTGATATGTCGTAATAATTTTCCTCAAACTTACTAGTTGTATATAATGTATACAGTTGTAAATATCAATAAAAAGTAAAAAAAAAAAAAAAAAAAAAAAAAAAAAAAAAAAAAAAAAAAAAGTCCAATTATGTAACTGTCTCGGTGGATGAAAAAGAAGAATCGTTCTTGTCCGTATTCCAAATTTCACTTTTTCTTCCAGATTTCTTCTTTTAAATAAATACTAGGTTTTTACAGAATTTCTTATTCATAATTATAGCTTTTTTCTATTAAGTATTTATTTAAACATTATTTAATAATACTCTTCAAAGTAAAATCCATCGTTTTCTACTACTCTCATCCATCTTACAGCCAATATTAGTATTTGATGCGGGACAAAACTCCTATGGTGTTGTCTTCACACTTGTTTATATGCTCTCGCAATTATCAAAGATCCAATTTTTTAAAACATGGCCCAATGGTTTAAAAAAGCCATAATTTGATAGTTACATCTGGGCTGTACGCAGCATGAGGCTAATCGTTTACTCAACGTAGTTCTAATAATTTTTCAGTTGTCAAATGATAGCGATGGACAGAGGAACTGTTGTCTTAAAATATAGCTTATTGCCAATTGGAGTTCCTTGAACTCAAAACTTTTAATACTCTTTCTAGCTGTTTAAAATAAAAGTTTGAGTCCACTTCCTGACGATCAATAAGAAGCTTAAAATGCACAATTCCTTTAAATTCAACAAAACACTAAGCATAACTTTTCCCCCAAAGTGATAAAAAAAAAACAAACAAAAGTACAGCAGTAATTCGATGGATAACTGACATTCCTTCTAAAGCCGAGAATTGTTTATGCATATGCATTTGCACTTCGACCTTTTTTCTTCTTTGCATGTGATTTAAAGAAAAAAAAATACAAATGAGACCAAAAAGCCAACTCAAGTCACAATGATTTAAAAGATTAGTTAAAGTGAAAAATAGATTTGAAAATAGTAGGAACAGAAACATTCATATAGGATCAATAATGTGAGTTGAAATTAAGAGCTACAGATATTTTGTAACAATCAAGTATTTAGGGGACACTACAGAATGCATTTGACAATACAACGCATATATGCTTGATTTAAGTGATCTGCAGACGTGAGAGATTGTTATAGTTCCAGAAAATGCTAGAGGAAATTGATAAGTTAACAAGCATAAACCATCGACTCAAGGTAACATTTTGGTTCCCAGTCAAGACATTCTGTTATAAGGGACATTTTTTAAAACCTAATTTAATCAAAGAAAACAATTAAATGACGTTTTCTTAAATTCGTTTCGCTAAATGACTTCCACCGACAACAACTTACCCACATCATAGCATCTGTCTCATTAATTTTTTTTTTCTTTTATATACATTTATTGAAATTTACAACTGTACAAAAAATATACATCAAGTAAATGTATTGACAACGATCACAATAACATGTCAAAACTTGAAAAGAACTACTCATCAGTATCACTTAATTAAAAAATCTACACTAGAAGGTCTCTAGGCCATCTTCGTTTCAGACGCCTCGGAGGATTGTTAGGAATGGAGTGGGAAGCAAGTTGAGAAACTAAAGGATTTGAGTGGTTATGGAGCTTACTATGAAACGATAGGTATCTGGTGAGGGCTAAATCAGCAACAAATGGAACATTAAGATCATTATGGATAGGTTTATTGGTGACAAAGTAAGGAGCATTGAGGATTTTTGGAAGGATTTTGGATAGTAAGGATTGAATACGAGATGATCTAGATGGTTTAGTGGAGCCCCAAAGCTCAACTCCGTAAGTCCAAATAGGTCTAACCACAGTCATGTATATGAGTCTTTCGTAATCAATTGAGAACTTTGAACGTTTGTCAAGTAAATGTTGAAGTAGTCTGTCTCATTAAGTTAAGTCTAGGTTAAGTTTGTTTTGTTACTAAATATGTTTTTTAAATTTAGTTATGATCTCTATTTCGTATTGTAATTTCATTTGTTAACGCTTTGTTTGATTATATATCTTGTTTTTATTTAACAACAGTAAAATTAATTACCAAGTTGCATGTCACTCATCTAATTAATTCCTTTTGATTACTATTTCTTTACAACTAATATGTAACAATCATTTGCCCCTATGAAACCTTTGCGAGAAGAATAAATTTAATTATTTAATTTGTTTAAAATTATTTATAATTTTTTAGGCAATTAAGTCCTGACGGGCATTCCTGTAGATTAATACTGATCCGGTATTGACAGAGAGCCTGGAAATAGCAAGACTTTGGAATAGGAAAATGAAAACACTTGATGTTTCTATCCGGAAAAACCTAACAAAGCAAACAGAAAGCAAGGGAAAAAGAAATATCGGCGGAGGAAAAGATGTTATTTATCTATGTTGTCATTCCAAGCCCCCTTTAAACAAAAGACTGCTGAATCTACACTTTGTTTCATTATTTTTTTTTTCATAGGAGCCTTTTTGAAACTGAAGCTCAAAATAATCAAACATTCTATCTTTTTTTTGTTTTATATTTCTAACTACAGTCATGGAAATATGGAAGCAATAATACATCACGATATTTATTATAGTCATCATTATTTTTTACCACCGTTATTATATTTTTATAATTATTAAATTCTTACAAGTTATCAATTGTCTGTTGTGATTTTTTTAACTTTTTTTTTTTCCTACGTTTTCCAAACCACAGCTACGCTAATGGGCACAAACTACTGAGTACAAATTACATTAACGAAAAGTGGCTTAAAAGGCATGATAGATGGGTATCACCCAATGGAGATCCCTTTTGAATTGAAATTATTTAATATAAAAATAAGGGGAAAAGAAAAATATAACGATAATAGGAAATAAATAAAATAATAATACAATTTTCTTATTCAGGTCATCTTGATTCTTCGTTCTATCTTTTCCCAACAGCATCATTCCAAGAAGAACATCAGCGAGATAGCAAAGTATCAGCCTATATTCGTCAAACTGACTAGTTGCTGATGCGCTGAGATTGTTGAATGATGCCTGTAGCTCGAATGTTGTGCCGGTGGATTGAGATTAATGGAGAGGATCTTACAGAAGGTCGAAGCACCAATGTCATCTTGCACGAGTACTTCATAAGTTAATTTATTCAAATTGTTATATTATATTACAATGAATTTTCGTTTAAAATTGATTTTTTTTTTTTAATTTGAAATAGATCTTTGTTTGTTTATTCATAAGCTGAAATTATAACTACGTACTACCAAGTATAACACGAATATAAATGATTTAAACTTATCTAAAAAAAAATTGTTACCACACTTCTGTAATAATCGAATAACAAAAATAACAATGTTTCTTAACGAAAATATTTTGTTTAAAACAAATTTTATTGTATATTTTCCAATTAACACCTTTTAACTACGATTATTTAAGTATAATAAATTGGTTGCGTCATGCTTCATAACAAAGCCATAAAAGTATCCATTTTAGAACAAATGGTATTTTAAGATTAAATACTAGACTAAAAAAAAAAATCAATAAAAAAAAAAAAAAAATCATAAACCAGTGAAAACATTTTTAGGAAATATAAACTCCCAAAACTTAAGTAGTTTATTGAGATTTTATTCTATTATGTTCAAAAAAGCTTATTATATTTTTGAAAAAAAATATTTTAAAATATTTGTACTAATTACCAATAAACAGCAATCAATGTATAATATTTCATTAAAATAGACTTAAGAGACTAATAAAAAATAAATAACTAAGAAAAGGATAAATTAAAAAAAAAAGTAATAAAAATAAAATTATATTGTTCATAATATTAAGAGGCCCATTCTATTCCATTTGAGTATTTCGGGGATGTAACAATGGGTATCGTAAGAAACGATACAATAGTGATCAAAAATTTGGATACCAGTATATCTTTAATTATTTATTTTTTATTTTTAATTTTTTTTTGGAATGTCATTTTAAATATTTTTATTTTGTTTATAATGATATTCCTGTTTATTTTATCATTTAGTTGATTTATTTCACAACTTAAGTAAGAAAAAAATTATTTCGAATGTTTAAAATTATTACGTAATTTATCGTGAATTAAATTTCTAAATATATGTACAAACTACCTGCTGTATGTACATATATTATGGTGTATTCTTAGAAGTGTACAACCAGTACCAATCTCTCGAAGTATCCTCTGCTCCTAACATTAAAACTGTTTAAACTTTTTAAAACCAATTTTTTAAAGATTTCGTTTCTTTTATATATATACGATGTATTTTGATAATATAGGGGAAAAGATATATCATAGCGTATGTATAGATATGAAAAATATTAGAAAGAAAAAATATCGATATAAAATCATCGGACATCCCTACTGGTATGTTACTGATCTATACAATGTCGAATCAAACATTTCACGAATGAGATAGATAATTAGTGATAATTATTCTTTAATAACGATAGATGAAAAGAAAAAAATAATCTATTCAAAAGCAACTAGTTACAGTTGTCATTAGATTAAATTAGTTTCATACGACATAAATGAAACAAAAACTTTGATATCACTAATAATATTGTTTTAATCAATTTGCCTCAGTAAACTGTCAACTTGTTTCCTTCATTCAAATATTATTATATATTTATAATAATATGAGCCGATACATATTGAAAGAAGCTATCCTCTAAACGGACTTCAAAGGCCCGTAAATTGAATACTTTTACTCCTCAGGATTTGTTAGCGTAGCCAGTGCAAACATCACCTTTAGCAGTTGCTTCATTCTGAAGGAGAATCCATTAATATCCAACAAAGGATTTCCCTCCCACCCATCCTACCTCGCCGTATTCCTGATTTATAAACAACACAGCGATTATATTTGTTAAATATGGAAAACCAAACTGTATGAGAGAAAAAAAAACTTCTCAACTCTCATACCTTTTTCAGAGATCTAAATTAAAGAGAAAAAGAGAAAAATAAAACGAAATATCCCTTTCAAGATTAGTTTTTAAAATACGGAATGTAATATTAAGTGATGTAACGCTCAAACAGCACTCACTATCTCTGTTATTTTTAATTTAAAAATACTTCCCTGTATAGAAATAAAAATATATTTTCCCTATGCTGCAATAATATTTTTAATAATATGTATATTGACTCATTGAGGTTGAATAAAAAAAAAAAAAAAAAAAAAAAAAGAATGGAGAATTGGAGAATGCTATTTTTCGGCATAGCAGAAATTTTTAACCTAATTATAATATTACTGATTAGGTCAAGAGATTACGTAAAAGCATAGTTAGACATCCAATTTTAAATTTTTATGTATGAGTCAGTTATCCAGAAGGACATAACTATTAAGAAACTATAGTGTATAATGGACTGCATTATCAGTGCTTACAACCCCATGAATCATATTTTACACACAATATAAAAATTCGAAGGATCAACATTTTGATTTGGTAATAATTTTTATTTCACATAAATAATTTTATTAATTTTAATTTCTAACTGTGTAAGTATATATAGCTGTAAAAGTGTGGCAAACCTCGTTTATGTCACTGAACATTGTATATTTATATTTTCATTATTGCTTTACCTTCCCAGATCTATGAAGATAATGTAGTTGAAATTTAGAACAAATTAGTTTAGTGGTTTTACTATTCTTAACTCTTTTGAGGAAGAGTACCAACCACGAAAAATGGCTTGTCCTTTTATAAAATAGTATAGATAACTTAGACATGTTATTTTAAGCCTTTTTTAAAGGCTACTTCCCAAGTTACTCTGTAAATAACCGCCTCTCTTTTCTACTACATTGTTTTATTTAATTAAATAATTGTAGACCTAATTAATTAAACAGACAAATTAAACAATTACAGATTTAGATGTCTACTGAACCTTTACTGTAACTAGATTAATAGCTACACAAAAATTGGTTTAAAAATAATTTCAGTAAGAAATTTTAGATAATTTAGTTATAATATAATTTATATATCATTTTTAGATATGGGTTATGTTGTCTGCATGTAGGAACCAGTGTAGAATTACGGTCTATAAAAATGTTCATTTTATTATTTAAAAGAAAATTACTCTATAATTTTAAGTATTTTTATTTTTTTTAAAATGATCACATCAAATTAGGTATAACCCTACTGTTTTTGGAATTTCCAAACGCAATTAAATCAAAATGACTGCATAGCATTTATTAAGGAATTTTGGATATTGTTAAATACAATTTTTTCTGGGTTTAGTTCTTCAATTTTATAATTATCGATTCACATTTGGGAAGGAAATTTAATGCAAGAAGCACTTTGATGATCAACCGTCACTAAAAGCGTCGTCGATCACTCTTTGATGTTGGCCCGCTCGCCTAAGATGGGTAAGAGCTCAGGCAGTAATGGCATGTACTTTAAAGTAGAAAGAGATGTTTTCAAAACTTTATGAAAAAAAAAAATGAAACATTAAAATTAATTCAATTTTTAATATTTTTGTTTTAATAAAGTTAGGTAAGTTTTATATAGAAGTATATGTATAGAGATAGTCAATTTTTGCTAGCGAGGGGATGGTACAAATGAAAGAAAAGTGCGGCTAGCTAATAATAGTGAGCTGAAACAAAATGAGAAGGCTACTTATCGAACTAATTTTAAGCTGTTAGTATTGGTATATCATTAAGGGAGAAAGTTTGTTTGTTTATTTCGTTTAACGTCACTTTATGCTGCTATGGCTAATCGGACGATGCTACGGTGGGAGTCCTAAATTTTGCCTATCCAGGTATAATTAGGATAGGGATCTTTAACGAGTACCTGACATCGCACAGGCTCGGGACCCCCATTTTACGTCCCTTCCGAAGGACGGCATAGCTGAGGATTTTTTACTCCCTTTAAAAAATCCTAAGGTCATCTGCCGGGCTGCGAACCCGCGATCTTGGGTTTAGTAGGTTGCTATGCTAACCACTACACCACAGGTGACCCCAGGGAGAAAGTACCAAAAGATCTACAATCAGGAGAACATCAAACAATAACAGAAGAAAAGTAAAGACTACATTCGCACAATGCCAGTACTAATTTGGAGTGTTACTTCGTAATACGACTTTCATTTTTTAAATAATTTCCTCCTAAACATTTATAAAAAATAAAACGCCAATGTAAATATCTAATGATAAGAAGAATTTTAAAAAGAAAACACTTATCTGCAAAAATATTTTAAATGTTTCCTTCTCCTATCCCAGTGATCTTCAAAGTTATCATAACTTCTCCTATTTTTTTCTCCTTATCCAATCTGCCGGTGTTCCTCAAGGAAGTATTCTGGTCCCATCATCTAGACGGTGTATACAGCTGACGACTTATCATAGCATCATCTTCACTGATGAAACTTGCCTCCCGAACACTCTAATCCTATATCACAAACCTTCAAGAAGGTGCTAAATTGGAGAATTCAAATAAATCCAAACAAATCCCATCAAATAATATTTACCCACTATAATAAATCAACTACTTCTTGTCCTACAGTATTGTTTAATGATATTCCATTAATCCAAGTCGAACAGATCCGCTATCTAGAGTTACATAAGGTGGATAAATAAATGCTTTTTAACAAAAAGCGTTTATTAAAATGTATAGAATTACAAGGTTAAATCGTATATGACTGAAATGGTGGAAGAACACCTCGAAAGGGTTCATAAGTCTATTTGTACAGAAAGTAATGTTGATCTTCAATGATGCGATCTTCCGGGTATGTCAGAGCTGGCAGATGGCCTTCCTGTTTAGATTTCCTAATTCGTTTATATAACTTAAGACACCATCTGGATAAACGTCTGTGATGTTGCTCTTTGGGTTTATTGAAAATACTGTGCTACTAACTTTTACTGATTACCTTTATTGGATTCTTATCTAATACGTGCAAACCAATTCAGTATTTATTTAGTGGCATTTAGGAAATAGAATGATTATGATGAATATTAAACTTACTATATTTACTAGAACGATTATGTATATACATGAAACTATAGGATGATTTTACAAATACTATATTCTAAGGTCAGCACACAATTTACAAATCATAAACTTATTACAGACTATTACAAATATTTGGTACTTATAAAAATGGAGTTTGGGTCTTCAGTCGGCGTATTGAGTCCGGTCATAATCAGGGGTTCCTTCCTTTCTCTCTGGGTTGGCCATCCAAGAGATCATCGCTGAAGGCCTCCAGCATGTCCCCTAAGCCATATCACTTCCAATCTCTTCGTCCACTCTCCGTCCATCAAACTCTCCAACCAAAACTTTCTTTCTTCGTTTCCAGGGCCGTGAATATATACACACGTATCCCTTCCCCTTTTCTTTTAGATTCCTTTGTTTATAAGTTTTCAATTCTTTGTCATGATGTTCTTTGTCTCCTAGAAACTTTTGTAGACAAAATATTTCAGGTATACAGCGGCGGTCATTCCGAAGGTTTGACCTGGCCCAGATCCCCTTTAAAGGGTTTTATGGCTTATCACTCATATTTCAGACTTCAGAGGAATGCCGGCCCTTTTCATCCCGCCGTCTTATTATTAATTATTAATTAATACTATTGGCGTACCCATAATACATTGCACGTCTTACTTCGAATCGACATAAAAGAATAAAATAACAAGTTACTGCTCAACGTTTTCAACTTCAACTATTACTAGACAAACATTGTAACCTTCCCATTCACTATAAAAGACTCATTTAAATAAAAGTAATGTAACTTATTTGGACATATGGAGTTGATTTTTAGGGCTCCACTAAAACATTAAAATCATCTCGTATTCAATTCTTACAATCTACAACCCTTAGAAAAATCCTCAATACTTTCTTACGAACAAACTTATCCATAAGGGCCACTATCCTGATATGGTACAATTACTTGTAAAAAGAGGATTATGTCTCATCAGTTCATAGTAAACTCCACAACCATTCAAATACACTAGTATCTCAATTCGCATCCCATTCTATTCCAGATAATCCTCTGAGGCCTCTGAAAAGAAGATGCTCTAGCAGCCTCCTACTATAGAACTTATTGAAGTTTTATATCAGAACATAGTATTAGCAACTAGTTCTATGTACTACAAGCAAATGACATATTATTATAGGCAATATATACTAGATGTATTTTTATTTTAAAATGCATTAAAACAATCCACATGATCGATTATACGATATCATCATTAAACGTTTATTTTACCTGAACATACAACCTGCAATGGGACCATAATTTGGTTCTTTAGTTATATGAGGGTTATGAAAAATACTTGGGAAATCAGTTAATGCTCTGGTGGGTTTATTTATACCAATGAATGTTTTAGTGTGTTTCATGGAATGTAGAAATAGGACAAACAATGCATTAAATCTGCTATTTAAACAACATACCTCAATCCCTCTACACTACAATAAAATCCTACCCATATTCTATTTTATACCGTTCTAGTGAGCAGCTTTTTCTAACTTTAAATAATTCTCTTTCCTGATTTAAATACTTCAGATGCGTTAAGTTCATGTAAATTTTACTCTTTAGATAAAAAGCCTTAAGATCTATTTATTTTTTTTTTTTTTCCAAAAAGGATCTTTTTTGGTTCTAAGATCTATGTGTAGCTTATTTAGGTTACGTGTTGATAGAAGTGAAAACTGTTCTATTTTTAACTTCATTACAGTAAACAAATCGTAAATAATCTTTCATGAAATTTACAATACAACCTTGGAATCTAGGTTACACATTAACAAAGAATGGACCAGTAAAAATATAGTAGCAGAAAAAAAATATCTGGAAATAAATATAAGAAAAAAAGCTGGAAACATAACTTAAATTTGTAGAATCAGAAGCGGTTTTATTTCTAACCCTGTAACAGTTGATTTTAGTCTCGAAATAGTTTCATAGAATAAATTCCAGGTTCTGACTAAAATTGGTGGTAATGTATGCAATAATTAATAATAATTCCCGACCTAATTTATAGAAGGTTTTAATAGAATAAGATAGAAATAGAATAGAATTAGTTTAATAGTTTATAGTTTAGTAGAAATAGTTTATAAGAATAGAAATAGTTTCATAGAATAAATTCCAGGTTCTGACTAAAATTGGTGGTAATGTATGCAATAATTAATAATAATTCCCGACCTAATTTATAGAAGGTTTTATGATAAGCTATATTTAATCTGCTTGATTTTAATTTCTGACATTTGAAAATTTAACTTTACTATTTAAGTGTAACATTAAAATGTTATATATAAAGTGAGTACTCAGTGAGATTGAATTATTGCGTTAATATCTCCTTCCGTTGAAACGGCAATGGCCCCGAGACCTTTTGTAATATAATGTTATGCTGGAGTCCTGGTACTGACCAGCTTCTCTACTCATGTCCAGAGCATATGTGGCTATAGCGCTCCCATTCAGCCTCCACTGGATATTACCAGTGATGCAGCTGAGAGAGCAGCGCTGGGATCTCTCGGGTCTGGCCTAGACCCCCAATAAGTTGGGGAACAGGCTCGATTCGGGGTTCCCCAGGCTGAGTGTGTCTGTTTTGTACATATAGTAAGAATGTATCTTATTCTTTTTATTTTTTATTATTATTATTTATATATATATATATATATATATATATATATATATATATATATATATATATATATATATATATATATATTATTTTTGTTACTTGATTCTTATTATTTCATTTTATTCTTGATAATTGAATTATTAGTTTTTTTTTTTATAATTATTACTTGTTTTTATTTTTATCTTTTATTATCATTATAACGTTGATATGAACAAAAAAAAAATGTTTGTAACTTTAAGGTAACTGCAGGAAAACGGAGCAAGTTTGAAAAAAAAGAAGTCCGCCTGAGCACCCCTCCGAACCCCCGGTCATTTTATCGTAATTAAGTATTAAAGGGACTAAATGGATTGGAAATTCTTCCGGAACCTTAGCGGGTCTTAATATCTCCGCAGCTTTCTACATTCACCACGAATTATACACAACTGGTCGAGCAGCGGAGTGGAATGAATTGGATAGAAAAAATGAAGTTCCTTTAATATTGATAAAGCTCAATCATCAATAAAAATAATAAAATTATTTCTATTTTTTTTTTAACCCGTCCGGAATCAAATAAAGTGCAAATGGCAGGTTTAGTTTTAGTAACATCATCAAATAAACCCTCTTGGTAATAAATTAAAATTAAATGCACGTAATAAGTATTTAAATGAAGGCCTGTGTAGTTCTTTTATTATCTCATATATCATTACCCAATTATTTAAAATTATTAGCATGATACTCCAGTAAAATAATCCATGTTTCTAAAATATGTGTTTAAAAAAAGATGTTTATAAATTTCAATATTCAGTATTTTTTTTTTTTTTACGTACTATTATTCCGTATATAATATTGATTCAATCTTTATTTTATTATCAAATGTAATCACTTTTTTAAATTTATATATACAGACATATATGTGTGTGTTTGTGTGTTTTTTTGACAAAAATACAAAGATGAATAAACCAACGATACTCCACATGGAACGTTAGAAAATCAGACCCTGTAAAATCAGACTTATAAATTCACCGCAAAAAGTAGTATTCTTTAATATCATCTGCATTTAGAAACTGATAGCAGAATTGAGGCCAATGTTCAATATCATTAAGTTTTAAACGTTACATTGAAAATCTAATAAAATAAATCTTAAATTATAGTAATAAATAAATAAATGTAATAACATAAGATCCTCTGATCTGGTGTCGCTTTATTGACAGTTTTCCTTTATTTTCTATTAAACAATAATTCTTTCTTTGCTTTTTAATCCAATAAAGAGTTTAGTATGTTAAAAATGCACATTTCCATTATGGGATTGTCATAATGTTTTATTTACACGGGTAACTGATTTGTATGCCAAATGAGAAACCAATTTTTTTCGGTTTCAAAATTAAATTTCTCCATGAAATCGAAACAAAATCATTACGTTTAACATATCATTTAAAAACTTGTTAAATTTGAAAGTTTTCATAAGATTTGACGTTTTTTGGATAGTTTTTTTCGAAAAACAGTGAACGTTGAAGTAATATAAGACCTTGTGACTTCTCCAAATAGATGAAGATCGCAAATAGTGAAGATCAAACTGTTCTTTAAGTAATAAGTTAAAAAAATTCAAGGTTAAATAAGTTGCTAAATTCGAAAACGTGGTCAAAATTTGAAAAATATTTAAACAAAATGGAGATATTGCAGCTTTTATGGGGAAAAAACGTAGTTTCCTCAAAAAAAGTCTTTGATTTATCGAATATCTGCAACGGATTGGAATAGAATGGTGAGGTCAGCGGCATTTTGCTACATTTTTGATCTAGTTTAACCCAATTTTTTTTTTTTTTTTACATTAAGAGATAATCACCCTGTATAATCTGGACTGTTTATAAAAAAAGAAAAACAAATGAACATATAAATTATCTAGCTTCTTTTCAGCGTTCTGGGGTAACTGTCAGATATGACTGTCTTGGCCATGTTATATATAATTATGTTATTATGTCTATGAAGTCAATCATGTAGTCGTAAATAAAATTTATGTACATTTATGTCCGTTTACTGTGGGTACATGTAAATCTGAGTGAAGTGTGTGATTTGTAATGCACTAAATAATCCAGACAATAAACATAATTGTAAAGTGCATGAAATATGCAATTATATTTTACCTCAGGGCTTCGTTAGAAGTAGTTAAAAGATAAACATATTAAAAATCCCCACCCCTGGGGGTGAGCTAACGGTGGGGGGAGGAGGGAAGGTCCCATTTTTTGATTTTTCGAATATATTTCAGAAACGGTGGACTCTAGGAACACATGCTGCGGATAAAAATTAAAGCTAATTAAATTTTCTATAAAACTGTAAATATTCATCTTTTTCGAAATTTCAACGGTTTTCGAGATATAGAAGAAGAAGAAGAAGAAGAAGAAAAATGAACTTTATTCTGGGACAACTTGTCCCCTAAGAATAACAAAACAAGTACAATACATAGAACAATCGTCTGGCTATGATAATTAATTATAATAAATGATAATAATAAATAATAATAAAAATTGATTAATAATTAAATTATGAGTTACAAAAATGAATTAAGGAAACTTGTAATAGGATACATCTTATGTGTACTATTATAATGTATATAACTTCAATATTCATGTTTTACATTTGCTCGGAAGATTAAAGATCCAGGAGGTAAAGAAATAGATGTTGTTTAAAGGAAGTAAGAGTGGAGCTTTTTCGAATTGTGATGGGCAATGAGTTCCATAAAGAGGAAGCACGGATAATAAAGGATTTCTCGAAGGATGCAGTTCGATGAGCCGGAGTGTATAGGTTGATGGGTTGGGTTCTAGTATTTAAAAGGTGAACGGAGGAGCGCAGAGTAAGGAGGTCATGGATATAGGCGGGTTTTTTGGTTTTTAAGGTTTGGAATATGAGAGCACCCAGGAAGTATTGACGTCGAAAACAGGGGTAAAGCCAACCAATTTCAGAATACTTATGAGATATGCGAGAACGTCTGGAGATCCCGAAAATAAATCTAATAAAACAGTTCATTACTCTTTTACATCTCATCTCGAGCTCTTCAGACAGTCCTCCATATACTGTGCATCCGTAGTCAAAGTTAGGGAAAATGAGTGATGATACTAAAAGTTTTCGAGTACTTAATGGTAATAAATCACGGTAATGTGAGAGTTGCTTAAGAATAAAAATGGATTTCCTCGTGATTTGAGAGATATGGTTATTCCAAGTAAGATGTTGGTCGAAAGTTATTCCCAGTTTTTTGATGGAATTTTGGAAATGAATTGGACGGTTTTTGAGGAAAAGCAGTGGATAGTAGGGAAGAGCTTTTAGGTGAGGTTTTGACCCAATGAGGATAGCCTTTGTTTTTTCTGGATTCAGACTTAATTTATTCTCCACTGCCCAAAGGTTAATGCTATACGTTATGCTATATACGTTATTAAAACTCGATAATTTTCGAGAAAAAAAAATAATGCTTACTTTACTTTTTGTCAAACATTTGCTTCAAGTGCCAATGATATTAAAGTAAATTTAATGCTGTAAAACCTTTATTCTGACTTTTTTCTTTTTTTTTTTTGAGAAACTTTCGTGGAAGGAACTAGAAGCAAATGTTTGACAAAAAGTGAGATAAGAAATATTTTTGTGTGAAAATTATCGATTTTAAATAACGTATATCTCGAAAACAGTTGGAAATTCGACAAAAATGCATATCTAAATACGACAGGAAATTTAATTAGCTTTCATTTTTATTCGTAACATATTTTTCTAGAGTTCACCGTTTCCGAGATATAATCAAAAAACCAAAACTTGGAACCTTCTTCCCACCCCCACCGTTAACTCACCTCCATGGGGTAAAGACTTTTTAGTATGCTTATCTTCAAACTACTCCTAACGAAGC
This sequence comes from Euschistus heros, assembly GCA_003667255.2. NCBI lineage: Eukaryota > Metazoa > Arthropoda > Insecta > Hemiptera > Pentatomidae > Euschistus > Euschistus heros. The sequence continues at coordinate 861,949 of RCWM02000404.1, read as the reverse complement.
CTAAGGTAAAAAATAATTGCATATTTCATGCACTCTACACCCCTCATTTCAGCACTTATTGACTGGAATATAATGTGATTTCGTGTGTATTAGGTATGTATGAGACAATATAATATACATAGCTAGAAGCCTACTGGATTTTTCCTGTATTTAGCCCAATATATCAAGCATATTTATGTCATTGACTAATGAATAATGAAAAAATGAAATAAACTACTAACCGAAATTTTCTGGAAGCGCTTTTATCTATCTGGATGTCCGAGATATATTTTAAACCCATAATCTCTTTTTACTTTTTTTTTAAATATTCGTCTAGGAAAACTCTTCCTTATCTGCATTTAAAATTAAGTATATTATACCATGCAGGTCTGTATTATTGACTTACCTAAAATGCCGAGACGAAAGTTGATGGTGACTACGATGAGGTGACCGTAGCTGGCGAGGACGGAGCCATCGTACGGGTTGCCCGAGTTCCATTCGAACGACTCCCCGTGGACATAGAGGATCACTGGCAGCTCGTGATGCTCTACCCCACCAGCTGTAATCATAACAAAGAAAGGATTATTATTTGTTTATATAACAGTAATTATTTATAATTGTATATTCGATAAAAAGAATGTTAACAAGATTATTTTCCTAGAATATAAAACAAAAAAGGATTAGAGAGCCCAAAGTTTCGAACCTGAGCCCCCCCATCTACCATCTTCACAATCCCCAACTCATTCAATTATTAAAATATTCAATTGTACTGTATATATTTCCAGTTTTAGTGTTGCTCTGCTTTTTTAAGTTCTCAATTGTGCATCCTATTTTTGGACCCAATATTTGACTCTTACTGTCAAAAACCTTAAGGTGTCATCTTTGTATCTTCGCATAAGCAGCCATGTAAAAACTGAAGGTTGAATAACGGTATTGTAAATCCAAATTTTTATGTTTCTGGACTGTAGCTAATAGGAAGCTGTCTTGGAATAAAATAATCAAATCATCTACTATATATTTGTCAAATACCACTCACTCATTAACACGAAATCTCAGAAACCACCGAACGGATTGGAATGAAATTCGATATGTAGATTCCTATAGGGCCGTAGCTGCTCGCTAAGAAAGGAATTTTAAAAAATCGGCCTGGATCGCGGCTAATTTGCGAAAAATGCGATTTCAATTTTTATTGGGTGAATAATAAGAGATTAATTATCATATGGTATTTGGAAATAAGCTAAGTTAAAAAATAGGTTAGATCTTTAATCCGCAAACTTTGACCACCGATTAAGTTCCTTATAGTTGTAAACAAACAAAAATACGATCGATGTCGAAACCTTGTAATATTTGTACTTTCTGTGAACTCATGGTAGCTGCAGAGGTTACTTAAAACTTACAAGTTTGAGTTGTTTCGTGACGAGAAGCTATTAAAAGACTTATGTTAAAGAGGAGGTTAAAAGACTTATGTTCTCTGGTGATGACATGTCAGGCCAGTTCGATGTAGGGACAAAAAACAGATAAGAATCAATGAGTTCTATCAAGTGTATTATTCTCTTTAGTATCGTATCATGTTCTACCATGGAGAAGAAAGGTACAGTATTTACATCTCTCAGCGTGACCCAAACACCAATACATCACTTAAGAAAACTGTGGCTGCAGCTGATTTTTACGCCTAAATGTTAGTGGAGCGAGGAGGTGAAGAATCTTATTTACCTTAATTTCGTAATCTCCTCAACCAATTTATGCTTGATATGTACGCAAAAATAGAAACAGAAAGACTAAACTTTCTTCAAAAAAGTTGAGAAGTTGAGACTATATTCACTTAAAGTATGCCATAAGAAGCTGATAGTCTGGTATCAGAGCTGGGTAAGATGGTAGTGCTGCCTCGAAGCTTCACTGGAGGACTATCAAAATAATATAAAATTAACTTTTGCAAATTGTTAAATTTACTTATTGAAATTATTCTAAGAATGGAATTCTTCAGGTTTATTTAAGTAATAATAACTATCAACGACAAGCTTAACTTTTACTAATTTATGTTGTCTTCATCCTAATGATATTAAACCGTAGCGGATAAGGGTACTTTCAGCTAGTTAACTATAAATACAAGGTAAACAAACATAAATAAAAATTACATAAATCATACATTACCAAACAAAACATTTTAAAATTATTGTAATACATACAACTTTATAGCAACAAATATAGCAGGAAAGATAAAATATATATAGTGGATGTAGTCAATAAAATCCGACCATATATCACAAAGAAGAATATAAAAAGTTTAGCCAGAAGGACCTGTTTGGAATCGCAATGTTTTGAAAGGAATCTACACTTAATGTTTACTAATTGGAAAAAAAGAATTACGAATTTATTTTGAATACAGAATGTGCAAAGCAGGAAGGAAGTTGCAAACATTTTTACTTCATATGAATATGGATCAATAGTGAATCAGTTACACGTACTGAAAGCAGAAGTTTTGAAACTTAATTCGGTTTGTGCAAGCAATTTTTAAATGGTTTAATTTGGTGGCTATATCTATACATTGCTACTGTTATACCAATGTACATCAAAAGTGTTCAGAATACAATATTGATAATTTTTTTTTTATTTGTTCTTTAGAACTTTTCTTTACACCTGCAATAAATTAATACAATCATTAAATGTAATATAATCATAGAATAATGATATGTCATCAGGGTTGGCATGAGGGAGACAGCACCAAGTGGTACATACTCTTGACCTTCAGCTAACTAAAATTGTTACTCTTGGAATTCTCTAATCCAGATCTCCTTTAGCCTCTACATTAGGGATTTGCATTATTACCATATTTTTTACTAGTCCGAAATTTATAGTAATTTAATAAACGATTGTAAAAAAATCTACTGGACACATTTCGGCAAACACACAGAGGAGTAAAGATATAATCTAGCCGGCCAAAAACCAGTTTCACCAAATGCAGTGGAGGTAGAAAACCCCTACCGAATAGTCAATTGGAATAGTTAAGGATTCATCTAATGGGTATAAATCGTTTCCCTGGTTGATCGAATTAGTGGAAAAACCAATTTGAACTTTACTGTGCACTACGTTTATTTTGTTTCACATCAAAAGCCTCTTTCTGAGTGCATAGTTCATTATTGCTACATGATACCGATCAAATTTTTTCTAGATCATCTCATTATGGATTATTATATACTAGGTAAGTATCAATGTTGTAGCATAATATTATTGATTAAAATACAGGATAAATTATTAGAAAAATATATATGAAATATACTCTTTATATTTTGCTTCTTGTTATTGTGAATTTGTAATTCGATATTGATTTTATTATACTTTTTGATGAGGCCCGATAACTTTATTATTAACACGATTGGTAGTTCAAGTTTTGTAGTAAATCAATTTTAAAGTATAGCAATAAACGCCACTAGGGCTCAATTTTCCTCTTCAGAAATCTAACTATGGTAAAAAAGCAATAAATTTTAAAAAGAAATTTTGAAAAATAACTATATTCATATTTAGCTATTTTCATCACATAAGGGAAATTGTGATTTTAGAACTATCTGGAGTGAGAATTTTTATAAGGCCAGATCTTTTTGAACTTATGGATAGCCAGTAATTGCCCAGTTTCGACAAGAAACTGGAATTTTCGGAAAATTAATTGGTAAATCAAAACAATTATTTTAAATATCATAAGATAGCTTTATTTCTTGCTTTATCATTAGATGTTTCAGAAGCTCAGAACAAGCATTTCAGGCTATACCCAACAAAGTTCGCTCAAAAAGCTTGTAACATAGATATCTTTAATAGATTGCTTTTAAGTTCTAATCTTGAGGCTCTAGGTTCTAGATCTGAGGCTAGAACTGAAGAAAAGAAGCAAACCAATTTTGGACTAGACGTTAGGGCTACTTCTTTCTTCAGAACTATCCAATCAAATAGCTTACCAGAGATTCCTGGATTCGGAGACTGATGAAATTTATGAATTATCAGATGACTCAACATGAAGTATGTTGCGATTGTTTTTTCATATATCGTATATCGTTGTGAATTGTTTCCCAATGTTTTTTCGTATTTCATTAATAAATTATTTATAAGATGAATAAAATACAGAAAGCTGTGTCAATATCATTGTTGTTTAAAAGCTGTTTAGAAACTTAAATTTTGCTCAAGTAATTTAATTATTTCATTTGTGTTGAAAACACAGATAAAATTGATGGAATTGGTTATTATTTGCAATAATAATGTTATATTTAAAAAAACCAGAGTTTCTGAATGTTTTAGATTTTTTTTTTAAATCAGCAGCCTGAGATTAATAGAAAATGGTGACTAAATTTTTTTGACCGGCTAAATCTCTCATTAACCCCTACGTGAACCGCTTTAAATTAATTCTTAAACCACAAAGAGCCATAAGAAATAATTACTATTTTGTGAAATTCACACTTGATCGGATGGAAGCCAACACAAGTTTAAAAAAAATTGAGACATTTTGACAACAAAATGAAGGAATAGGACTTAAAATAATAAAGGTTTTGATTGTAAAGATGTAATGGGAAAAGAATTTGATAAATTCGTTAGAACTTTTACGAACAAGTTGGCATTGTTTCTTGCTTATTTTTTCAAGTTTTTCAAAATTTCCACCTATTTCTTGTCACTTTCCGAGAAGCATAATATTAGATAGTAATTTGATTACTTTGAAGAAATGGGTTAGAAACAGCTATAATGAGAAACCTTATTGAGTTGATAAATCGAATAAAAGCTGCATGCATAAATAATAATCCTAATGATATGGGTACTTGTATTCCATCATGCTTATCTCAAGTGAATAGCAACTCTGGTTGCTCAAGGAATAACACTTTAAAAAGATAGTTGCAATATACATTATAATAGTACATTACTATAAGGGTTATGAATAAAAAAAATTGAAAATCCACTATACTACGATTTCTTTACCTAATGTGGGGTATAACTATATAAGATAAGCGTGTGATTTTTTAATTTGATAGGCAGCTTCAATGGCGTCTGGGTTACATAAAAAAAAAAATATGCAATATTATGTAGCTCACTATTTCCAACAACTAAATGAAAAAAAAAAACTCAATTTCTCCCTGACTTGAAAAAACAATAGATCATGTATATGTATATCTGTAACACTTAAAAATGTAGTCAAAACTGGACTTTTTCCATTGAAACCCAGTTAGTTCCTAAACTGTAGGTGTTAGTGACAAATGTTATATAATAAAAAATACTATCTATTGAATTTCTGATAAGGAATCTGACATCAAATTGTCGTTCTGACAACAGAACTAAAGAGTGTCACAATGAATGTGAAATAACCTGACAACAAAAAAGTATAGATCTCCAGCCAAAAGACGTATCCATTTCAATTAAACATGGTTCATAAGAGACTAAAATATATCGTATTGATCGTGTTAACCTCAAATAGTAGTAAATTTATTTTAATTTTTTTTCATATATTAGTTTAATTTTTTGTTTCGTAAAACTATCTTTATAAAAGATATTTTCAGACAACCTTCATATTTTTTTTCAAAGGCAGAAAAGTTCGATTTTATTAATACCTGTCAATAAAACTTTGGGGAAAATCATATTTAGGGATAATCTAAAAATATTGAAAGCGTCCGTAGGGCCGACGAGAGTAAGGGCGGGCCCGAAGATGGACTGATTCGAACCGAACAGGTGGAATAAACAAAGAGGCGAAAATAGAAGAACAAAGTTTCGCTCTGAAGGAAACTTTTTGAGTGGCCACTGTCTCCCTCCTTCCTCTTCCCTACTTCACCCCTTTTTATTACCCTTTTCCTTTTATTTATTTAGTTTGCTCAAACAGGAAGGTTTCCATCAATAAAATCAATGCTGAGGAGCCGCCTTTCAACAGTTTAATTCTAAGTAAGTTAATAATTTATAGTTTTAAAATAAGACTGTAAATATTATAAGTTCGTCAATAACCCTTGAGAGCAACAGTGTAAGTAAAATACTACTTGAATGCAATGGGTGCTTAGAACTCATGGGGTACCAAACTCCTCCACCCTGACAAAAGAGCACGCATACACAATTACAATAATTTTCAAGAAAAACGTAACATTGAAGTTTCAGATTTTTTCCTAAAAATTATTTTAAAGGCTCTCAGATTTTCCAATAGGTGTGAAAAAACTATAAAAGCCAGTAAAAAAATTATATGTATTTTTTTAGGTAAAAAATTATTAGATCAAATTGATTTTTTAATACGCTTTTATTAACTCTACCTGTATGTAACGGAACCTTTCATCGTAATTTTCACCGATTTCCAGCTCTCTGATTAACTTAAAATTTTGCACACGTGTCAAGGACCGATGGCAATACAATATTTGCTCAACTTTGTTCTAAACTTCTCACATAGTCTAGTCAAATTACCCCCAAAAAGAGTGTGTGCCTTGCTGTAGTTGGAGTAGTAGGTTTATGTTTTTATATGGTCCAGATGACTCCTGAGAATAAAATTTTAAAAAATTTAACTAAATTTGGGGAAAAGGGAAACATTTTGGGCGGGAAAAAAAACCCAAACTTTTGGCAATGTTTTTTTAGATTTTGCAAAATGACATACAAAAAAATGCCTTTAATCGTAAAATGTGTTTACAAAATTAAAGTACGTGAAATTTTGCCTCTGAAGACACTTCCTGAGCTGAATTTGTTTCAGGCGTTTAGCCACCATCGATTGTCAAAAATCGACAAACTTTGTCAACTTTCTCAAAAAATTAGTTTTGGTCATGTTTAAGAGTCTATAAAATAAAACTGGCTAATCCAACCAAAAAATCTTATATACTAAAAGTTGTAGATAATTAGATTTTATGGAAGATAGGATTTTGTAAGTCAAAATTTGCCAATTAGTACTCTAAAATATGTCAATAAACTAAAAATTGTTGGATGATTTTGGTTAAACTGTGCTAAAATTGCAAACAAACCACAAATAGTACATGGGAATTAGTTTGAAAATTGTTGCCTGCTGGAAATTGTTCACCGCCCTTAGCTTTAAATGTAGTAAAAAGTCTTCCCCGAAATAATGTTGGGTTAGGCGGGGGAGGGGAGAAAGGGTTGAAAATATGTTCTTAGCTGTTTGATCAAATAACTCGAAAACCGTTACTTTATGCAAATTTTGTTCTATACATTATTAAAGAAAAACAAATTTGTTCTGTTATTTTTTTTGCTCAGATCAATAGTTTTAGAGATGTGAGAAAGGGGAAATATAATATTTTGTCAAAAACTGTAAAACCTCACATTAAACTTAATTTACTGGGACAAATTTTAGTTTCTGACATTTTAAATTCATCAAATACTCTACTGAATATTATTTAGCCCCTGACATCCAAACAAATTTTAGATTACATAAGCGGGAGGGGCAAGGGGGTCATATTCATATGATCTGCAAATAACGTGGTAGACGTCATGCTTATATATTATATGTTCTATTTTCTTTAATGTAAAATAAATTTGTTAAAAAATTGGTTCAATACATCTTTTTCCTCCGACTAAGAGTATAATATACGTTGTAGAGTGCTTAAAATATGCGATCATTTTTGACTTCAGGGTTTCGTTAGGTATAGTTAGTAGATAAATCTATATATATAAATGAATGTGTGTATATCTGTTCTCGATAGATTCAAAAACCATACATCCAATCGCCGTGAAAATTTGGGAAATTATTAAGTTTATCCCCGGGAAGGTTTTTGTAAAAAAATTTTTAAATCAGAGTTGGGGTTCTAGGTGTATGTAAATATCAAAATAACATTTATTTTTTATAAATACTACTTTAGTGCAGGTGCTTGTAAACAATTAGCAATAAAACATATGTTCTAAATTAATCTACATCTACACTATTATATAAAAGGACAAGCCATTTGTCGTTGGTTATAACAGCACAATGTTATATAGAGCCAAAAATTGATAATAAAATTGGCTTGATTCAAATAAATTATTATAAAAAAGCTATAAATATTTAGCGTGACGTGTGGATCCTAGGGTTGTTTAATAATCGAACGATATGTGGTTAGCGGCATTCTACAAAAGATTTGTTCAATGGTAAAATTATTAAACCCCTCTGTACCGAATTTTAGCTACAAAATCTTCATAATTCTAGGAAATTTTTAAATAGTATAGTTTACTATAATAATAATTTAAATTCATTAAAGTGTCAGAAGTGTGTCACTCAGTCATTAACTTTTAAAGTTAGATAGAAATTAAAATCCAACCAAATGAAATCAATAGAATTATTTTTGCTGCACAAAACATTATTGCCTTATCAAAATATCGATTATTTTTCGATATTTTGTTTAAAAAATGGGCGACCTAACCATAGCTTTTGATGAAGGTTTTAAGAAGACTAATATTTCAATGATTTCAAATTCATTTTAATCTTTCAGGTTTATTTAATAAATTGTACCATTGGTTGTGTGAAAGAGCAGTAATATTAACAACAAATGCTATAGCAGTGATATTAACAACATTATTATTGAAAAAGCAAATTGTGACATAGAGAATATTTCTATTGATAGGATTGTAAGCACTTATAATGCAGTACATTATCCGCCAGAGTTTCTTCCTAAAACGTCCCTGTCCATCTAAATTACCAACTCATAGATTAGATTTAAGGATTGAATATCCAATAATGCTTTTGAGTAAATCATTGCAATAATACCGGGTTATAGCTTTGAGTGAAAATATATAGAAATATTGTGAGAAAATAATTCTCAACTACATTATAAAATTTTTATTGTTAAAAAATAAAACTTCTGTTATAAGTTAAACCTATCTAAGTTCGTTACATATAAGAGCGGCCGAAGCCGTGACTGGGGATGCTATATACTATAAATCATCACCTCTGAGGGATGAGCATATGGGGGAGAGATCCTATTTAAATATGTTTAATATGTTCAATCACTCCACAACATTGTTCCAATATCCTCACTAGGATAATCAAAATATACACTTATAGATATAGATATAGATATAGATAAGTTTGCAGGTTAACTGTATACATTTTACGGGGCTTAGGCGAATTTCTCTTTTCTTTAACAATAAAAAAAAAATCTTACCTATCGAAAATATTAGGAGAATAATATTGGTAATGATTGTGGTCCCATAGATGCCGCTCCGGCAATTTAAATAGAAGAACTTGATAAGTGGAAGTTTATATGTTTATATAAAATTATATTATATAATTTTATATCAAACTTGATTATAAATACTATTGATTCCGTTTAGTGACTAAAAATTAAGAAAATAAATTTAATAAACAATAATAAACACTAATAGCAAACCGAACTAAAAATAATAAAATAATTTTTATTTCGTGAATCTATGTCGCAGCAATAGAAAGCCGAACAATCAATTATGATTAATTAGTTTAGAATAAAATTAAAGTAAAAAACTTAAGCCACTAACAAAATAATTCAATTTTGAGTTAAAAAGCGTAGGGTGATTGATATTAAATGTTACAAAAATTTTATCAGCAACTATTTATAAAAGTAAGAGTTATTATGAAAATAATCAAAATCATAAAATCTAAATGGTATCGTTCTATCCGTCCCTTCGTAACAAACTTTTGTTGCACCCCACGCTTTTTTAATGTCAACTGAATAATTTTGTTAGTAACTTAAGTTTTACTTTAATTTTATTCTAAATTAATTAATCAGAATTGATTGTCTGGCCTTCTATTGCCATAACATATATTCACAAAATAAAAATTATTTTCTCCTTTTTATTTCGGTTTGCTATTAAAGCGTCTATTTTTTAGTTTTTTTTAAACTATAATATTTTTTCCTGAACATTAAAAATTGAATGTAACTTTTTATAATAGAATTTTAACCGCGATTAAATTTTTATAAATTTTTCAAGAAATTATTCACTAAACTACAAATTATACTGTAAAATATTTATCAAACAATAACATCCAGAGGAGAGACGTTTCCTAGGAATAAATATATTTAAGAATATTTCTCTCCCTTTAAGATGTTGAGCCTTCTAGTAGGGTCGTGCATAGAAATGAGGTCCACTCAGAGGAGATTTGGCTCCACTGACCGTTCCTCGACATAAGCCCTTTCCCTACATATTACATATGTATCCCTTATTGTCTGTTCCTTGGGTAATTTTATTCAGTACTGTATCGCTTACAATTATATATATGGATCAACATTCTGTTACATATACATTTTTAATATTCTGCCAAACACGGATCAGGTATATAAAAATTACGATCCTTTCAAATCATTCTATCTATATTAGAATACAGTTCCAGTTTTATCTTTTTATTTTATTTAAATTTCACTTATTTTGATTGGGAAAAAAACTAAATAGGAATTTATAGGTCCCACCTCTAAAATAAAAATAAAAAAATTTATATTTGTTCAAACATATTTTTATATTACATATTTAATCTTGAGTTTAAAATAAAATACATTAACTAATTGCATCCTAAATTAATGAAAAATATAAAACTTATATTAAATTATTTTATAGATAAAAAATGTTGTCTGTTCCAATTAAATATTTTTTCTTTCCTCTTCATTTTTCGCAGGTCTTCATCCAAAGTTTTAGCAGGTCAGGGGGAAAGGGGCGTGATGATGGCACGGTTCCAAGTCTTTGAACCAACAATTTCTTTTCTTATCGCACATATCCAGCTAAAAACTAACTCAGTGTACCCAGAGATAGAACAAAACATTTCACCAAGTATTTGCAAGCATGAAAGTTTGATTGTTATTAAATATGTTTACGTCTTTATTTATACATTATTTATTCGTAAATCTGCAAAAATCTTGAAATATTTTCATCTGTTTTGTTTTACAAGAAAGAACATACCTTAGATACAATTGAGACTTATATCCTCTAACAAGGAGTCATTAAAAATGTTATCAAATATGTTTAGAATACGTCCCATTTCTTATTTATTGGATTATTTAAATTCAATAAAAACATAAAGACTCTCAATGAACTCTAAAAAAGGTACAAGCATAAACAACAAAATAATTACACATAACAAGGTATTTTTAAATCTGCCTTTAAAGTTATTATATTTTATAATATGTAAATGTAAAATAATTGGCCGTTTAAGATGAAACCAGGTACATTTTTTTTTTTTTTTTTTTATTACCCGATTTTAGAACTATTATTTAAACAAGAAGCTGAATGTTTAGGATTTGCTGTACATCAGTTTGGGAATAATAAAAAAAAAAAATTAGAAATGTTCAATATCTAGTCTGTGCGTGGTGTGAAAACCTCAGCGAGATGAAATAAAAAGATATCATTGTTGGATATAATGCTCATTTACTGCAGAATATAATCAAAGTATCGATGGTGTAGTTCAATTATGTGTTTTTTTATATTGAAATTTACAACTGTACAAAATATATATATAGTTATCTTAAATAAGATTAAATAAAACCAACAAGATTGAATTACACACGAACGTATTCAATTAGTATGACCAGGTTAAGCAACGAGGCACACTATATCTTTTATTAATAAATATAATCATGTGGTAATAATAATTACAAAGAGGTAGTAACAAGAAACTAAAGGAAAAGATATCACCACACACTCTCCCCCCAGTGTCAACGATATCGTTCGGGTACACTTGTGGTACGTCCGCTTCTGGTGCAAACCGGAGGAAGGTAAAAGGTGACGCGCTTCTTTTGACGAATGGGATTTTTTTGAATTATTGCTGTCCGTTGTCGGTGTTCTCATAATGCTTGAAGGTAGCGAAGGGGTGTTAGGCTTTTCCGAGAGTATATGGGCAGGTTTCACTCGATCTCTTGAAACGACTATGTTGCGGCCGTTTTTGCTGATGATAAATGTTTTGGCGTCCCTGGAGATAACTAGATGAGGGCCTGTATATGGAGGAGTTAATGGGGGTCTAATCTGATCATCTCGTAAGAAAAAACGTGGCTGCAACCGTTGAGGTCTGGATGGGCGAACACTGTTGGTTGGGTGTGCCAGGTCGGGGCAGAAGGCCGTAGTGATCTCATTCTCCGTCCTAACTGTTGAGCGTAGGTGTCAGGAGGTTCCATCTTGTTCGGTGCCAGTTGGCTATGGATGTCGCCTGGTAGTCGTAGCCAAGATCCGTAAACGAGCTCGGCTGGAGAGGCATTATGATCACTTTTGATGGCTGTCCGAAGGCCGAGGAGTACGACGGGAAGAAGTTCCGTCCAACTGTCTTGCGTCTCCAAAAGCTTACAGGTGAGTGCTGTCTTGAGTGTTCTATGCCACCTCTCTATAAGTCCGTTGGACTGCGGGTGATATGCCGTTGTATGAACCAGTTTGATTCCTGAGATAGCTGCTAAGGAACGGAAAAGTTCGGATTCGAAATTCCGACCTTGGTCAGTTACAACTTGAACAGGCGTCCCAAAACGGCTAATCCAGTGGGTCCAGAACGCTTTTGCGACTGTCAGTGCAGATTGATCCGCAATTGGAATGGCTTCTGGCCACTTAGTGAAACGGTCGATGCATGTCAAGAGGTATTTCCTGCCGTTCGACAACGGTAGGGGGCCAACGATGTCGATGTGAATAAAGGCAAAGCGTTCATCTGGCGGTGTGAAGTGCTGAAGAGGGGATTTCTCGTGCCGCTGTATCTTTGTTTGTTGACATGTAGCACAGTTCTTTACAAAGTCCGTGACAAATTTAGACATATGTGGCCAGACGAATCTTTTTCGGAGTTGATCAAGAGTAGCTCTACGGCCAGGGTGTGAAAGATTGTGAAATTTAGCGCAAACTGCCGATCTTAAGGATTTGGGAATATAAGGTCGTAAGTATCCAAGGGACGTATCGCAGTAGAGTGAAAAGTTGCCTGGCAGTGTGGTTGGTGCTAGGACTAAGCTGGTCGATGAGTCGTGGAGCCTTGGTAGTTCCTGGTCTTCCGTTTGAGCCTTGGCGATGTCAGTTTCGTTCAGTAAACTATTGCTCGCTAGTGCTTCAATCCGTGACAAGCAGTCGGCTACTATATTCTCTACGCCTTTGATATATTTGACCGACGTGGTGAACTGAGAAATATACGAGAGTTGTCTGGATTGTCTTGGAGCAGCCTTCTCAGTCTTTTGTTGAAACGCGTAAGTTAGCGGGCGGTGGTCGGTATAACAGGTAAAGGGGCGGCCTTCCAATAGATATCTGAAATGTTTTATGGTTTCATACAAGGCCAGTAACTCTCTGTCATAAGTAGAGTACCTCTGCTGCGTGGGTGTAAGCTTCTTTGAGAAGAAACCCAATGGTTCCAACGTCGAATGGTGGATCTGGTGGACTACTCCGTCAATAGCTGTATCCGAAGCGTCTGTTGTGACCGTGAGCGGTGTACCTTGTCTAGGGTGTGCGAGAAGAGTTGCTCTACAAAGGTCGCTTTTCGTGCGTTCAAAGGCGTCTGTCATCGATTGAGTCCATTCTATAGACTGATTGTCGGTTATGTCATGAGGTAGGTGTAGAGGAGCCTGTGTTTGCGCTGCCTGAGGCAAAAACCGACGATAAAAGTTCACCATTCCTAGGAAGGTACGGAGTTGTTTTGCTGTCCTCGGCTTAGGAAAATCGGATATAGCCTTAATTTTGTCTAAACGAGGTCCGCAACCGTCTTTTGTTATTCTATGACCTAAAAAGTGTACTTCCTCCTGAGCGAAAACACACTTGGAAATGTTCAACTTTAAACTGTGTTCGGTAAGTCGCTGGAATATGCTACGGAGATCGTTTATATGTTCTTCCATAGATGACGAGGCGACTAGGACGTCGTCCAAATATGTAAATTGGCAGTTTAGCCCGCGGAGGACTTCGTTAATAAATCTTTGAAAGGTTTGTGCAGCGTTACGTAATCCGTATGGCATGTAGGGAAATTCAAATGAGCCGAATGGTGTTGTAATGGCAGTTTTGCAAACGTCTTCTGGTGCAACTGGAATTTGTTGGTAAGCGTGGGCCAGGTCCAGGGTTGAAAAGATGGTTTTGTTTTCTAAAAAATTAGTACAATCTTGAATATTAGGTAGGGGATACCTATCAGGTATAGTTATGTCATTTAATTGTCTGTAGTCCCCACAAGGTCTCCAAGTGCCATCTTTCTTCCTTACTAAATGTAGTGGGCTGGCCCATGGACTATCTGAAGGTCGACATAGCCCCAAGTCGAGCATATTGTCAAATACTGTCTTAGCTGCTGTTATTTTATCTGGTCCTATCCGTCTGGGTTTGGAATATATTGGAGGTCCTATAGTTTTTATGTGGTGCTGCGTGGAAAATGGACGGGATAGCTGAGGCGGGAAATGACCGGATATTTGACCAAATTCGTGAAGAAGGCAGCTTATAGGTGACGTCGGGTTGAATTTGCTGATAGGAGTACTTGGGTTATGTGGTGAGCTGTGCTGGATGGTGGAAACACATGTCATGTTGAGTCCGTCTATAAGTCGTCGGCCGGGCAAGTCAACTACAAGATTAAAATGAATTAAAAAGTCCGACCCGATAATCGGCTGCTGGACATCGGCTAAAAGGAAAGTGTAGGTGAAATGCTTTTCGGGGCCGAATGTGAGCGTCAACTTTCGTTTGCCGTAGACATTGATACGGGAGTCGTTAGCTGCATAAAGGTGTTGTTGAACAGGGTTCAAGCGATCCGAAGATCTCGGAGGCAAGAGAGAGACGTCCGCTCCTGTATCAATGAGAAAACGAAGTTTTGTCGTCGTATCAGTTAAGAAAAGGCGACAATTGGGGCCGTGGCAGGAACAGGTCGCCGCTGAACCCTGGCTATTTAGTTTTTTGAAATGTACTTGCAGGGAGCTACACATTTCCGTGCCCTGTCTCCGAAAGAGGAATGGTACCAACAAAAGCCGTCTTCCAACGGTCTCTGACGTAAGATGGGAGAACGCCGGCGTGATCTAGAAGAGGAGCGAGAGCGGTGGTATCTAGTGAGATTTCGAATTTCTTGTGTTAATGCCGCGATTTCTGTGTAAATAGGGTGGTTTTGACTTTGTAGTTCTACATTGGATACGGATGGCTGAGGTTGAGATACATCTAAAATTTTATCTGCGGCTGTAGCTAATTCATCAAGAGTAGCGGTATGCATAACTTGTAGTATGGATTGTGTAGTTACGGGTAGCCTCTGGATCCATAGCTGCTTTATAATATCCTCGCCGGTATTGGGAGAGGCTAAGGATTTCATATTCCTTAGTAGTATAGAAGGTTTTAAATCTCCTAACTCGAGGCCGGATAATAGTTTTCGCAAGCGTTGTTCTTCAGAATCGCTGCAACGGGAGACTATAGCTTTTTTTAAGTTCGTTATAAGACGGGGGGGGGTCTCTCGCTTAATAACATCGGCAATAACGGTCAGCATGTTGCCGTCCAGTGCTGATAATAGATGGTTATATTTAGTTTTGTCTGCTGTCACATGGGCGAGTTCGAACTGGGCCTCAAGCTGATTGAACCATAAAGTTGGGTCCGGGGCCCAAAAAGGGGGTAATTTTACGCTGACGTGATTAATATTGGGTGCTGGGGCCGCGTTTAGCTTTAACTCGAGTGCCGCCAATTGCCTCTGAAGGGACAGAAATTCTTCAGCTGTCGGTGTGCTCATATTAAAATAATAGAAAAAAAAGTTCTTACCAACAGAAGGCTTTAACTGTTCTTCTCGGGGTCACCAGTATAGTTATCTTAAATAAGATTAAATAAAACCAACAGATTTGAATTACACACGAACGTATTCAATTAGTATGACCAGGTTAAGCAACGAGGCACACTATATCTTTTATTAATAAATATAATCATGTGGTAATAATAATTACAAAGAGGTAGTAACAAGAAACTAAAGGAAAAGATATCACCACATATATATCAAGTAAATGTATTGACAACGATTAAAATAACATGTTAAAACTTGAAAAGAACTACTTTATGAAAAATTCTACACTAGAAGGTCTCTAGGCCATCTTCGTTTTAGACGCCTCAGAGTACTATCAGGAATGGAATGGGAAGCAAGTTGAGAAACTAACGGATTTGAGTGATTATGGAGCTTACTATAAAAGGATAGGTATGGTGTGGGCTAAATCATCAACATACAGAACATTAAGATCTTTATGGATACGTTTATTGGTGACAAAGTAATGAGCATTGAGGATTTTTTACTTATGTGTTAAGTGCAAACATCAATTTTCTTTTACAACATTTGTATTCAACATCATTTTAACTATAGCATACTTATTACATTTGAAACAACCTGCTTCTAAAAGAAAAATGAAGATATAACTTACCACATTTGTACTCATTCTTTACACTAGATAAGTTTCATATATGCATTCAACACATTTTCGATAAAACACACAATACCATCGGTAATTAAAACAAAATAATAAAAGAATGATTCATATTTCGTTTATCCATATAAAAGTATTATCAACAGCTATATTAGATCCAAGTAACCACCGAGTTTGAGATTTTCTAAAATGATATATTTCTCATAAAATCAGAACTTTCATTAATGATTTCAGTTAGAAAAAAAAAGTATTTAGTCTCCTTATATAACATATATACACCGCCAACACTAGTATGCGACGTAGGTGGATGGATTTTAACGGACACCTCCTAAGAATGGACAACAGACTTACCAAGAAGATATCACTAATTAAAAGCTATAAGACTGGAAGTTGGTGGTTTAATGAATTGCAAAAATACCTAGATTCTGATGGAATCTCTGACCTCACTGTTTGGATCGATTAAAATTGAATCGAATAATGGATAAAATGGATCGATTAAAATTTAGATATATGGTGAAATCTTCATTTCCATAACCAAAATTAAAACCAGTCGAAAACCCATGACGGAAGAGAAAAAGGAAAAACTATTGGCTGGTCTCAGGAAGTATCAAAGGAAGTGGTCATAAGCGTTCCTGGAAAGAATTAAAAAAAATAAATAAATAACCTGTTTACGTTATTTTATATACCCTATTCTGTTTAAAATGTCTAAATTTTTATCTTGGAGGAGAATTTAATCTTCCAACTCTTTGCATTTTACGACAGCTATAGTAACAATATCCTTAACTTTCATTGAAAAAATATTCTAGTAGAGTAAGAAGGTCTCAAAAAAAAATGTATATATACCTATATTTTTTTGGAAAAATAAAGCAAAAGTTAGTACTTCATTTTACTCATGTTAGACAACAATTGTGCACTTCGGAATTTAATCATGCAGGAAAAGATCTTATTCATGGATTTGTAACACAAAAAAGTATTATTTGTAATTGTAAATTAGAAGTATGTAAATTACTAAAATAGCAGTTTCCTTTTTGCGTTGCTTTTCAACCAATGTATTTTATTTCAATTAATAATTAATACTTTTTGATTATAAAACAAAATCTGAAATATGCTAAAAAAAAAATAAAATAAAATAAATAATATAAAAAAATTGTATATTAAGTGAGTTCTTTTTCAGAATAGTAGAAGTTATCTAATTTTTTTGTTAATATGTATTATGGTCTTTCTTTAAGTTCAATAATTGATTACCGAATTCCTATTCCTGGATTAAATAATAAACTGTAGAGTTGAATCTCAATTAAAAATTATAATAATTTAAGTCTATGTTTTTTTTTTTCAATAAACCGATTGTTAAACATAAAAATACAAATAAATAAATGGCCTAGTCAGCGCTTTTGGCCGACAACTAAAGCAGCCGACAATTAGTCGGCTATATCATCTAGTCGGCCCATATCTAGTAAAAAGGAGTCGAACGGATCGATTGATTAATCGGTAGCAAAACTATGTCAAACCACTTAGACTTGAGTTAAAATATCCTCTTTCCTGAACTCCTAGTGAGCTCTATCACTTGATCAAGATTCTGTGAAAAATTCCAATTCCAATTTGTCACTTTATAGAGAAATCTATTACGGCTAGAAAAGGATTTAACTTCATAGCTGGATCGTAAAACTTAACAAACAGTGTCACACTAACAAAAAGACGGTAAAATACGACATTACCGTACACCGATGGTATAAGATTCATACGAACTGTTGTGCTATGGGAGATTGTAGTGGAGGGGGAGGAGATCTGTAAGGCAGGAGCCGATGGGCGGGGCTAATATTTCCATTTTATTCGCTGTCGGTTCCGGGCCATTTAGCAGCGCCCGCTCCCGAAGACAGAGGCTGGAATTATGGCTCCAGATCCTCTCCACCACTTCCCATCCTCAAATTTATACATTTTTATTTCGCCAAAAGAGAAAGGTCTTGGACAAATTACCGGTGACCCGTCGCCAGCAGCCAACTTCTTTTTTTTATGTCTCTTATTTATTATCATTTTTTGTTTTGGAAAACATGAATGATGTTTATATGGTAAACAACTCGACAATAGCCTGCATTGAATAGGATCATTTCATCACAGATGTTAAAGTTAAGGATTGGGTTGGAACTATTTTTTTTTTTTTTTTTTTTTTTTTGAAAAATCAAAGTAATTTGAATATACATACGGGAGTTGGTGATGATAGAATGAAAAGTATTTTTTCCAAAAAGACAAAATGTTTTATATATCTGTTCAATTGTGTCCTAAATAAATTGTTTACAGAACTAAATTGGAAGTACCTGGGAATATCAATCAATGGAAAAATCCTGAATAACTTAAGATTTGCTGATGATATATGTTTGCTATTACCGAACAACATTGGTCTAAGGAGAATGATAGTAGAAACCAGCAACAAATTAGGACTAGACATGAAAATAGCAAAAAAAAAAAATAATGACCAATCCCATTGAAATTCTATTGAAAATCTAATCAAATAATAATCAGATAGAATATGTACAAGAGTACATATATTTAGGACAAAAAATTACATTCAAGAAAAAATAAGTAAAGAATAAAGCTCGGTTGGTGTAAATATTGATCACTCAAAAACATTTTTAAAAGCAACCTAGCAATAGCGCTTAAAGCCAAGATCCTTACAACATCCGTATACCCTACGGTTCTCTACGGGGCCAGAACTTGGACATTAACGAAAAAAACATAAACGTAGACTAAATGTGATGCAGATAAAACTTATAAGGAGCCTAATGGGAATTACAAAGGAGAAAATTAAAAATGAATATATTCTTCGTAAAGCTAATGTTAAAAGCTTAAGGGTGGAAGCTCATCTACTGAAATGGAATTGGGCAGGACATTTGGAAAGGAAGAAGGACGAAAGATGGTCCACTGAGAAGACAGCGGGAAAAGGAGTCGCCCTCTCCTCTCAGATGGAGGGACCAACTGACACAATATGTAGGCGACAACTGGTGGCGTGTGGCGAGGGACAGAACCAGGAGGAAGAAAGTTATCAGCAATATTTAGTTTCTTGTTCTGTTTCATAAGGTCTTTATTTATTTGTTTATGTTCTTTTTGTGTGTTTGAATTTGTATACATAGTTTTTTGTTTCTATTTGCTGTAGCCGACTTCTAAGTTCCTCCTATGGGGGAGGCTTTTGACTAAATAGATGCCAATAAAGCTAATAATTATATTATCATATCAGGTTTATCCATCAAATTATTAGACTGCCTAATATTTAAGTCAAATTGAAAAAAATTAAATAAATATGGAAGAGTAAAAATAAGCAGTAATGAAATTACGGAATCAGGAAAAAGTTGAGATTATTAAAGAATTAAAAAAAAAATAATAATAAATAATTATATATATATATATATACATATATATATATATATATATATATATATATATACATATATACACACACAGTAGAAACTCGTCATTTCGTCACTCGATAATTCGTCTTATTCTGTAATTTCACCTGTATTGTCAGGTTTTTTTTTTTTTTTTTTTTTTTTTTTTTTTTTTTTTTTTTAAAGTTGGCTACTGCAAATAAAAAAAATAAATACGTTTGTTATAAATTTTTCCCTTTGCTACTTATTTAATCTTTAAACCGCCTCATTTGGTTTGTCACTAAAAAATACGCCAATATTTATACATTTTGTAAATCATTTCATAGAACAAAACAAACAGAACAAGCCTGGAGTCAATTCCTCCCTTGATTGTAGTAAGAGCTGAAAGGAAGTATGAGTGCAGTTGACGAATTTCCGGAATCAGTTAATACTGGAAAGGTCCTTATACAAAACATTAGCATCTGGCAAACATGGATAGTACGGATGTTGGATATCAAATTTTAAATGACAATGGAATTATAGAACAAGTGCTGAGTGCTAAAAATGAAGCTAGTAATGAAAACGTTGATGACGATGACGTTTCTAATTCTTCCACTATTCCGTAGTAGAGGGAATGTTGACTAATTGTAAGTGCATTGAGTGGTTTTGGAGCAGCTATGTGAATCAGATATTTCACACCTGATGGGATGCGGCATGTGTTTAGCTTTTTTTGTCATTGTCACATAAGTTCAATGTGTATAATGTTCATCTGTTCGTTTTTACATCCAATAAATTGCGAACAAATTACAATTGTATAGTTTAAAATGCTTTTTTGTTACTTTATCAGCAAAATTCTGTAATTCGTTATTTCGTCTCCTCCTCATGTCATGAAAAACTATCGAGTTTCTACTTATATATATATATATATATATATATATATATATATATATATATATATATATATATATATACTTAAATCTAAGCCACATTAGAAAACAAAAACTGTGACAAATAAATATTGGAAGATTTTGAAAAGTATTGATATCTTAATTTAAAAATTTGCCTTCCTGTACATTTAGAATTTTTCCTAATAACCGATTGAAAGATTATTGTTACTTAGTTGTTATGATACTGGCCAATATTATGTTCAGTCGAAATTTTGAGGCAGCCGCGTTATCACAATCACGTAAATTCTTTTTTCTTTTCTTTTGTTTTAATCAGGTTTGCAAGAAAATGTTTTAAACAAATCCATTACACATTAGCTGTAGCTTTCCTTTGTTACCATGTTTCATTTGAAACTCCATGATATTACATCTGATAATTTGCTTTGTAATAATGTTATACACAATATGGTACCGTGTTAATACGTTTAACAATTTGTATATATAGGAAGGAGCGATAAACGAGTACTATTTTACAGGGCTATTATATTGGAGTATGCGGTTTTAGCCCCAAAACCACGACTGGGCAGCTGGCCTACGTATAACGATCCAAATACCTCAACACCCTATCGCTTCGAACCTTGCTTTAAAATTGCATGGTATAACATAAATCATTGTGAACATTTCATGGACCGGAAATAATTTTATGATTTTTACACTATTTAAGTCTATAAGTCTCTTCCGTCCCCATATTTATTACCTTAACCCATTATTTCCTAGGAATTAATAAATGATTTTTGCTGGGATGAATTTGGTTACAAATTCCTTCATTTATAGTTTATAAAAGAACAAAATTTATTCCTAAAATTTATTAATACAATTTTGAATGAATAATTTGAAGATTTCTGAAGTTCCTTCATCACTGTGGAGACCAGGTTGCTTCAGGACCATGGGTTGTCTTGATTTCTTCATAAAATCCCATTTTTCCACTATAGATATTTTCCAGTATTGACTCGATAAGTTAATATGGATAAATTTCATTAAATGTTGTTTTTATTTATTGACTGAACCTCAAGAACCTTACTTAATATTTAATAGTAACAGTCAAGAAATTAAGGATAAGACCCGCCAGAGATTTGCCAAAATGACACCCATCCTTTTTCCTTGTATGAATTAAATAAAAAAAAGTTGGAGAATAGGGGAAAAAAAAAACTGATGACCTAGAGACTTAAAACGTGGAAGAAGCATCTGTAATCAAGCATCAAGATCTGTCGGGATAACAAGTTTGCCTATTGACAAAGAATTTCTCCCGCCATTAGAGCGTAATAACTCCTATTTTTTTTTATATTTCTTTTCTTTTTTCATTGATGTGATTAACATATTTAATCAGTAAATAAAATAAAAATAATTTAAAATAGCAGTCCTCTAGATTTTCACTTAAATTTTTAAAATTGAAAACAATATTGTAGTAGTGTGACGTGAAGATTTATGCATATATAGTCCCATGAAACATGAACCATAAAACAAAAAGCCCTCAATATCATCTCTTAAAGGTTAGATTACAGACAATAATAAAATTTTCACTTGGGATATGACTTTTTTAAATCTTTTACTGTAGGGTGTTGTCGTAAAAACCCACATTACAAAAACAAAAAAATTCACACTGATAAAATATTATCTTCCTTTTGGGTGTTTTTTTTTACAGATTCTGATTATAGTATTAGTTGTGACCGTCCCAATTCCTGTGTGTACAATGCATATTTATGCTGGCCACGCTGTTATTTACTCTTGGAGAGAAAACAATTTCCCAGCAGGCTGATATTGATTGAGGGTTTGCCTTCAGGAATAATAATGACCTTGAATGCTGATCAAGTATTGTAAGAATCAATCAATGACTAGTGGAAAATTCTAATACTAATCAATTGGTATCCATCAGTGGTGACTAAACATATGTTTTAGTCAATCGATAACTATAATACATTTAATAAAAATAATGTTTAAAATAAATAATAAAAAAGAGAGAGATAGACGATTTTTTTTAAATTTATAGCGTGATGGATGATCCTGAATGGATCTTATGATGGTAGTTTATAGTGAGTTTACACTTAAGTGGTTTTAGTGTGGAATGCGTGGTCACGACAATCTATTCACGAGTGAAGTTTGAAACAGTTCATAAAAAAATAAAATAAATACAGAAATATTTGGGATGCCAATTTCATATTCATAAAGTTACCAGCTCCTTCAGATCTAAATGTTGGGTTATACCATTATTTTTTATTTTAACTCTAAGGCATAAATATGCTTTTGTAATCAATTATTCGTTAATTAAAAAAGTTTTTATGAGCGCTTTCTTGAACATTTTTACTTTTTACATAAAGTAAAATATAAAACTCATCATCAGGATGGCATTCATATCATTCAAGATTTTTTTTTTTTTTTTTTTTTTTTTTTTTTTTTTTTTTTTTTTTTTTTTTAAATATTGAAAGTACGTCATTCCACGATAACCTAATATTTTTAGTATATTGTTTGCTTAGTCTTGACATCATTATGAAATCAATCCTGGGCAGGAAGGACAGGTTCATCCTATATCATCAACCTACTCTAGCCGATTATGAAAAGATTATTCATTTCGTTGAACTGAAAAAATATCAATTGGCCCAGGTGGGAATCGAATCCATTTCGAGACCTTCACCTCAAAACGATTGGCCAATGCAACCCCCTCTTTTTAGTCTGTGAATTAATGTTTTAAAAAAAAAAGGATGTTTTAAATGTGATGGTCATAGACTGTTATAGCGCATAAAATGTAAAAAAAAATATTAATGCGTTTTCACTTCAGGACTAAAATATAGTCACTGGTTATCAACCTGTGCTTATTTGAGTAAGAAGGTCATAGTTAATTTAGAATATCATTCGTAAAAAATTAAAAAGTTGGTTAGAAAATAATTGAGATCCAGATATCTTGTCCGGGTCAAGTACCACTTCAATAAATTTGACTAACCTCAATACTAGGAAATCTAGATTCAGATTTATTTTATAATGATATTTAATCGTAATATTATTTTTTTTCATTAAGAAAAACTACTATCCTCTTTGCTAATGTTTGTGAATATCTCCTAGTTGAGAATTTTAATGTACAATTTTTTTAGAAAATAGTTAGTAGGTATACACTAAGAAATGTTTATTTTAAAAATATTATAGAAATGTTTATTTTAAAAATTTTATAGAAATGTTTGTGACTAATTGTACATTAATATATAAATATACAAAACTAATTAGTCTCATACAGTATAATTTTTAACTGAACATCAGATATATTTAAACTATAGGTTCCTGGAAATGGTAATTAGAGCATACGACAGGACGCGGATCTCCTCCACAAGAAGTTGATGAATAATATTCAAAGGAATAATTAGCAAATGTTCTTAGGTCAGACCTCCTCAGCTCTAAACAACTAGTGAAATTATTTAGCCTATTAAAAAATAAAAGGCGTGGGTTCCTTGGAGTATCAAATGTATGAATCAGTGTGCACAAAGTATGTTACGGATTTTAAAGTTTTTGTGGGATAAATAAGTAGTAGTCCTATTATATGTATATAAGCCCATGTTTGCAAAAGATTCAGGTAGGCCTTATTTATTTTTGTAGCTTTGTTTTTAATTTACTGGTTTTTTGTATACTTTTGGTATATATTATTCTCAATAATGTTTTAGAATGGTTCGGTTAAAATGTATTTATTATTTGATGGTTGCAATAAGTGAGAGTGACAATTTTTAACATCTCATAAGTGATAATTTAACTATTACCATAAATAAACACATATTTCCCGAATTTAATTTGAGCAATTATTATAATGTGTGAAATTTCAATATGCGAGTTAAACATTACAGTTTAAAAAATGCTATAAAAGCGAACCGACCTAATAAGTAGAAAATAATTTTGATTCCATGAATAGTTAGAGTTGTAGCATTAGAAAGCCCAAAATCAATTATGATAATCAATTTGGAATAAAATTAAAGTAAATCAGCAATTATTAACAAAATAACTTAATTAATATTAAAAAAAGCCTGAGGTGCAGAAAACTTTGGATACGCAACGGCGGATGGACCGACAAGATTGAGATTTTATATTTTTTGGATTCTTCTCCATAAGAAACGCTAAGAAAAAATAAAACATCGAAATCGAATTTCTCGACGATTTCAGTACTTTCTTGATCCGAAGAAAGTATCATTATTTTTATAATAATTTTACTTTTATAAATTGTTACAATTTTTGTAACTTTTTACATCAAGCACCAAACGCTTTTTTAACTATAAAATGAATTATTTTTTTAATAACTTAAGTTTTATTTTAATTTTGTTCTAAATTAATTAATCATAATTGATTGTCGAGATTTCTATTGCCATAAAACTTACTATTTATGAAATAAGGATTTTTTTCTACTTTTTATGTCAGATCATAAAAACATGCCCACTGCGACTTGAAACATGCCCACCAGTTTTTCTTGACAACACACCGATTCCTCAAACAGACACTATACACTACCTTGGTCTTACGTTTGACCGAAGAATGACATGGGGTCCACATATAAAGAAAAAAAGTAAAACGCTTAACCAAAGACTAAGACTTTTATATTCAATCCTCTCCAAACGTTCAACTCTACAACTTAAACAAAAAATTAACACTTATACTTACTTACTGAAACCTATTTGGACATACGCTTCTCAGATATACGGGACAGCTGAAAAGACACATATTAACAAACTCCAAATCTTCCAGGCAAAAACATTCAGGGAAATAACAAAAGCCCCATGGTACGTAAGCAACATAACTTCACATACTGACCTACGCATAGCAACAGTTAAAGAACAAATACGAACCTACTACAAACGATTCCACGAAAAACTACATGGACATCCTAATACACAAATGAACAACATGGCCACAACATATATTCCCGACAACACACAGAGAAGACTAAAAAGGAGCTGGATGAGAGACCTCCTTGACTAAAATAATAAAATAAAATAAAGACTGGAGGTGCCGCTGGGTTCTGCTCCCTCTCATGCCTTTCAAGCCATTTAAATTCGTACAGCAAATTCACTGGTTGTCAAATTTTATTTGACAGGTGTGAATAAATATATAAAGTCAAAAAACAAAAAAAAAATGAGAACATGTTTTTTCGGTTTCAAAAGTGAATTTCTCCATGAAATTAAACAAAATCATTACGTTTAACTTATCATGCGAAAGTTGATTAAATATTCCTTTCAAGCCATTTAAATTCGTACAGCAAATTCACTGGTTGTCAAATTTTAATTGACAGGTGTGAATAAATGTATAAAGTAAAAAAAAAAAAAAAA
This sequence comes from Euschistus heros, assembly GCA_003667255.2. NCBI lineage: Eukaryota > Metazoa > Arthropoda > Insecta > Hemiptera > Pentatomidae > Euschistus > Euschistus heros. The sequence goes on along the minus strand of RCWM02000404.1, from coordinate 836,141 downwards.
AAAAAAAAAAACCTTTTTATGTCGGTTTACAATTAAAGATTTATTTTTTTTATTTTTTAGTTTATTTAAACTATTATTTACATTATTTTATTTTATAGTCGACAAAGGTATATATTGTATATAATTAATAGCATAGATTTTAGTCATGTTTACCCAAACTTTCCATTTAGTCTAACGCATTCCTATCACATGAAACTTTCACTGTAAACATCGATAAATTAAGTTCCTTTATTTAAAAATGCCATAGCAGCATCTGTGGTACCACAACCATTACTATTTATTTTATTTTATTATTTCCCATTCGTAAGAATTTTTTTATCGGTAATGAAAAACGACATTTACCTACTTCTCATGAATGGTGAACAGTTAACCTTCAAACTTTTCTAAATATATTATTTTATTCTACTCATAAATAATTGTATTGTGGTTGGTCCTTCAAACGTCTGCAAATGTTCAAGTCAATCAGATTGTTTAATATTGGTGAAAATCACGCTGAAAGATTCCGTTGCATAGATTGTTGTAGGCTGAGGTTATTTAATTATCACTATATATATATATATATATATATATATATATATATATATATATATATATATATATATATATATATACATATATATTTGTTAATATGCAAGTATGCAAAGAACTTGTCTTTTTGTTATTGCCTCACATACCCTAAACCAAGGGAACAAAACATGGAAAAAACAATAAAATACAGGGGGATTTTCTTACCCCAAGACGGTAGCAATCTGTAGGACTGGCTCGTAAATGCTCTAGGCCTGGTGAGCTATGAAGCCGGGGAATGGGAGTGTCCCAGTCCGGCCTGGGCACACCATATCACCATCCTCCACCCTCAGATGAAAAAATTCTTCTAAGATAATGGCACATTCTTCGCATTCCTGTTTATCCTTCAGCCAGGGTCAACTTGTTTCTGGCTTTGAGAATGTTAAATTTTAAGAGAAGTGTAAATGTATGAAGAATACTAACAGACCGAAATAATAATTTTAGCTAGTTAAAAAAAAAATTCGGAATTGTTTGTAATACACTTCTAATACCTTATTTAAGGTATTAAATATTTATTACTATTTTTTTAAGTTGGATTTTTTATTAGGGTAATCCATAATTTTTGCAAAATATTACATTATGTATCTATGTGAAGTAGCATTCGTTTGGTATGGAGCATTGGGTTCCGTTCCAAATGTCTCAATTAAAATCATAAAACATACTTTATGGCACGACTGGAATACATATAAAATACTTGAATACTAAATATATGAACTTTTTAATGTAACAATTAATATATAGTCATACACTAGTTTTGAATCTTCATTTACCTAATTTTTGGAATAGTTCTGTTTTTTATAGACTTTTTTTTTTTTTATAATACTTAAACACAGATAATATCAAACCGTTAAACAACAACCTAGCGGAACTGTTATGCACTTTGATTCAGAGATCGATTTAAAAATTTGCTATTTCTAAAATAGTTTTTTCATAGTTGCTTCCATAAAAATTATGTTTAAAATGTTTTTTTCCTTGATCTAGAAATAATAATGTTAATACATTAGATGACGAAGATGAGTTGACTGATAGACATTTCATTGAAATGACTGACAACTTAATTAGCACAGCAGGTTTGACAAAATTTCTATAACCGACGTTGGATGTTTCAGCTATCCCTTCATTCAGCTGATTACAGATGCGTTGATTTTATTTTTGGTTGGCGGTGGAGGCAGTTGCTTTAAAAGTACACTATTCCTAATAAACTGATTAGTAAACAACGAATTTTCGTGCAAGATGCTCTTTTTGTATATCAGCTCCGAATTAAGTGAATTATTTACAGATATATTAATTCGTAAAGAACAATTTATTGGTAATACTTTTATTTGGCAAGAAGTTGCACGTTTTAAGGTTTTATTACGCTACAACAATTTAAGATGTATCTATTCCCGTCTCCGCTGGATCGAGAACCAGGCCACGAAGAGAAACGCAAGGATTTAATTTACAAATGTTAATTTAAAGGATTTAATTTACATATGTGCCCTTTTTTACACTTTTTCTTCTACGTATACAATTGTAAATATCAATACATAGTTTTAAAAAAAAATCATAAATTTTCTACCAATTTGGAAATATTTTCTGGAGTAGTAAGAGAGCATTATAGGATCAAAATCCTCGACTCCTTCCTCCTCCATCTTAGTGCAGGTGTTCTTTAATAATCTCACGGCCGTACTTATTTTACCTTATTTTTTATATATTACGCTCATTCTAATCCACTACCACTGAATAATTCAACATATGTGTGTTCTGTTATGATGATCGTGTTTAAAACCAATAATTTGTATTTATTTATTTAATATCATTAATCAATTCATCTATATCTCATTTAGTTTTTTAGATGTAAAAATTTGTACAAAAATATGGACCTAATGGTGTGAATTCAGTTATCCTTTGGCACCACAAATTAATATTTTTGCTTATATGTGTTCATTAATTACGGCCGTTTAGTGTATAATACTTAAATTTTTAAGATCACTAATTAACTCACCAAAAATTTTTTTATATGAATAAATTATTTCGAAGAAATATAAACCGATAAAATTTAATGCAATGAGGTTTTTGACAACAAACCCGTTTACATATTAAGATGATGAAAATATTCATGAAAATGTTTAAAAAAAAAAGAATCTCACTTAAACTTAAAATTTTTTCTTAGTAAATTTAAAAGAACAGAATCAACAGAACGGTTTGAAAAGGATTTTCTAGAAGAGTCTTTCTTCACTTGGACTCGAGATTTCCTGAGAAAGATTTCCTGAAACTGCCTACCATACATATTGAAAAGCCATGAATTTCTCGGTCCTCCACCCCTTTCAACACCGTCGAGTTGTTATCACTGTTTGCCAGAAGGCGATATATTACATTCGAAGAAACGATACCCAATTACAAGTGTAAGTGTAAATTTTGGCATAAAAAACATACACTGGATGTCAAAAGGTATAATATAAGCATTTCGAAATGTATATCTATGTATATACAAAGTTTCGATTTATTTTGTAAATATACATTTTTTTAATTTAAGTTTGTGTTATTCAACTATTTCTACTGCTTGAAATGTCATTGTTCTTAACAATATTTATGACTTTTATTTTCTTGTTGACTGTGAGTTGTTACTAAAGGAGTTGTTACTCCAACTAAGGCAGGATGGACGGGTTATCCTACATGTTACCAACCTATCCCAGCCATGGTGGAAGGGCAAGATTCACTTCGTGGGTTTAACACCAGTACCAAGCTCGCTGAGACCCTCGCCCCAACTCACTCGGCCATCGAGTCCCCCAACAAATTTGTGAATTATTATTAATCAATGAAATAAAAATAAAATTTCTTCGACTAAATAAAAAGAATCAATCGGAATAGATAGAACAAACTAATATTTTATAAAGTGGAACTGAAGACATAAAATGATATGCGGAACGAAAACAATAAGAAGCTAAGAAAATGAATATCAAAAACTACCAAGATCCTGGAAATAATGAGAAAAAATAAATAAATAAAAAATGTTCTTCCAGTAAAAAAGAAGAAACAGGAAGGTAAGAGAAAGGTGGGGGAGGGAAAGATAGAGGTAGAATGAAATATAAGAGGAATATAGATTAAAAAAACTTCTAGATATAGAATAAGTGTGATCCTTAGATAGCCGGTATCGCAATAGAATAATAATAATTTGAGAATAACCAATTTGATTGTATTATATTGTAATAATAAAACTGATATGTTGTATTAGTTGTAGCGGTAGAAAACACACAGTAGTAAATACCATTTATCGCTTCATTTCACCTCTCTTACGCTCTTCGAGTTTTTGTTTTATGTTCTTCGGTTTTCGCCTGAAGTTTCTAGGGCCCAAAAAACAAGTATTTTGTGATATCTTTTATAGTTTATGATATGTTTTTATGTATATTACTGTTTTAAATAGATTTACAATTAATCAGTGATTCTAGGAATAAAAGTTTTTCAAACTGAAGTATAATAAAAACAGGCAAATATACAAAATTTGTATAGGAAAACAGTTAATGCAACTTGCCAGATGTCACAAAAACTTCATGTGATCGGCTTTAAATTGTTGTGCAGTCTGATATAAGAAAAATTGAAGTAGGACAACTAAATGATGGTTTAATGTTACCAAACTTGTTTAGAATTGACCTTTTTTTTTTCAATGAAAGCAAGGAAGTAAAGGATAATTTGTTACTAAGTAGAAATTAATGTTGAGGTTTAAAAGATTCACAAAATTTAATTTGGAAAAAATTAACATTAAAAAGAGGTTAGCCTATGAATCGAATTCAAAATTAATACTACATCCTTTCCGATGGTCTGACGTAGGGCTATCGATGGAGATTAAATGGTGTGTTTGGCTTGGATTGGATTCTTGAAAGATGGATGGGTCTAGTCCTACTGTTTAACCTTGCTTTTGCATTAATATTATTAAATTAAATACAAATTATAAGCCAGAAATTACCTATGAAAATAAGTTGAAACGATAGGTATCATGTATGGAATGGATGGATACAAGAATATCATTGCATATTCAGGCATATACTCCTGATTATATTTTATTCACACAAACTACATGTTTCAGGATTCATATTCCATCATCAGGTTACTCTTTATTAAAGAGGTATTTCACATAGTCAACTCTTAAAATATACTTCTTAATGCTAAGTCTAATGGTTAATGTATATTAATATTGTCTATTATAATGTCTCAACCTCCTTTTTCATAATTAAGAAAAATTACATAAATTAAGGTAAAGCAATGGACGATTATCGGATTTTTTGATGCGTACAAACATAACGAAGGCATTGTTAGTGACGGTACTTGCAGTTGTGTTGGGGCAGGCAGTGATACTGTTAGTGACAATGGTGGTAGAGTTGGTGTTGGTTCCGGTGTCCTCCAAGCTAGTAAACTTGTGGTGGCGCGCTGCGGTGGTCTGTGATATACAAGACGACGGAGTAGAATTTATTCTCTTTAATTAATCGTCAGAAACTCTATTTAGTATAATGAATAATCAATCCTCTATTTATTCAAATCGTCAATGGTTATTAATTTATGTATTTTCATATATGTTTTAACATTATAAATTTTAAATGTAAATACTTTTATTTATGCATCACAGATTCATAGTTCAGAAAAAAGAAAAAACAAACACATATACTAACAACATTCCAATCACAAAATTTCGACTAATTATACGATTTCCATTGTATGTAAGTAATAGAACACTGCATACAGGGTGTTACACTTCGATAAAGGTGGGAAATAAAAGAAAAAAAAAAGAAAAAAAAGTTTATAGGAGGAGTTTGGAAATCAAGTTTTAACGTTAATTTTTTTAATGTTAATTTTTTGTTAACATTATTTTTTTTTTTGATTTCGATTTCATGTTAGTTTTCCTTTTTTTTCAATTGCTTTAATAAGAAAGCTGAATGTTAAATAAAACAATGTTGGTGATGCCCCTATCCACGAATTATTAAATTATAAATTTCTTTTGCCAATAAATTTTTTCATTTTTTTTTTAATAATAATTTTCATTACAGAAATAATTAATATTGTTAATTTTATTAAGGTAAATGAATTGTGATGCTAAAATAGACCAGAATTAAAAGTTTGATAAAATACGTCGACGGATTAAGAGTGATAATAATAGGCGACGGAACAAAAACAAAAGCCAAAACAAAAGAAGATAGACAGGTCTCAACGGGGGAGAAGTGATTGTGTTGAGTTAGGAGACAGACGCTCATTAAACGGCAAGGCCGGATTTTCATTTCTTTCTTTGAAATTGGACTCCAAATATTGGAATTTTGGATTCTTACCCGACAGGGGATTTATTCATCGAAGAAAATTTATGAGTCAACGTCATCTACAGCTCTAAGTGGACTCAACAACAAAATTGGAGAAGAAGAAATTGTGGCCGTCCCTTGATACCAATACATCGCTCGTCAACGCCGAAGGGTGCACCCAGATAAGTTTTATTTTATTTTAAGTTTATTTGTGCTGGTACCAGAATAAATCAAACAATAAATTATTTAATGGTTGCTGAATTTGGTTAATTAGTATTAAGAGAGAGAAATTGTTTAACTTTTGTTTGTTTGTTTATTTTGTAATATTTTTTTTTGAAAGCGAGCTCGCAAATATTTTATATTTTTGGACCACCTATTTACAAAGCAATATTAGATATTGTTTGTTTAATTAATTTGTAAATTTTGTTAAATTGAATTTTGATAATCATAATGTGTAAAAATAATTTTCGTTAACAGTAATAAATATGGTCCAATTTTCTTATTAACAAAATTGGTGTTATTTTTTTTTTCTTTCCTTCCCGTTGGAAAATTATTATTATTATTTTTTTTTTTCCATTTGCATCTTGGTCTCAAATCAATTAAAAACAAAAACCAGGAAAAGTGGTGACCAACATTGAAGGAGAGATAATTTTGATTATTGAGTAAAAATAATAAAAATAATAAGTGTTACCATTTAATGATTATACATTCAGATTTATGGAAATGGTCAAGGGTCATTTCTAAGGATTGAGTGCATGGAGGGTGAATTTTGAATTCAGAGGTGAGAATCACAAAATTATTAATAAAATAATTTTATTTTATTTTTATGTTTTCAACATTAATGGGTTTTTGGTTTTGATTAATTACCGCAATTAATTAGTGGAAGTATATTTAAGAGTTAAACTATCTATTTTTTTTCTTACCTTTCTTCGGAGATTTTACATTTTAAAATATTTTTTTCTTGGGGCTATTTTATTGATTTATTTAATCTTATTTTATTTTGTCTCTTATATTTTTTTTTATCTTAGGTTTTCGTCGTTTTACCATTAATAAACGACGTGGCGCTCAACAATATTTTTTGGTGTGTTTTTTTTTTGGTTCTCTTTTTTTTTTTTTTTTTTTGGCTCATTCTCATTTCCTGACTAATTCTCCCCACCCCCTTCTCCATTAGCTAGCCTGACACTTACTGTCCTACTTGTACAAGTACTTGTGGTAACAGTTTTGGCGCCCAACGTGGGGCCTTTGAGTTTTGTTTAGGAGAATTTGATTAGAATAGAGGAAATTTTTTTTATGGAAAAGGAACTTTGTTTTCATTCAGTTTATTGAGTTTAAATTGTTTTATTCGAGATTTTTTTTTAATATTTTTTTTTATTGATTAGCAGGGGATTTGAACTTTATTTTTTTTTGTAGTAGTTCGTTCCGATTTCGGGAATTTTTGTATGCTAGTTTAATTTTTTTTTGTCTGTAGTCCGTGTTATCTTTTGCTTCATTATCTTATTGGGAATTGATAATTATCAGTATGGACGTTAGCCGGCTTTTGAAAGAAGAGCTCGAATACGAGTTAAAAATTCGAGAATACTTCGATATTTCTGAAATCGATGAAATGAGGAAAAAACTGAGACAGATTTTAGCTCTTGAAGAACGACAAGTGATTCAATCGCCAAAGCCTGAAGGTTTGGATACGACCTCCGAGTTGGCGACTTGTCTTGGGAAAATGGAGATACTTCGTGCTCTTTCTAAAGATACTTCTGAAGGTAAAAAGGTTGACCCTAGAAAATTTTCCACCAAACTTCAACATGTGCTAAATAGACTTCGGCGACTCAAGCCCTCCACCGAAGAAGAACGCAAAGATATACGAGCATATACTGATGAATGCTTGACGATGTTCGACCAGTTAGATGAATGGAAGAAAAAACCACCACCGAGTGATGGAGAACAGTCGTCGCCGCCGACAGTAAACACAGATTCCATGGGTGCTAGCACACCAAGCGCTACACAGGATTCATCAATAAGGAGAAAACCAATACCGGCACGAGAATGGGGTATAAAATTTTCCGGCGACGGGGAAGGATTGAGTGTGAATGGGTTTTTAGAAATGGTCGAGGATCTCAAAATAGCAAGGAATGCCTCCAACGAAGACTTATTGAACTCAGGCTATGATCTTTTTTCGGGTCGCGCTTTGGTATGGTACAAAGCCATGCGTCGTGAACTGTCATCGTGGGATGAGCTGACGAAAGAGCTTAGGGCAGAATATGAACCACAAAATTATAGCGAAAGGTTGTGGGACGAAATTAGGGCCCGAACTCAAGGCGAAGATGAAGGTATTGGATACTATATTAGTATCATGAAAAACTATTTCCATCGGCTACCAACTCCCGCAACAGAGCCTACAATGTTGAAAATCATTTTAGCGAATTTACACCCATTTTACCTCGACCGGTTGGCGTTGCACACAGTAACCTCTTTAAAGGATTTGTTGACGAAAGGTCGAATGCTTGAAGAAAGCAGATGGCGGGTAAATGTGTACAGACCACCACCTCCGGTGCGAAAAACATTACTGGAACCGGATTTGGGTTACTCACCGACTAGCAAGAAAGGGAATGCTCAAGTAGCTGAATTAGATGTTAAAAAAAACCCTCAAATGGAAGAGAAAAGGCATACTCGCTTAGAAAATCAGCAGGCGCGAGGTTATAAAGGCAGGTGCTGGAATTGCGATAAAATTGGACACCCGTCAAGGGAGTGTAAAGCACCTAAAATAAACTTCTGCGGTTTCTGTGGTCGTAAAGAGGTAAATACCACTACTTGCGGATGTCGACGGAGACCGGGAAACGGATCAGGGGGTCGAGTTTAAACGGGCGAAGCTCATTCCAAGCCCCGAAGTCCGATAGAAATTCAATTGAATGGCAGACCTGGTTGGCTGTGGTGCGTGCTGTCTATCAGGGCTCGTTTGCGACAGAGAGTAAATGCAAGGGAGACAGTCGACCATATCTTTCAGTGTCGATTTTCGGGAGGGAGTTCTGTGGACTGTTGGATTCAGGAGCGTCAAGGTCCCTAATGAGTTTGAAAGTTTAGGAGGTATTCAGAAACCTTGGTATGGACTTGGAAAATGTGTCGAAGTTTCAAATATCGCAGGCAGATGGTTCACCCTTATCACATATAGGAATGATTCGATTACCAGTAGAGCTATCCGGAAGAATTAGGATCGTTGAATTTGTGTTAGTGTCTCGGTTGACGTGTGACTTGATTTTAGGAGTTGACTTCTGGCGGGAAATGGGCATTAAATCGGACATGCGAAATGGATGGGAATTTGTTAATGTGATAGACACAAAAGAAGCGAACCCCGCTATCATTGGTCATTCAAATTTACCCACAGCTGAAAAGGATAGATTAGCAGCATTGGTAGAATATTGGAAAGCTAAACATCCGGAGAAGCTGGGCTGCACGAGTAGCGTAAAGCATATAATAGATACGGGGGACGCAAGACCCATAAAACAAAGATATTACCCCGTGTCCCCGTTTGTCCAAAGTCAGTTAGATAAGGATTTAGATGAAATGTTGGCTGAAGGAATAGTAGTGCCTTCCAAAAGTCCCTGGAGTTCACCAGTAGTCCTTGTTAAAAAAACCAGATGGGTCGAACAGGTTCTGCGTGGATTACCGCAAGCTCAACGCAGTTACAAAAAAAGGACGCTTACCCGATACCATATGTCTCCCAAATACTGGATAGGTTGCGTGATGGGCGGTATCTAAGTTCGATAGATATTAAATCGGCGTATTGGCAGGTACCAGTGGAGGAGTCTAGCCAGGAAAAAAAAACGGCGTTTACTGTTCCAAGACGAGGGCTTTTTCAATTTGTTCGCATGCCATTTGGATTACATAACGCCCCAGCTACATGGCAAAGGCTGATTGACCAAGTACTGGGTGATGATTTGGAAGAATATGTATTTGTTTACCTAGACGATATAGTGATTGTGACATCAGACTTTACCCAACATCTGAAAGTTTTAGAAGATGTATTCAAGCGGCTAGCCGAGTCAAATTTAACAATTAACTGGGAGAAATGTAATTTCTGTCGTCCAGAGCTTCGTTACCTAGGATATGTGGTTAACGAAAACGGACTTCAAGTAGACCCGGAAAAGGTAGCAGCCATACTGTCGTACCCTGCTCCAACGACTGTGCGACAAGTTCGAAGATTCCTAGGCCTAGCGTCATGGTATCGACGATTTGTACCTAATTTTTCGAATGTGGTAAGTCCTCTTACGGATTTGTTGCGGAAGGGGAAAAAATGGCGCTGGGAAGAAGCGCAAGAGTTAGCCTTTAAAGAAATTAAAGATAAATTAGTATCCGCTCCAATTTTAACGTGCCCCGATTTCAGTAAACCTTTTGTACTGCAAACCGACGCTTCGGCAACAGGCTTAGGAGCTATTTTGTCTCAGGTTCATGATGAGGGAGAAAAAGCTATTGCTTACGCTAGCCGAAACCTGACCAATGCAGAAAGGAAGTTTACAACAACCGAACATGAATGCCTAGCGGTTTTATGGGCGATTGAAAAATTTCGGCCATATCTTGAGGGAATGGAATTCGTAGTCATAACAGATCACATGGCTCTTAAATGGCTACATACTCTAAAGGAACCTAAAGGAAGATTGGCTCGTTGGGCATTGAAATTACAACAGTATGCGTTTTCAATTCAACATCGCCCGGGTAAAAAACAACCTTGCTGCAGACGCCCTGTCGAGACAGAATGAGAATACTGAAGTGGCGGCGATTGATTGCTCGATGTCGGCAATGGACGAGTGGTACCTCAGGATGATAGGCAAAATAAATAAAGATCCTGCATCATATCCGTCGTGGCGCGTTGAAGATGATAAGATATTTAAAAGAATATCTAATAAGAATAAGTTTTTAGGGGAAGATCGTCCCTGGAAATTGGTCATACCAAAGTCTCAACGGAAGCAGTTGCTGTTTGATTACCACGATAGCCCGATTTCTGGACACTTAGGAGCATACAAGACGTTTCAGAGGCTCAAGGAGGCATATTACTGGCCAGGAATGGCTGGGGATGTAGCACGCTATGTGGCGAGGTGCGAAACGTGTCTGAGTTTAAAGCCATCACAACAAGCTCCAGCTGGACTTATGGGGAGTAGAAGGGTTGCAAACGGACCATGGCAGATCATCACCGCTGATTTAATGGGGACATTGCCTCTGTCAACGAAACAAAATCGGTTTCTGTTGGTAATAAGTGATTATTTTACCAAATATTCCATCTTGATCCCACTAAGAAAAGCTACTTCCAAGGCTTTATCGGAAAAAATAAAAATAGAAGAGCACGTTTTCCATATGTTTGGGGCCCCACAGTTTGTAATTTGTGACAATGGAGTCCAATTTAAAGGGAAGGAATTTCTGGGGAAGTTAGAAGAATATAAGGTCACCCCCTGGTATACGGCTCTTTATCATCCACAAGCAAATCCAACCGAAAGAATAAATCGGGTAGTGAAAACTATGTTGGCTTCTTATATACAGGATAACCAAAGAATTTGGGACAAGGAACTTTCTCGTATCAGTTTTGCGTTAAAAACTTCCGTACATGAAGCTACTGGCTTCTCACCCGCATACTTGAACTATGGCCGGGAATTGCCGAGATCAGGAGAGGATCATGCAGAAATAGCATCTGGGGACTCGGATCAACCAATTGCCATTGATCGAAATGCTCACCTTGAAAAATTGAAGAACATGCCGTTACTATTCCAGGAAGTGCAAGATCGATTGGATAGAGCCTACGGGAAAGCACAAAGATTTTACAATCTGAGGAGAAGGGAAGTGGAATTTGTTCCAGGACAAACGGTTTGGTGTAGACCTCACCCTCAATCGGATGCTGCAGCCTATTTTTCCAGCAAATTGGCACCTAAGTTCAGGAAGTTCAAAATAATACGTAAAAACGTCCCGGGTAACTTATGAACTTGAAGATGTGGAAAGTGGACGTCCGGCCGGTGTTTGGCATATAAGCGATTTAAAAGGGTCTCCCGAAGGTTAGTTAGAAACGGATTCCTGATGATTCGATTTGGTTAACCAGGATTGCATCCTTTTTTTTTCTTTTTTTTTTTGTACGTGAGTGGTGGGTGTTACACTTCGATAAAGGTGGGAAATAAAAGAAAAAAAAAAAGAAAAAAAAGTTTATAGGAGGAGTTTGGAAATCAAGTTTTAACGTTAATTTTTTTAATGTTAATTTTTTGTTAACATTATTTTTTTTTTTGATTTCGATTTCATGTTAGTTTTCCTTTTTTTTCAATTGCTTTAATAAGAAAGCTGAATGTTAAATAAAACAATGTTGGTGATGCCCCTATCCACGAATTATTAAATTATAAATTTCTTTTGCCAATAAATTTTTTCATTTTTTTTTTAATAATAATTTTCATTACAGAAATAATTAATATTGTTAATTTTATTAAGGTAAATGAATTGTGATGCTAAAATAGACCAGAATTAAAAGTTTGATAAAATACGTCGACGGATTAAGAGTGATAATAATAGGCGACGGAACAAAAACAAAAGCCAAAACAAAAGAAGATAGACAGGTCTCAACGGGGGAGAAGTGATTGTGTTGAGTTAGGAGACAGACGCTCATTAAACGGCAAGGCCGGATTTTCATTTCTTTCTTTGAAATTGGACTCCAAATATTGGAATTTTGGATTCTTACCCGACAGGGGATTTATTCATCGAAGAAAATTTATGAGTCAACGTCATCTACAGCTCTAAGTGGACTCAACAACAAAATTGGAGAAGAAGAAATTGTGGCCGTCCCTTGATACCAATACATCGCTCGTCAACGCCGAAGGGTGCACCCAGATAAGTTTTATTTTATTTTAAGTTTATTTGTGCTGGTACCAGAATAAATCAAACAATAAATTATTTAATGGTTGCTGAATTTGGTTAATTAGTATTAAGAGAGAGAAATTGTTTAACTTTTGTTTGTTTGTTTATTTTGTAATATTTTTTTTTTTGAAAGCGAGCTCGCAAATATTTTATATTTTTGGACCACCTATTTACAAAGCAATATTAGATATTGTTTGTTTAATTAATTTGTAAATTTTGTTAAATTGAATTTTGATAATCATAATGTGTAAAAATAATTTTCGTTAACAGTAATAAATATGGTCCAATTTTCTTATTAACAAAATTGGTGTTATTTTTTTTTTCTTTCCTTCCCGTTGGAAAATTATTATTATTATTTTTTTTTTTTTTTCCATTTGCATCTTGGTCTCAAATCAATTAAAAACAAAAACCAGGAAAAGTGGTGACCAACATTGAAGGAGAGATAATTTTGATTATTGAGTAAAAATAATAAAAATAATAAGTGTTACCATTTAATGATTATACATTCAGATTTATGGAAATGGTCAAGGGTCATTTCTAAGGATTGAGTGCATGGAGGTGAATTTTGAATTCAGAGGTGAGAATCACAAAATTATTAATAAAATAATTTTATTTTATTTTTATGTTTTCAACATTAATGGGTTTTTGGTTTTGATTAATTACCGCAATTAATTAGTGGAAGTATATTTAAGAGTTAAACTATCTATTTTTTTTCTTACCTTTCTTCGGAGATTTTACATTTTAAAATATTTTTTTCTTGGGGCTATTTTATTGATTTATTTAATCTTATTTTATTTTGTCTCTTATATTTTTTTTTATCTTAGGTTTTCGTCGTTTTACCATTAATAAACGACGTGGCGCTCAACAATATTTTTGGTGTGTTTTTTTTTTGGTTCTCTTTTTTTTTTTTTTTTTTGGCTCATTCTCATTTCCTGACTAATTCTCCCCCCACCCCCTTCTCCATTAGCTAGCCTGACACTTACTGTCCTACTTGTACAAGTACTTGTGGTAACAAGACCTACCTATACCTGCTGAACTAGACAACATCAAAATACAGAATATTTCAAGACAAACAGACTCATGCAAAACATGGCTACAATAATTATTCAAAACAAAAGGTACCAATGTAGTGTAAGATAGTCTGACGTCAACAGTATTCAACTTTTTTTTTTTTTTTTGAATAACTTATTTATTCATTACTGTATAACATGTTAAACATCATGTATTACTATTTAAATAATTTATTCGAATTGACAAATTTTTTTCAAACCCTTTCAAAATTACCCTCAGATGCCTAAAAATCTTAACATCGCATTGACAGCGCTGGTTATAGTATGAACTTACATCCTCAATTTACAATAATATTGGAAAAATAATATTAAACTGTTACATAAGGTATTATAAAATAGGAAATGTACCAAGCATAATTAAAGGAAAAACAAACATTAAACATAAACAAAGAAAAAGAAAAAAAACACTTCAAGACAGTATGTCTGTTTTCCCTATGCCTACTATCAGGCTGCTGAAAACACTAAAATAAAACCTTCCTTACGTGAGAAGCAGAGTAGAGCTTCAGGAGATCCCAGCACTTCCCTCTCGACGTCAATTAGTAAAAAACTAAAATTGTAAGTAAATGTTGCATTTAAATAGTAACATTATGCAACCTTCCTATAAACATAATTAATTAAATTTATGATTTTAGTTTACAATTTGTGGGACAAACTTCTGAAGTCATAATTTAAGCACTTTTCTTCATTGTTCTTTGAGGTTCTTACCGGTATCGACTTTCTCATCCATCCTACCACACCGCCCAAGTTGCTAGACAAGTTGGTTATGGATTATCACTAATCTGGCCGTGGATCCGAAGAGGCGGCGATCTATCAGGCGGCCAAGATCCTGCGGTCGAGGAGGAGCTGCCTCAACTATTTGCTAGTTGTTGACTCGGATCAATCGGCCAAACTTCTGCTTCTCCACAAAGCCGCAACCTCGCTATCTACATCGGTACGGTTTATCTGGGTGCCCCTCTCACTCCACCTTCTCTGGCATTCTGCCCGATTTATTCTCACAGACTTCTAATCAGTGAAGCTTAGAACTATTTCATTACAAGGCGGGGGAGAAGAAATTTCATCACGGTTCTTTATTTATTTACTTATTACTAATTTTTTATCGATTTGCCACATTAAAATTTGTACAAGGCCGATGCCACGACATAATTTGTTTATTGCACGTGATCTAAAAAAAAATAGCTTCATTATTTTATTTTACTATTTTAGAGCACAAAACCTCTTAGTTATCGACGCTCTAAGTAATTTAAATTAAAAAATGAAATACTCCTGCACATTTTGAAAGAAATGTTTTCACAGGATCATATCCCTTTGATCTTATCATAATACCTTGATGTATTAATTGCTATTACTATCTTCTTCAGCACTGTTCTATCGAATTGACATTTTCAAAGAAATGTAGAATGGCCAATCTGCTACCCCGTTTTCATAGTTTAGAGCTGTTCCTTTAGTGATGAGATGTAGAAGAATTATGTTATGTCGTATTTTATAAGAGCGATTATAACTTCTTCTTGGCGGGTACTGAGGCTGGAGGTGAGCCATTGTTTCACTGAATTCTTCATCAGAATTTAGTTTACTGAGTGAGCTCTGATCCCACATTGATTGCCATCCTGTAAGAATTTTTTTCCTTTAACGGACGGGCAAGTTCCAATGTTGCATGATCCGATGTTTTTCGTCTTTTCTGGCAGCTCGATCGGCTAATTCATTCTCTGTAATACCCACATGACCGGTCTCCGGAGTCCACCAAATGGACGAATTTATCTATTTCTTCAAGTATTAATATATGTTATCCAGTCTTTGAAGCTGATGGCGCATTGCACTGCTGCTTAAAAACATTTTGCTACGTGTCCCGCTAAAATTATTTTAGAAAAAAAAAATAATGAACAAACAGGATATATCGAATTCAAATTTGAATAAATGAATATTTACAATCATCATTCATTATTCATTTTGAATTATTTTTTAATATTTTTCAGTATCTATCCAAAGCCTAAAATTCATTTGTATTTAGCAATTGTTTTACATTGATGGAGTCTGACTGCGTATTGCACTGCTGCGTGAAAAAACTCTTTGGTAGGTAGGTGTCTTGCCATAATTATTTCAGGGCAAAAATTACTGAAAAAAGGAAGATAAATCAAATTCAAATTTTAATAAATTAATATTTAAGATAAATCAAATTCAAATTTTAATAAATTAATATTTACCATCATCATTCATCACTCACTTTGAATTATTTTATAAAATGTTTCTGTGACTATCCAAAACCTAAAATTCAATTATATTTAGCAATGTTTTTTAGATTAAACTTTGGGATGGTATAAACCAAAAATTTAAGGTAACTGCTTAAGAGTAAGTAAAAATTCGATGTATAATTGTCAAAAATAATACTCTTTGGATTTAAAAAAAAAAAAAAAAAAAAAAAATTGAAGCAAGAAGCTAAAAGATGTGCTGGCCTAGAACAAAGATTATACTAATTCACTCCGATTCTGCTATATAAAATTAGATTATTTTTTTTTTAATTAAGAACTGTTTTTATTATAAATATATTTAGTTGCGAGCTAACAAAGATTAACTCCTTCTCCATAAATTATTTAATTTTTTTTTCATAACCATCAAAAACTAAATAGCTATCTTTTTATATCAAACTCCATAGCTATTCAAATCCACCGGTATCACTAATTGCTTTCAATCAAGATGAACCTCCAAGGCGTCCGAAAGGAAAATGGTCTCGGGGTCTTCTAGTAATAGTACTTTATTATATAGAACTTTTGCGAGTACTAAGTATTTAGCATGTCATTTTTAGCATTATCATCACATTTACTTGATGTACCCTATTTTATATTAAATAAAGTTGTAAATGTTAGTAAATAGAAAAAAAATCCATCAAAAACCACCACCAATCACTTATTTCTTTCTTTTTTTTTTCATTATTTTCATTCACACCCAGCATTGTAAATATTGAAAATATTTAGCAGGTGTTACATTTGATAAAATTTATATTTATAGAAATATATTTTACTGTAATAATTTTTAACTTACATAACAATAATCACACTTCAATTTCTCTAGCTGAATTAGAGGTCACGCCTAGCATACCATATGTAATGCTGCCTGAGATAGCCCACTGAGCTGATAACAGCGAGATTGAACCTGGTAATCTTGAGTTGATATGGATGTACATGGCGAAGGGTATGCCTTCACGATTCGTTCATTACATCAACAACACCAAATATATGAATATTAGTCAACCGACACCGTCTAATTTGTGAATTGTGATAGATATATATTGCTAGAGCCGATCGTACTATAAACTGACTGTCGGGTTTGATTATTAACATTAATGAAAATAATAAATAGCTAATCTAGAAGATTTGGTATTTAAATTTATCAATGTCGAATTTCTCTTTCATTGTATTTCTTAAATGTATTTATGTCATAACATCTCTGTATAAGACAAGCCTTTACAACTTAGCTGCTACAATAATCACAACAAATATTTTAATTAACAATATTATAATTATTGTGATTTAACAAGAATGAACCAGTGTGTGAGGAACTGGTGATGAGTGGCCAAGGTCAGGAATAGCTGGAAAAGATTACGCACTTATAGACAATTAAATATAAAGCAAACTATCACATAATGTAGTATAAAAATGACTAGTATGTTATTATTTCAACATTACTCAATATTTATGCAAAGAAAAATATTATTGTAATTATTAACTACGATAATTCATAAGCTTATTATTATTAATTACAGTAGACGCCGCATAATGTGATCTCGGTTAATGTTATCAACCGCTTTGTGTGATCATAATGGCTTGGAACGGACCCATACATTACCGTTTTTCCGGTTATTGTTATCAAAATTCAGGTTTTTTTTTTTGTGATCATTCTTAAAATCTCGGAATTTCGGCTTTTTTGTCGGAAGCGGAACGGCTGGAGCTGGCTGGCATAACTCTTTCCAAGAACATCCCTTTTTCTAAGAATGTACAATATAATAACCCCCTTCTCTCTACTTCTATGAAAATAACTAAACTAGCTGAGAGTATGATTTCGTCCTCTGAAGTGTTCGGGTCATGGTTTTTGTTTTTCGAGTAATTTTTCAGTTTTCTTTTTGTTTTGTTTTGTTTTTAAATGAGTGCAGGACCATCAAAACGAAGAGACCTGTGTTTATCTGAAAAGATGGAGATTTTAAAATCGTACGATCGCCTGTCTATCAGAATAAGTCAGCGTAAAACCGCAATTAGTTAGAATATTTCTCAGCCATTGATGAATAAACTATTAAAACAGCGGAAAATGTCGAGAGCTCATTTCTGCAAAATGAGAATCAAAATCGAAAGAAAGAAATGGAGTAGGAAAAGAAGATGTGGAACTAGCCTTGAAAGAATGGTTCCTGAAAATAACAGAAAAAGATGGTCTTGTTAATATGGCCCTTTACTTAGGCAAAAAGCAGAAGAATAAGCTAAGAAACTTGGAAAAAGTGATTTCATCGGTGGAAGAAATGGGAAAATATCTGTTTCACAAAACTTCATGGAGAACAAGCCGATGCAGATCCCTGTTGGTGTATTTTGCCTAATGTTATCAGTCGGTTAGTGTGATTACCTTGCAAGTCCCGCAGAGATCACATTAAGCAGCGTCTATTGTACATTATTAGAAACAATTTTCAGAAGCCAAATCGACATTTATGAGTACCAAACTGTTTGTGAATTAGTAGAGTGTGTAAGGAACTTCTTTGAAGGTGATTTTTTTTTAGGGCTGAATCAGTGTTTTTATATGCCAGTAGTAAATGGTATAGTTGTATAGGCTTTTCAAGAAGACAAATTTCGTAATGCAAATTAGTATCCTACCATGGATATCAGCTATTTCTTATTGTTGAGATTGGACAGAAAACTGTCTTTAGAGAGGTTTGGTTTCATATTGTTCAACTAGTGTTACTAGATCGTTTCACTACTTGCATAAGTAAGGTAGCCAACTAAAAATATTTCTGCTTATGGTCCATATTTTGCCATCCCAAAATAGAGGGAAAAGGTTACATCTGAGAACCAGAAAACTCTATTCAAGAAAAATCCACCATATATTACTAGTACAAGTTTTTACTAGTAATATATGGTGGTACGTAATCATTACTAGATAAAAATTATTGAAAAAATTCCAATAAAAATTTGTTCCTTTAAAACTCTCTTAAAATGCACAATGTGCTAAAAAAAGAGTGCACTAATTTTTGTATTTGTACTGTATCTTAAATTAAAGGCTGGCTGTTGTGGAAAAGGTCCGGGTTCTTCCAGGATAGTACAAATTTAATAAATTATGATCTTACATTAAACGTGAAAAGAATGGTATTTGAAAAATAAATTACGTCTTCCAATTTCATAGAAAAATGACTTCAAAGAGAATCGTTTTTTCCACTTTTCTTACATTAAGATAATATTTTTTCAACTAACTGGAACCACCCGATACATTGTTGGATGGTATTTTTCACGAAAATATTTCATTAAATGTCTATTCCATGATAAGGAAATCCACTTTCTTGCAAAATTACTACAAGCTGTCGACTTAGGACATTATCATCCAACAATTTGAATAAATATATCACAATTTCACTACTCCATTTGTCAATTATTAGTTTCCAACATGAGAACTATTTAGTCAGTGATGTTGCACAGATCATGTTATCAATGATCAATGATTTGTTATCAATTTCTTTTGCCCCAATAAATATTGCTGGAGTCAATTCCCAAGTAATACATGCTTGAAGGGAAATGAAAGAACTCTTTGGCGCAGAGATTTTTTAAAATATTATTCCTGGAGATTATGAAGGAACATATGCTTTCCGAAAAGAAAATAACCAGCCTCCCATTAGACCTCTAGATATTTTTACAATTACAATATCCAGAACCATCACCATCGGACATTTACTAAAACTTCTACTAACCCTCGGTCCAACCTATTTGGTAAGCTAAAGAATACCTCAGCGACTGTGAAGTGCACTATTTTATTAGATTATTAGATTTGGATATTTTATTAGTAAATATAACTTTTAAAAAAATCGTTTGCAATAATTATACATAAAAACTACCATTTTAGACATATAAATAATAATATCTGGTTAAATTATGTATATTGTAATTACGAATTCATCGGATTTTATTGTTTATTATTTTTAATTATAAACATACTACCTAGTTTTATTTTTGTTCAAAATATTATTCTTTCAGGTAATATACTTACTAAAAATTTAGCCGAACCACTTGTGCAATGGTTATTGGTGTGAGAGGTGGAAGGTTCAAAAATTATGATTGAGATCCAAGGATGATATGTTAATTCTTTATTCTTATTATTTTATTTTATTGAAAATGGTGGAAATGGTAACAAACCTAAGAGTAAGAAACAAACATAAATAACATGAACTTTTACCTCTCTATTATAAATATAGTTAATGGTCATAACTAAGTTTCGAATAAGTTGGAAGGAGGAGGTAGTTTATGCCTTGTTAAAACCTCTAAATGCTTAATTAAAGCCTCACTAGCACATAAGGCCAACTTTAATGAAAACTCTTGAGAAGTTATCTGGCACAATCTAAGGGCCCTGAGGGACCATAGGGTTAGCCACTTCTGTGAAAAACTCACAAGTATTTTCTGACCACGAAGGGAAAAACTCTTTAATTAAACACAATTTTCCACTTAAATCAGTTTATCGGATACTGGAAGACGGTTTGATTAAAAAACTTTTGCTGATATAAAGTATTCATGTGGTAGGTAAAGGAGTTCGCTTTATGAAGTGGAAGAAAGAGAAAACAAACAACCTATGATGTCCAGTTTTATTTATCAAACACTTATGAAATATTATTAAAAGGAAAATAAATTGATTCGTTATATTAATTACTAGCATCCCCTGTCGTGGATATGCCCGCTGTCCTAAGTAAGGAACTTAGATTATTTTAACTAATAATAGATGTTTTATTTTTTATTGGCAAAAATCTTTCAATCAAGCATTCTTTCTTCAATATTTTATCGAATAGCCGTATATTAAAATCTGGTTGGTAAAAGCATAATTGAACTAAAATTTTCAATTTCTATGGTAATCCATGTTGGTAATCCAGATGGGCAGACATTTATAAGAAACTCTTGCTGATAATGGACTGCATTTTTCGTTTATTGCAACTAAAGGCCCGTATTTTTACACACAATACTAAAAAGCAAAGGATTGACATTTTGATTTTATTCTGCAAAATTAAATTAATTGATTTCATCTGGTTTAATTTTTATTTATAATAATAAACTTATATAAGACAGTGTGGCAAACCTCATTTCTACCATTCAGCAATGTACATTTAAACTTTTACTATTTCTAAATACTTCCTAGAACTATTCAGATGTAGTTAAAATCTGGTATAGAGGGATTCAGTAGTTTTACTATTTGCGGTAAGGTGCTAATAACATATTGGCCGAGTTTCAAACTGCTGACCCCAGCGCATGTTGTACCATATGTTTAAACCTATTTTAATAATTTAAATGAATACAGGTTAACTTGATTATAAATTCCAAAACAACACCGTACATTTGTAACCTTTCATGTGCAATGGCGCTTGCCATCTATCGGTCAATTTTTAAACTTCATTATTATCCAAACAGTAACGCTTTTTTAATAACAAATTAACTGCAAATCAGTAGATTTTATTATTAAAAAACCTTACTGGAACTACAAAGATGACCTGGTTAAAATTTGGTACAGATTGATTCTGTTGTTTTCATGGTTAGTGATCACAAACGAAAAATTGCTTGTACTTTTGTATAATAGTATAGATAATTGGTTAATTCGAGACAGTAAAAATATATATTAAATAAATTACTGCATCGCATCGTTTTATTTAATTTATAAATTCAGTGCTGTGAAAGATTAAAATTGACGATTTGAAAATTCATTACAAAACTTTAATTAAACTAGAAAGTATTAATAAGTACATTAATCTTTAGTATTATTGTAACTGTAACTGCAAAGGGTTGTGCACAATACTGAAGGACCGGAACGAAACAGAACAGATTTTCCGACACGATAGGATACGTTGGTTGTATAGGGACATCGCACACTATTACGGCACGGAGTGGAAAGCATTTTCCTACTAAAACAAAGTTATATAAAAAATTGCTCCTACGCACTCCTCTACGATCTATGCTTTGGCCTTTAAAATTGAATTATTTTAACATAACAGAAAATGTAAAATAACCATCAATTTTTAAAAGTCCATGGTAATTTTGTTTTCCCTCAGTAATTACTGATTCTAGCCTACCACCGGTCGCGCCAATTTTCGTAACAAAGTGTTGTACTTAGTGTAACACCCTATTTTTTATCCTTTGTTGTCCAAATTTTGTTTTAAATTTATTTAATAGAATATTTTGACCATTCTACATTTAAAGTAGAATATATATACAGTATATTACCCTGATATAATAATATAATAATATTTTGAATGTAAGTGGAAATATTTTTATGAATAAAAATAATAAAAAAACAATTTTTAACTATATAAATTTTTATTTACAATATTACAGTCAAATATAATTATTTTCACGTCTAAAATGGTTGTTTTTAATTTGAGCCTTTAATGTAAACAATTTTTTTTTAAGAATGATTTTTACAAATAAAATGTAGATATACTTAGGCTGCCTCCTCCCATCCCCCCCTCATCATCTCCATCACTACCCTCAACATAGATTTCCGTATTATGATCTAAAAGAATTTCTATTTCATTTTCAATCATATACGAAGTTTAATTTGATTGTCCGGTTCTTTGTTCTTCCTCGTCTAGCTCCTGCGAAATTCAAGGAATATATTCCAATTGTATAGGTTTCCACCAAATCAGAACATTCCGAATAATTAAACAAAAGTAAAAATGCAAAAGAATCCTACTTACATTATATGAAATCCAGCTGATTGCTAAAAAAGGGACAAGCAAAAAACAAAACAAGAGCGGTCGCTTGTTGTACTTTGAGCAGCACTGAGTACTAAATATTTTCCAATAGGGAACTATTCCTACAATGGAGGGTATGGAAAACTACTAGCTGCAAATAGAGGAGTATCTGGAGAAACAGCTAAAGGCAATTTTCTGGAAAGCTCACAGAAAGCGAGAGAGAGAGAAAACAAGTCGAGTGTGACAACGGAGAGAGCGGTGGAAGGTTAAGCCAAAAATCAGTTTTGATTTCGGCAAAACTAGTTTTTTGCACCTCGATAATCCAACACACCATTAGGATTTTTTTCATGAATTTTTGGAAATTCTTCACTTGAATGTTAATCATAGTTTAAGAATCTAAGTATGAATATCCCGTAAAGGGAACAATTATATTTTCCTGAAAGGAAAATACCAATGTTATACAAATAACCGATATGGAAAACTGTCTAATCAACGAAACAGAAAATATGGTAGAGGATAATAAACAAGAGGGTAAGGTAACAGTACCAGAAGGGCAGGATGGAAGGGGACTCTCTACAATTAATACTCGTTGATTAATTAGCGAAAGGTGACTGGAGAAGAGAGCTAATGTAGCCAGGACCGGAGTGGCCTGCATTGCGGCCGCCAGATCGATCCTCGCCTCTTCTTGTCCGCCTCCGAGGGTATGTCTCTTATCTCTATGTCTCTATCTTCTATCCTCGCTATAAGCTATTTATAAGAAGAGTAATTATAGAAAATTCTCAATACAGTATAAGCTAGATAACATGCAACAAAAAATTTTTTAATGAAAAAATATGAGAGTAAATATTTTATAACAGGACTTTGAAGGCAGTGTTTGATTTTAAAAAAGGTTTTGAATAGCTCTCAAAATAATTGAACTTCAGTTTCAGGAATCTTCTAAGCAATCTAATAAAATTTTAATCTACTGTAAACCAGGCCGAATAAATTCGTGATAAGCAAGCTTATGTTAGCCTTCACTTTTCACGAAATATTTTATTAAAATAAAGCGGCTTCTAGGAACAAGGCAGAGAACGAATTCCTGTTTTTAATAATAAACGAAAACGACACAAATTCAACTTGAAAAAAATATATATATATTTATTTTTTCTGTGACACTTCGACCCTTAAAAATAAGGAAAAAACTGATCACAAAATCACAAAATGATACTGTCTGGCTGGATTAATTTCATTATATTGCATCTGACCTTAATAAGGTTATTTTTATTCGTCTCTTATAGAGATTTCCTGCGTCATTGTTATGAAGGAATCACCGTCAAAGATTTTTTTTTTTTTTTTTTGTACAAGCAACTTCATTGAAGTTGATAGCCTTGTGATTATTGATGACTGTAGTGATCAATGGCCAGCCAATATTTGTCATTAGGAAAGCATTTGCTTGCATTTATAATAGTCAGATCGCCTTCCAGTTTTTTTCGAAAATGTAGTCATCGGGTTGGTTGGACGACATTTGACTATAAAAGAGGAATTATTACGCATTCGACCTGAAGTTTATTATCGAACATCTAAATTTTCTTTTATGATCCAAACGAATTCTATACTTCTCATATATCAGCACTTTCAATGAATTTTCGGAGTGATTTGTGCACTTCATCCCACACAGTTAATCCATTGATATTCTTCAACTTGATAGTTATATATATATATACACATACACAATATATATGTTCAATGGTATTCTATTTTAAGTTGGAGACTAGTCTATTTTTCATTAAAATGGAATAACTCAAGATTGTGGTTTTCAAATTGGAAATATGTTTTTTTAACAAGGGTTTGTCTTTGAGACGGTGTTCTATACTTTTTTGATGTACCGTTCTTTTCGCCCCTATTTTGACACGATCTATCTCTGTTGGTGTTGCTTATTAGAAATTTAATTACAATATGTTTTTTTATATAACATTTGCTAAAAGGAACTATATTGGCTTCAATTAAAAATCTCCAGTTTTACCCACATTTTTTATTAGTTGTAGGGCTTTTTTGACACACTCTAGCAATGTTAGTGTTGCTCAGATGAAAACTTTGGCTACAACATTTGTCGTTAGAACCTATTATACCTTTTAGGAGCTATATTGGTTTAATTCATAATTTAAGATAATTTTATTTAACAATGAGCTTTAGTAATTTGATGCTTTTAATTATAGAATTTGAATAGGGGAAAACAGTAATTATTGAGATGCATATCCATGATATATTGTTTTTCCAGTCAGGAAGAAATTAAAAAACCGATACATCCATACATTATGAACAATAGTGAGCCCGTGAAACCCTCCTAACTTTTAGTTTGCCAGTTCGGAGTTCTGTAATTACCGTAGCTCTAGAATACGAGTACAATACTATAAAATGCATCGTAGTATCCCCGGCCCTGTTTAAAGTTTAAAATGTCCATTAAAGCTCTCTAACGAAATAATACTTCGTAGAAACAAGGAGTAGCTACCATAAAGCACATTTAATTTTTAAAGAGCGCAGCTGTTAGGGAGTCACCTGTTGATAACTGTAAAATAACCTTCGGGTAAAAGTCTTTCTGTTTTATCACCTTTCATTTTTACTTCGTTTTTATTAACTTTGTAAAATATATATATACACTAATTCGTTACTATACATTCATTTTTTATTATCTTTTTCAACGGAAAATAAATATTACAGGTTTTATAGCAACATAAAAATGTCTACGACTTTAAGAGAGGGTGAAGGGAGATAATGCTCAATGGCACAGCTCGAGTCTTCATCAAAGTCTACAATTTTCACTTATACATTTTTTTAATTTTCGGTGCTTGATTTATCTGAGTGGTTATTGTAACCTTAGATAAGATATTTAAGGGGCTTTCGAACCCTGGTGTCTTTATTTTGAAAAGTAATTTTATTTTTAAAGAAATTAATGTTTTGTAACTTACTGATTAGTGCCCATAGGTACCTTCCCCCTTTGTACTTGTGGACACTAGTGGTTGTACCAATGGACATCCATTTCTTCATAGGTTTATAGGGGTAAATGAAATGATATTTACAGAAACAAATCTGCAATATTTTTTTATTAAATGTATTAGAAAAATAGAATATTTAAACAAGAAAAGTCGATTAGATTATTGGACTAGAAGGCCGACTAGAAAGGCGACAACTATAAATTTAGCGTATGAAAGTAAATAGAAACTTATTTTAAACCTTTTAACAAAAATAAATCATCTATTTTCCTATAATTATTATTAACGAATGTCACAGACTTTTTTTATGGAAAAAATCGAATCATTAGAGATCGTATCCATGATAAGATGTAGGAAAATGTAATTGTTAAAAATTTAAATTGGAGAACTTGTATAGACTTATAAAAATTATCCTCTTTAGGTTGTGACGTCACTAAAGCATTTCTAATAGTGACATTATTTCTTTTTTTATTACACATATTTCAACTGATTGTGAGATGTGATAGTCATCTTTAGGGTCCAAGACTTCTTCTTTACCTAAACTTCATACCTATTCTAATCCACTAGTTTCACAACTTTAGATTTTATGTGCTACTAATGGGTAGTTTCTTATGTGATGATGTCATGGGTAGTGATCTTATGTAATGATCAATACAACTAAAAAGAGAGTTGGGTGAAAAAGACCCTACATTGTATTGCATGTCCTTGCATTTCACGTTGTAGACCGAAGGTTAATAAAAGAGTACAATTATTAACAATGGACTCTGGGGTTGGTGATGGTACAAGAAACCTTTTACCTAAGTTTCTTCGCTGAGCAGTTAGCCAACGGCGGGGCATGTATAATTCCCAGCCAACTAAAACATAAGCCTCCAGTGGGATCGCCGCCAGACAGCTACACAGCTCCAGGGCTGACTAAGAAAGACGGCCTACAGGCCGCATCATTAAGCCATGTTACAGTCCCCAGTCACAGTAACTGTCTTGTTACCGTTCTGCACCTGTCACGCGGTCCGGTTTTAATTCTTTTTGCCTTCTACAACGTCAGCGGCTCCCCCTTCCTCCAATATAGCTGCCTATAAATCGCATTTCGGTAATGACAGTTCCCGTGGTTCTGGTTCTGGAAGGATAAAAAAGAAGAAGAAACGGGGAAAAAAAAATCTGCTTTTAAGAAAAGCCATATTGTTATAATTGGAGTTTAAAATTTGTTATCAAACTTGTTGAAACAATACAAACACTTGCATTATATATCTAACTAATAAATAATATAAATGATTATTATATATTAAATAACCTGAAGGACTGACTCTCAACTAATATCTGATTATCTTTACTAATTTAGTATTTTATCCCTACTATTAACACTGACCCGATTTCATTCCTTATATATATTTTTTCCATTTTTTTTTACTATTGTCCTCTAGAAACTGATTAGTAGTCCTAGCAATTCCAATCTACTCCAATAATTAACTTAAGAGTAAAACTAATCTTAACTCACTAGAGCCAATACAAAGTATGTATAGAATGTATAACATCCAAAAAACATTATGAAATGATTCAAATGTATGAAATTCACCAGTTCTGGTATGTTGTATTTAAATCTTTTCTTAGGAAACTAGTTTTATTTTACTTTTTTTATTTTTATATTCATTTATTTATTATTATAATTTTTTTTATTTTTTGGAGAATATTAAACTTAAACAAAAAATAAAACCGTGCTAGTACAACCCATGGAAAGTCTCAGGATTCAGTACTTTGGCCTCTATATGCTGTTGTTGCTGGGCCAACGGTAGTGAAAGGAGATTAGGTTAAAATAACGGTTACCATTTCACATCATTTAAGGTTACACACTTTATTTAGGCTTAGTGTGCCTTAAAAGGATAGTCAAGTGTCTTACCAAGTGTCGAAATGCCATTGCAAACTTTCCTTTCATCCTAACTCTCTGGCTCTATCTTTATCCAGCTCCACACATCCTGATAACCCACCTCGCAGACTAAAACGGCAGTGGCCCGCATATCTTTTGTAAAATTTATTTATTATTGATTTCTGGCAATGGCCAACTTCTTTACACATGCCCAGCGTGAATGTACTATAGCCCTCTCACTCAGCACCCACTTTGTTTTTTACACCAGTGACGCAGCTGAGAGAGAAGAGCTAGGACCTCTCTCTGCCTTGCTTGTTCCTCTACAAGTGGATGGACAGGTCTTGCTGGGGGATCCCTAGGATGGGTGTGTATTGTAAATTTGTGTTTTTAAATTTTAATTTAATTTTGTTTTATTATTTATTATTACTACTTATTTATTTTATTTCTATTTACTTTTTCATTTTTTTATTTATTTATTTTTTTAAATTTTACTATTGTATTTTATTTATAAGCATATTGTATACTTTATATTGCTTATGTATAGCAAGTTATCTTCTTTATTCATGATTTTTTCTAATTATTTATTTATCTATTCTCATTGTACATAATTTGTGAATGTAATCATACACCATCTATTTTACTTATTGCCCACATTTATGGCAGATTGTAATAATTACTCAATAAAAATTTTAATAAAAAAAAAATACTGGCTATATTATTAAAATATGATGTACTTTAATTACATATCATATCTATCTGCTAGCAGCAAAAATCAATTATTGGATTATTATTAGGATACATTCATTATGTTTAACTGCTTTTAATAAATACCTTCAAAGTAATTCTATGTTCTATTCTTAAAAGATCATTAGCCATCATAAATATAATTTTATTATTGATGATTCTCCAAATGTTTAATTAAAACTGCTGATTTAGCCTTTCCCAAAGTTTGGCTGTGGGAGGAGGTGTTGCAGTTAAAGGCCCTTACTACCTGCTACATCATGAGGTTATTTAACTTCTTAAACGAGTTTCCCCAAAGTCAAGACAAAGTCTAAATAAGCCTTATCGCAGACGAAAACGGTTAGCGCTTTCCGATAACATCAAAATGATTGAGCTAATAGTTATGACAAATTAGTTTTATAATAAGCGATCAAAAGAAAAAGAAAATAATAGAAACAAATGTTTTCTAAATGGGATTAAAACGAATGACAGAAAGCCTTTGTTACAGCTTTACAATTGTATAAAGATGAAGATAATTGGGTCGATATTAAATGAATAATTATGAATTTTAAGGATTTAAGAGAAATTTTATCGATTGTACCAAGTTGCCAAGTAGTAAATAGCTATACAAGGTAAATACATTTTTCATAAGGCTGTTAGAATGAAGAGGTAGTTCCTCGCAGTTGTAAATCCTTTGAGGGTACCTTATTATAGAGAATTATTTTCTGTAAGTATATAAACCATCGTAACTCTAAATAACACAGCAAAAGGGCGTTAAAAAACTATTGTTAGTTGTTAATAAAATTGCCTAATAATTAGTATAACGATAATAAACAATTTTCAATTAGCATTCCAATTGATTACCTCATTCATGACACGATAATTTTACATAACTACATATTCCGACAGTGATTGGCGTTATATGGACGGCATTTAATAGAAAGGAACCAATCCACATTGAAAATCTTAAATAGTTTGGTTCTTTTTTGCAAATAGAAACGTCGTATTCTATTTCAAATAGTTTTTCCGACCTCGATTTTCCCATTAAAATACCAGAACCAAGAGATGGTTCTTTTCTGTTGAAAATAGTAAGCACTAATCCAAAACCACCTCTAACTCATTTTTGCATATTTTGTGGATTGGTTCCCTTCTGCTAAATGCCGTCTATACAGTTTTACAACACACAATTATTTGAAAAGTTAAAGGAATGAAGACAAAATAAAATAACTGCTATATCATTCATCACGAATATACAAGAAGAGGGATAAATACAGTCTAGGTTAGGAATGTTCTTGTATAATCATGTAGTAAGTTTATACCACGATATACTGATTTATCATAGGACTGAAGCCCTTTTTACCTGAATTACTTCAACTGTTCTAACGCTTGTTACACCAGCGACTGAACAGGATTGGATTCACAAAGATCAAACGTTATCGATTTTTATTTAACTTTTTTTAAAGGATGCATTACTTTGAGGAATCTTCCTGTTTTCTTATCTTAAATTATATTTTCTACCACACACTATTTCCATACCTTCCATTCAACTATTTATAATTTTTTGACACAACCAAGTCCAATTGGTAGACACCAAGCGATCTAAGGCACTTCCAAAGTTAGGCCTGGAATATGAACAAACTTCCAATCCTAGCCTAGGAGGATTATTTTTTCTTCATCTAGAAAAAATTCTAATTCTGGCTAGGCTCTCACTCAGCCTCCACTGCGTTTTTTACACCCTTGACGCAGCTGAGAGAGAAGAGCTGGGACCTCTCTGTGCCTGGCTTGTCCCTCTACAATTGGAGAGACAGGTCTGGCTGGTAGATCCCTGGGATGAGAGTTTATTGTGAATAAAGTACGATTGTGTTTTTAAATTTTAAATTAATTTTGTTTTATTCTTTATTATTACTACTTATTTATTTATTTTATTTTTATTAACTTTCTTTATGGAGAAGAAGATGATCGGGATGCAGTCAAAGAGGAACACCACGTCAAAGAAAAAAAACTTTAATACGTGCCAACGTTTCGACCTGCCTTGAAGGCCTTCTTCAGGGCTATAATGAACAAAATACTAGATGTGACAAAAAATAACAGACTGACAAACAGTTGACAAATGGAATATAGAATTTCTTCTTAGACGTGGTGTTCCTCTTTGACTGCATCCCTGATCATCTTCTCCCTTCATCATAACAGTCAACTATACGTTTATCATTACTTTTTTTATTTCTTTTATTTTTTTCTAATTTTACTTTTTTATTTTATTTATAAGTCTATTGTATACTTTATATTGATTATGTATAGCAAGTTATTTCCTGTTCTTTTTTTATTTATGTTATTATATTTTTTTTTTCTAATTATTTATTTATTTTTTCTCATTCTACATAATGTGTGAGTGTAATCATACGCCATCCATATTACTTATTACCCACATTTGTGGCAGATTGTAATAATTACTCAATAAAAGTTTTTTAAAAAATTCTGATTAGAAAAGTGTCATGAACTGTAGAACAACTCACCCTTCCTGCGCTATCTAAAGAACATAGTAACGTTAAACTACAATAATATTCTTTTTTAAATATATTTTTTTTTAAATATTTAACCTTAAAGGTTTTTACATAAAATTGTTTGCAAAGCATATATTTTTTGAAAATTGGATCCCTATCTGTATCTTTACAATCTAATTATATTCATATCCATTAATTTAACGGCCATAAAATTAATCCCTATTCTAATTCTTTCTTCAGTTTTTGTCCCACCTTTCAGTCTTGTGAATATCGTATTTCAATTATTATTGTAGAATATGATTGCTATGAAGTAAACCTGGTTTTAATTTGACAATTTTCATTAAAAATTAAAAGGAAAACTTAACGCATACAGTACCTAATATCCTTTCAGGCCTGCGTAGATTCGTTTGTTGAACGATGTTTAGATACGAAATAAATATTTATATTCGCATTGTTATTGTTGCTTAGTTAATTGTACATTATCAAAAACCTGAGCCGAATCCGAATGAGGAATAACGAACTGGCTCTCAGCGTCCAATCGAACAGACCATGTTTGTTTTCCTTTAATTCAGGGAATTAGGAATGCAGAGAGGACTCATCAATATGGAGGTCGGGAAACACAGGATCCTCTTCAAATCCTTTATGTTGCCTTGCGTAATCCATTCTTTCCACAATTTCTGTTAGTAATTGGTTTTATTGTTGGTATATTGGTTTTATCACATCCGATTTTTATGCCCTCGAAATTATTCAAAATCCGACCTTATTATACGTTTGTCTAAATAAACCATATAGTGCAATGTCAGGGTAATTCGCAGGATGAGGCAAACATTTTACCTGTAGTAGTATCAATATTTTTTATTTCGTCAGACTAAATACGCAGGGACACTGATGTGTTCCAAATTAGATTTGTTTTCTTTTGATCAAATCTACTTTACGTACTTTACACTCCGAATTGCATGAAATTCTTTGGCGGGATTCTTCGCGATGAGACCATTTATGTTCTTCGTACATTGCATGAGCGTTTTAAAAGTATAACTTATTCCATAACGCCAAACCCTGTCACAAAAACTTAAATGATGAATTTTAGTGAACATTGATATAAACACTAGACACGAAGACGTTCTTATATGATAAATTCAAAAAGGCGAAATTAAGTGATATGTTCATGTATAAAGATATTTGTAGCAACCTAGAGTTAACAAAATTAAAAAAAAAATGAATTAAATGAAGGAGGTAGGAGCTTCATTCAGGTGATGTACGAGATACACTTGGCTAAGTGACCCGACTCCCTCCATCTCAACTATGAATCACATCACCAAACGCGTCAGCTGATTATCTATACCGTATACTGAATGAGCTATTACAGTAAAGACAATAGGTCTTCTTTTATAACTGTTATATCTTCATTCATTGAGAAAAGTAAGATAATCTCTCTTACAAATTGGATGTTTCGTAATTTTCAAAATGAAATTTCGAGCATTTGCCAATTGGTGAGTTGCGACTGACCTGTAATAAATTTAATCCTTGGTTTTTCAAAGCCTTTTTGATTCCTTTTTCAGCAATTCTTCACTTTAATTCAACAACCTTTCTGTTCAGTTTTAATAACCTTGCAGTCATTTTAGTGTCAATATATACAACGAAATAACCATATGTTTACGATCCATTGTATATCAAAGTATTATACTAATGAACCCAATACTCAGATGACAATTCAAGTTAAAACTTATGCATACTAATAATTGGCACCCAATTGAATCGATACTTTTGGGATTATCATAAGTTTATATACATTCAACAAACGCAGGTTTTTTAATCTAAAACTCCTAGAATAATCATATAACTTCCTGGAAACTATGTTAATAGTACTAATGACTAACTATAACCAAAACATAGTAAATACATACGGACTGACTACAAAAAATTTCATCTTAAATTACTAAGATACAAGTTAAGAAATTTCGAGAAGCCTAAGGCAGCCCTTATCCGTTCAAAAATAAAAATGTATTAATTCATTTAAGGGGTCTTTAAGGTATAAAAATGGACCCAACGCGGACGGGTTGGTAACCGACTCAGCATTTGACTTTTGAGTTACGTTAATATGACCTTTTAAAGAAGGTTAGTCCCTAAAAACAATATTTTGATTTTTAAACAGATTCCTTGTTTCTAGAGTTCTGAAACCAAACTAATAGCAAATAACGCAGATAAATTCTTCTGGGAAATAAAACATAGATTTCTCAAATGTTTCTGTAAAGTTTAAATTTGTTCCAGGAATCCCAGCATAGTATGACTACTAAAGCGTTTAAATGTTGGGCTATTGTAAAGGCGTTAGATGGTAGTGAGATGTTGCAACTCCTCGGGCTCCCCCACTCGTGGTAGAAGTTTCCCTCAAACTTTCCAACGTGGTTATTCGTGTTACTACATCGATTACGTGTTTCCAGCAAAATCTAAACACATTAGTTTACTAACGGGATACTTGTTAAATACGTTGTGGTGGATTTATTTAACATACTCTCAGAGCAACTATAATAGATTATAGCCACGCCCTACGGAGGTTTAAGTTAAAAATGAATAAAATATATAATATTTTCAAAGTCGAAGAGGATCACTAACAGAACCATGGAATAAAATTACAAAAGGGAGTAGATGATGACATTGTCAACAAATCTATACTAATAGAGAACAAATAAAATATAGAAAACTTTTATCCCATCCTATTCTCTTAAAAAAGATATCACGTTATGTTTAATGTATCTATTTATTTATTTTAATCTTCGCTTACCCCCCTTACTGTCATTGACGATGTCACAAAAAGAATGAGAGAATGAGGGCGTTCAGTAAGAACCGTAGTTGATTGATTATAATAACTACTAAGAAAACTGAAGAATATTAGTACATATTATGTTTGGTTGGTGTTTTGTTTACTTCCAACAGAACACTTCATTTAGGCGATAATTGAAACAGCAAAGTTAACGCCCACTGACCAAATGAAAACATCCATATCAGAGAGTTTAATTTCAGTGACGTAATGGGCTAAGTTTTTCTTCATGAGCCATGTGGGCCTGGCGTCGGTGAGGGATTGGCTTGAATTCATCACTCAGCAGTTTCATCACAGCTCAGGGCATATACGTCTTCCTTCGCTCACTTCTTCTATATCTGATATCGCTTCTTTGGCAGCCATTTTGGGAATTTCCGTTCTGATATTTTTTTTATTAAATTTAAGAAAAGTAACGGACAGTTGATAATTGTTTCCTTTATTTATTATTTGATTTACTTCGATGTAGCACTAAACTTTTTTTAATTAACAATTTTGGTGTTTCATTTTGCTAAAATGTTGTTTTTATATTTTATTTTAATTATGTTATAATAGGACAAATTTTGCATATTTTCTTCTAATGATATTGTGTTTCCTCTCTAAAAACAAAATCTTACTTGGTATTTAAATTTAAAATATTCAAAATAAAAATGTTTTTTTCCGATTCAGCTCATTTTTTAAAATCATTTTTTCAATAATTAATTATATTTTTTAATAATAAAATAAAACCAGAATACTTTTTTTTTTTTTTTTTTTTTTTTTTTTTTTTTTTTTTTTTTGGCTTTAAAGACTTGCTAACACAAATCCTATATTGCCAATATAGCACTATCTAATTTTATTTAATTTTGTGCCCAGTTGAATTTTCTTTTTCTTTCTCTATTATATGAGAGCTTTGGTTTCAGACAGAAATTTAATTAAATCTTGGCCTTTACTTTCGTCAAAGTTCTTAAAATTCAGAGACGTCTTGAACAGTCAGTGTACCCAGCGTTCTTATCCTCTCATTAACAAACTTTTTGCACTTAAACACGATGTGTCTTGGATCTTCCAGACATTGGCATTTAGAACACATGCCACTTTGAGTTAGGGCCATTAAATTGAGGAATTTGTTGGTTCTGCCATGGTTGATCTTCAGTCTAATAAGTTTTACTAAACTTGGGCGTTCGAGATTTAGCCTTTGAGTTACAAACCATGGAGTCAATGCTACCTTTTCTTGTACTGCGTAGTGGTCCTTTCCTTTCAGTGCACTTTCCCATTCGTAAAACCTTTGCCATTCTTCGATCGCATTATATTTGATTTTTCTTATTAGGTCTGTTATTGGAATCTTGATATTTATCCGGTGATGCTGGCGTTGGTTGGCAGTTTTATCTGCCGTTTCATTACCTGACAGCCCTACGTGTCCCGGTACCCATTGGAAGAAATAATGGTTTTTCGGTATGTACAATAATGAAAGAATTTTAAAAGAAATGTAATTATGTGATTTTGTTTGGTGTAACAAATTTAGATGTTGGCATACAGAGGCTGAATCAGTTAGGATGACTATATTAGTGTTTGAGTATGTTCTTTCGCAGTAAATAATGGAATGAAGGATGGCGTAAAGTTCTGCGCTGAAGATACTAAGATTCAATGGCACAGAGAACGAGAATTTCTGGTTGTTCTGGGGGTCAAATACGGCGATCGAAGTGCGAGTTTGTGTTTTTGAAGCATCAGAATATATTTGATGGTAACTGGGATATTTTTGAGCTATTGTTTCCAGTGCTGCTAGTTTTAGATGCAATGAGGAGTAGAGAGATTTATTATGAGTTTTACCGATTAGAGTTGGGTTGCTATTTACTTTGATTAGACATTTAGGAGCTGGTGTTGTGTATTCCTGAGGAGCTTCAGTTTTATGGAGTGATTTAAGCAGTGGTTGTAGTTCGTTGATGATTTCTACTAGCTTCTGACTGAATACATTGCCTTTATTAATTGCATTCCCAACCGGGTGGTTAGAGTCCGAATAAACCTTGAGGAGGTATTTTTTAGCTAGCCACGTCCTTCTAATGTTAAAGGCATTTCTCCGGCGGAGGCCTGAAGTGCATTAATGGGAGACGTTTTGAAAGCCCCTAGGCACAACCTAATGGCACCTGACTGCAATGTGTTTAACACTTTGATGTAGGGGGAATTTGATTCATTATAAATAACAGAGCAATAGTCTAGAACGGACCGAATAATTGTTTTGTATAATGTAATTAAATTCCGAGGGTGAGATCCCCAGGATACTCCGACTAAGGATTTTAATATGTTCATATTATGAAATGACTTTTTTTGAATCGTTTTGATATGTTCTCTGAAGTTTAATTTTCTGTCTAATGTTACTCACAAGAATTTTAGATTTTCCTCGCTTCTTATAGTGAATCTATCGTTGGACAGTTCGAAGTCTTTCAGAATAAACTTCCTTTTCCTTGTAAAAGGAGTTATGCTGCACTTGTTGGAATTTATTTTTACTTTTGTAGCTAAAAACAGTTGGTTTAATCTGTCAAAGGCTGTACCTATTATTTCTTTGCCTTCTTCTACCGTATTTACTGAAGTGTAAATTAAGAAGAATGCAATTATTAATTTTTGAATAAGAAATATGTTCGGTATAAAGGTTGAAGAGGGTCGGGCTCAGAGGGTCTCCTTGGGGGAGCCCACTGTATGTATCAAAAGCTACACGTCCTTCCCAGCTGTCCACGAAGTATGTCCGGTATGATAGGTAATTTATTATCTATTGAGTTAATTTTATCGGTAGATGAAGGGTTTTTTAATTTGGAGAGTAAAACTTGAATTTTTACGTTGTCGTATGCTCTGTCTATGTCGATTTTTTTTTGTTTGTAGGCTTTGAAAATATCGTTCGTTAATAGAAAGATTGCGTCTGTGGTGGATCTATTTTTTCTGAAGCCAAAGCAAAAAGGACTTAAAATATTTTTTTGTTTCTATGAACCATTCAAGCCTGTTTTTTACAATGACGTTGAATACTTTTGCTAAGCACGAGATGAGAGCGATAGGGCGGTATGAAGTTATTGTGGATGGGTCTTTACCGGGTTTTAGTATTGGGGATAAGATAATGTTACGCCAATCAGGTGGGATCATTGCTTCGTTCCAGAGTTGGTTATATGCTGTGAGCAAGTGTTGTTTCATCGTGTCCGGTAAGAGTTTGATCATTTCGTAATTGATTTCATCCATACCAGGGGCGGTTCCAGTTTTTCCACTCAATGCTGCTTCAAGTTCTGTTAGTTGGAAGGGTGAGTCCAAGAGGTGGTCACCACTTGATGCGCGGAGTAATGGTTGCCTAGGATCAAATATATTAGACAAATGTTCAAGAAAGGCAATCGCTGAAGTTTGGCTTGTCAGTACTATGTTCTGCACGTTGTTCCTCTTGCCACGTAGAGTTTTGATTTTATTCCACATGGAACCTATTTGATTTGGATTGATGCTCTCAATATATTTCATCATGATTCCTTTTTCGCTTTTTTAATAAGGGATTTGGTTTTGTTAATTTTTGATCTCATCATTTTGTAGTTGTATGTCGTCATGTTTCTTAGGTATTCTTTTATTGCTCTTTTCTTTTCCCCATATGCCTTGCGAATTTCTGCATTCCACCAGCATTTCGGCACGAATTTTGGATGGTATTCTGAGCATTTCCGAGGTATAGCTGATTCTCCTGCCAGGTTTATTATGTTAGTTAGATCAGTTATGTTGTATCTGGAGTTTGTTTTTTTCTACTATGACTTTATCAGTGTATACTGTTTTATTTAATCTTCTGAAATTTCGTTTAGGTAGAAATTTGTAATTCATCTGATGTTTGAAATTGTTTATTTCTATTAGAATTTGTAGGTGGTCGCTCCCCAGAGTTTCTGGTAATGCGGTCCAAGTGATGTTATGGAATAGATCCGGTGTGGTGAATGATAGATCCAGTATGGAGGGTCTACTAGTAGTCGTTCCTAATTTTGTAACGGTTCCTATTTCATTTAATAATAATAGAGAACTGTTTTGTAATGCTGTAATTAGATCTTCTCCTCTGGGTGTATCATATTCCTGAGAGCCGAAAAATGAGGAGTGCGTGTTGAAATCTCCACCCAAGAGTAGACTACAGTTAGGGTATTTATTTTGTAAATCAAATAAACTTTGGATATTTTGAGGCGATGGTTTCCTTCTATCATCTGGTGGGATATAAACTGATATTAATATGATGGGGGGTTCGGTATTGAGAAGTGTAACCCCTACTGCCTCAATCGTGACCAGATTATTTAATTCTATAGTTTCATAGGGTAAAGACTTATGGAGAAAAATTCCCACCCCTCCGTATCTATCTCGTCTGTTTCTTTTAATTATATTATAATTTTGAGCATGATATGTCCTTTTATTATTGAACCACGTTTCCTGCAATAAAGCTATCTGTATTTTATTTACTTATTAAGATAATTTTCGATTTCAGCGAATTTATTGTTAATGCTTCGGCAGTTATGTTGTAAGATTTTCAATCTATAATTATGGATGTTAATTCTATTATTTGTCATTTTGGAAAGGAGGTAATAGGAGGGGTATCGTGTGTGTTATGTCTATCGTTTTCAGTTTAATGCCGAGACTTAGATGGTTTATCTTAAAAAGTTGTGATAAATAGTTAGAGAGATGTTTGTTAACCGTAAGAGCGATCAGAATTATGTACTTTGTACATATATGCAGAATGGAGCTGCTTGTATTAAGTCTTAAGTATTTATTAGTTTTAATTCTTGAGCATTTATTGAATGTATTAAGGTTAGTGATTAGCGGGCACATTGTCATTATTTTGTAATTCTGAGATTGAATTGATTATTTCATTATTTTCCTGCACAAAGTTGTATAAGTTTGTCCTATAATATTTACTGTTTCCTCCTCATTTTCTATAGTTTTAATTTTATTTATTAAAGAAATCAACATATTGATATATTTACTATCCGAATTGACTCTATGGGGATTGTTTGGTATTAAAGGAATTGTAGTTGATGGTTTATACATTGGGGCTACAGTGCTCTTATTTTGATAATCAATAACGGTGTCATTATATTTTTTGCGTTTTATATTATCTTTATTAATTTGAGGCGAAGAGTTTTTTTCCAGGGTTTTTAGTAACATCTGTTTCGTATCGATAAGGGTTAATAGCTGAAAAATCGCTATTTAAGGATAACTGAGGAAAATCTAAGGCGGAGAATTTGTTGTATGTAGGGACCGGAAATAGACTGTTTGCCTCTTTAAAACTAATAGGTTTGACTGCCATTGCCTCTTTTATTTTCTTTTGTCGATTGCTTCAGGGCATTCTTGGTTTGTTGGAAGGTGGCCGTTTTTGCAAAGTATGCATTTTATCTCATTGCCGCAAGAGTCTGATTTGTGTTCATTGGAGCCACATCATCTCTTTTCCTCGACATTTCTCTTTGTATGCCCATTTCATAAACATTTTAAATACTTTTTCTATCTCGAAATATGAAAGTGGATGATGAAACTGCAAAAAAAAAGAAAAAAAAAAAAAAAAAAAAAAAAAAAAAAAAAAAAAAAAAAAAAAAAAAAAAAAAAAAAAAAAAAAAAAAAAAGATGAACCAAGAAGAAAATCAAATATCCTAGTGGTTTATGATAGATTACTAAGGAAATTGGGAGTCTTAAAGGTTAGATTGAGAAGTGTTGGATTTGGCTTAAGACATTATATCGCAAAGAGCTGTTACAAAAAGGATTTTTGAAACTTTTATGATTGAGAGAAATTGAATACAGGAAAGACAAAAATAGAATGATTTTAGCATTTCTTTTTATATCTTGGAAAAATATTGATTAAATATTACAATATTCTTTGCACGAATGCAATAAGTAATTTGGTGGTTATGAATCGAAGGAAAGTAAATCGGACACATCACCTTACTAGAAGAATATTCTAACCTTTTTATCGACCATAAAAGACCAATAAACATGACCATCATAAGGTCCATTTGGACTTAGAGTTACGACGTTCTCCCAAACCCTCGTCATCATCCCATATCCAGCTATTTTGACCCAAAAACTTTATGTCCCACACTAAATAAAAAAAAAAAAAAATAACCTGTAATGACCTTAATGTCTAACAAGTTGCTGATTCGGCAAGAAACAGATACCAATCCTTTCATAATAATTGCAAATCCACCATATTTAGCTTTGGATTGAACTCATTGGAGTGCTACCAATGGGTAGTAATTTTTATGGATTTTTTTCATATAGTTGTAAATTAAAAAAAAAAACTAATAAATAAAACACTTATCTTAACTTCCTTTGTTTTCCTACATTATGCTACAACCAGTTCTTTACTCCCCCAGTTACTAGATCTGAGATCTTAGACTTTTCTAAAGGCTTACAGTATGTCGGAAAGTATTGTATAAGAAATGTAGATTAGTATGTGATAGCTGTACAATATCATTTACGTCAAAAGCAAAGAGTGAGTACGGTAAAAAAAAAAACCATAAGGATCACCATGAATGAAGATGAGCAAACCCTTAGGTTAGCTGTAAGATTATCTGGGACTGCTAAATACTATACTTTGAGTGAGAAAGAAAGGATAAGAACCAGAAATCAGCAAATCAAATAAAGAGGGGTATTTGTTTGATATAAAGAATGGTATGTGTACAAAATAATCTGATTACTATAAAAAAAAAAAAAAAAAAAAATCCGAACGAATGAATTTGGGTTATACATCATTTTTGTTTGTACCAAATTTTTTTAATCGTCTCAAATCCCAAGTATAACTTTGGCATTTTAAGGTTGTTCAAATATTTTTAATATTGAAAGTACACGGCTTTCGTTTCCTTAGATTTGTAAAGTTTATACAATTATAAAAAAAAAGAAGTACAAATACATTTATTATATGTATGAAACTATAGATAGTTTTATAGACTTTAAAATTTGTAAATTTTTTGTCAAACACACACTTATTAATTATTTTTTCCTGGATAACTAATTTTCTCAATAATTTTTATATGCTGCATTGCTTTTTATGGTTTTCATTTATAAAAGTGTCATTATATTAGGTTATTTTTGTTAATGTACGTATTTCTTTTCATTATTTTACATAATCACCGAGATACATCCCTTCTACCAATTACAATTCATACTCCTTACTTAAGCTTCTGAAGATAAAAATATTTCAATGATTTTTTTTTTTTTTTTTTTTTTTTTTTTATATAGTAAAACAATACTTTTTATCCAGTGTTTGCATAGTCCACATTTATCTCTCAAAAAATGTATTCAATCTTTTCTTGGTTTCTTTATAATGCGTTTCCGCCATGGTCCAATAAAGATATCCATAATTGCCCTTTTTTTCACTTCCTTTGATTATTCCACCCAACGACGAATGTTCGTCCATTCATTAAAAGTATTATATGCATGAAGAGTAAACTTGTGTATTGTGTATAATATAAAAATATAATATTTAAGTTTTACTAAGTACTCTATTAGGGAAAGCTTTTCGGTATTTTTTTTTTTTTTTTTTTTTTTTTTTTTTTTTTTTTTTTTTTTTTTTTTTTTTTTTTTTTTTTTTTATACAGAAAATAATAATTACAGGAAAAAAAACATTTCAAAATATATGAATATCTTTTTCTTCTTTTTGGTTCAAAATTTAGAAGTACAACTTCATTAGACAAAGAACAACCATTAAAGGACGATTTAATAATTATTTCCGTTCAGACACACGTATATTGTCTATCATAAGCTATTGCTACATTACTGAAAAAGAACACCGAATTTTCTTATAATAAATTATATAAACAAGTGTACTGATCATAGCCACATAAATATTGAGTAAAATTATCAAGAACTATTTTGTTAATCATCAAGTTTTACATTATGAACAATCATTTGATGAGTGGAATGCATCTAACGCACTACCTTCTTCAAGAAACACACAAATAGTTTTTTATAATTAGCTAAAACTGTACATGTATATATATATATATATATATATATATATATATATATATATATATATATGTGTATATATGTGGTAATTTACTGTACAAATCGTCGATACAAATGCAAAGTATCAAATGTATGAATCACCATTATCCAGGTAAGTGGAAAATCACTTGTACAGGGTTATTCCACATGTCGATGAGGAATAATCAGATTAATTACAGAGTGAATTAGGATTAGGGAGTTAGCTTCATTGTACATAAGCCCTAAAGCAATTGCTTAAGATCAAAATCAAAATATGCGTTTTTCACATTAGATACTTTACTATTGTATCGACAAAATGACTTTTCTGAAATTTCGGTACATTAAATATTTAGCAAATAATTCGATATTTGTTAGGATTTCAAATATATATATTCATTTTTTTCATTTATTGATATTTACAACTGTACAAAATAATATAATATAATATAATCAAGTAAATGTGTTGAAAGTGAATACAATGACATGTACTTTTGAAGAACTACTCACTTGTTACACTTCAATCAAATCTACACTAAAAGATCTCTAGGCTATTTTCTTTTCAGACGCCGCAGACCTATGCTAAATCATAGGTGGGGAGAATCAGCAACATATGGATCATTACGATCTTTATGGATACGTTTATTGGTCACAAAGTAAGGAGCATTGAGGATTTTTCGAAGGATTTTGG
The DNA here is from genome assembly GCA_003667255.2 of Euschistus heros. NCBI lineage: Eukaryota > Metazoa > Arthropoda > Insecta > Hemiptera > Pentatomidae > Euschistus > Euschistus heros. Next base: position 793,985 of record RCWM02000404.1, on the reverse strand, counting down.
ACCGTAAGGATTGGGATACAAGATTAATTTGATGGTTTCGTAGAGCCCTAAAGCTCAACTCCGTACGTCCAAATAGCAAATGGTCTAATCACAGTCTTGTAATTAAGTCTTTTGTAATTAATTGGTAGGTTTGAACGTTTGTCTAGTAAATGTTGAAGTAGTCAGTAACTGGATTTGATATTGATATTAGAAATTTATAGCGGTTATAGAGAATGAAAATAGGACAAATAAACAAAACATTGGGAGCCAAAGCATGTTTATGACCAGCGGTTACTGGAAACTTGTTCAATGGCTAGAAATTCAGGAGGCCTGGCAATATGCAGCCAGTGCAGCTGTGTCTTTTCCGGTCTAGTTCCAATTGTTCTCTATCTGCAATGGTCCCTGGTTCTAGTACAAATTTAGTCAGTTTAGTAACTGCTGCTTCTGTTTGCCAACTACTACTGAAGCTAATAATACTTAGATAAAAATTTAATTTTTTTTTTTAATATTGTTTTATTTTTCAAAGAAAAAAGCCTGAATTTATTTTAAGTTGGTATACGTACACTGAGACCATCTTGGCCGAGCGTGTGATGTATCTTATACCAACATTTTTGAGTACAAAGGTTACCAGCTCCGAGAAAAAATTCATTTTAAAAGCCTAATCAGTTCTTAGAACTTATTGTATTAAATATAATTAACTTAGTTTCTACACGATTAAGAAACTTACATTTTTTATACTATATAAAAGGACAAGCTATATTTTTTTGTAATTACTAAGTGAGAAAACTTGATCTGCACTAAGCTTTAACGACATCGTTTTCATAGTTTAAGGAATCTGTTGGAATAATAAAGTTTACAGATTTTTAATAAAATTGTTATTATAAATGCGATAAATATATGGAGCGCAGTGAAGTTCGAAAATCGACCGATAAGTGGTAAGTGCCATTCAAGAGAAGTTACAAAGGTATGTTTTATACAGCTGAAAATTTATAATACAATTTACTTATTTTCAATTTAATTTTTATTTAAAAAGCTATGAATATGTAGTAGTACATGCGGATCAAATTGGAGTTCAATAATCGACCGATGTGTGGCTATTCTGCCATGAAATTTGAGATTGTAGGACTTCATCTTCACTAAATTTTAACTAAATTATCATAGTTATAGAAAGGCTTAGGAATAATAACGTTTAATGTAATAATAATTTAAATATACAGTGTTAAGTAGGAGAAACGTGTTTTTCCATACCGTTATAAACTTAAATGGTTAGAAATTTAAATCCAACCAGATAAAATTATTTCTGCCTCACTAAACATTATTGCCTAATAAAATATCATGGAGATATCTAGATCTCGTTGCTTTTTTTATATTCTGCGTTAAAATATGATTAATGGGCCTTTAGTTATAAGCACTGATAATGCAGTACATTATCCGCAAGAGTTTCTTAATAGTCTCTGTCCATTCACATTACCAACTCATACATAAAGTTAAAAACTGGATGCCTAATTATGCTTTTGCGTTATCTGCAAACACCTGATCAGTGCAATTTTAACCAGGTTAAAAATCACCACTATGCGTAAAAATATCATTAAAGAAATATTGCTAGATTGCATACTTTAATAAAAGGTTTTTATCGATAAACAAATAAACCTTAAATTATTAGTTAAAATCAAGTTCTTTACTTTTGAGAGTGGGCGAGGCCACCGCGAAGAGTGCTAGTTTCAATATAAAATTATATTATAATTTATTTATTTAATAAATAAATTAAATGTATACATTTAAATTAATTTATGATACATTTATTTATATTTCATATTTTTAATTTAATTTATTTATGATGAAAAACAGATGAGAAATTCATATCTCTTTGAATTGTTCAAGAAAAAACAAATATTATTTGCCAACGTTTTCCTTATAAGCCATATTTTGAAGCCCTGGGATTTACAATAATAAGGATTAACAACAAAAACTATGTATGATTAAATTTTATAAAAATAAAAAGACAATATTTTATATCTGTGCGTATTTTAATTTAAATTACCTGTTCGTAATATCCATTGGTTTAAAGGAAAATGCTATTCGCTCAATTTCAGTCAGATTTTTGTTATTAAACGTTGTGAGTTTTATTTAATTTTTAATTTTTTAAAATTCAGTCTAAATAAGCGAAATGAGCTCAAATCTTGGTTGTATCCGTCTTTAAATTTACCACTTTATTTATATTTTAAGAATTCTGCAACCATACATCACTGTTTTAGAAGAAATAATGTAATATCATATAATATGTAAATATCACAAACAGGTAACTAAAATTATGATGCACATAAATAATAAATATAGTTGTTTTTTTTAAATACAATTATACTTACTGTTTGTTATAAATTATAATTATTTTCATATTGTTATAATTCCTTCAAATATGACTAAGCGATAAAATCTAAGATAGGTACTTAAGAATTTTTTTCTATTAAATCTTTAATGGAGATATGATTCACCCGCTTCTTACTTATCTTATAATAACAAACCTCCAAACAAAATAATATATTTTTATTTTTTTTATTGTTATGAATTAATTTAGAGTAGAATAATACAACTTTACTGTATATGCAAATTTTTAGAACTAAGAATGAACACATTCTTAGGGAACATCAATGTATATATGTGAGGGTGATTCTCATACTAAAGGTTATTTTCGTGTCCTCGTGAGATCTACTGCAAAATAAAAACAAAATCGTATGTTCGTTAGTAATGCATTAATTAGTAATTACCATAGTTGTCCTAAAATTCAATATTCACATTCTTAGGTTGACAATTAAAAACATACTACTAATTACGTTATTATGTTAAAGTTAGAGGATTATGGTAATGTATATATCATGCCTAAAATCTGATTGAGGCTACTTAGAACGTTGTGCTTAATTATATTGTAATTATCGTTGACAAAGTTAAAACCGGTACAACGTGAAACATAAGTAAGAAGGGAAACTTGCCCTTACTGTGTTTGACCATTGGCACCTCAACTAGCATAACTAACTCTTTAAGGTGGCAGCCATCAATAACATTTGTCTTATAAACGAGTAGAGCGGTAAGAGGTACGCACCTTTTAAAATGTAATCACCACGAACACTTTTATCTCAGAAATTATCAGTCGGTCATATACATACTATCTCATCACATAAAGTTCGGATTCTTTATCGATAATATGTTGGTTATGGTATTAGAAAAATTAGTGATCATCGAGATAATTGACTTCGAATCATGAAATGTCATTACCATGGCATAAAACGTAAAATTACTGGGTTTTGAAAGTCTACGGTAATTTTGTTTTCCTTATGTAATTACTGATTTAGAGAATGATCATAAGATTTCATTTTGGCAAAAAACGTTTCTGACATCTCAACCATCAAAGTGGTACATCAGAAATTTTTTCATGAAATTTTAGATTAGGTAATGTTTTGGGGATTCTCCACCTGAAATTTGCTCTTATTTTGAGAATCGCCTGTAAGAATTAACTTGCCAGAAATAGCTTATTATTTTTAGAAAATCGGTATTTTGAAAAGTTTCTCCTTTTATAGGAAGAAATCAAGAAAGGAGACATTATAAACAAAATAATTGAGCTCAAACGATATATTTAATGTGATTTGCAAATAATACCATTTCTGCTGAATCAGTGTTTCAATAATACTATGAAATAAAATGATACTATAAAAGTTATTGAAATGGGAAAAAATTTTGATTTTACAAGTTTACTAAAACATTTAATAATCAAAGGAGCTACAGTGAATAAACATTCATTCCACTGAAGAAAGAAGATATTTGGTTTAAATAATATGAAAAGCAAGCAGGAAAGAATGACAGAAACAAACAGTGCCTTTGGAATGATCCAGGTTGTTAAAACAACGATGAAAACAGATAAATATTTAAAATAGCAAAGAGCTCAAAAATAATTCATTACTCCTGAAGGGCAGTTCTCAGAAATCAGGAACACAAAAAAGAAGTTAAAAAGAAAGAGAAACTTTTATTCCACGTCTCCTTAAAGTGAAGAGAACAACTCGGAGGAAATAAAAACATCATGCGTTATTTGAGGCCCTTAGCCGAAATAATGAGATGGCCCTACCTCATTAATTGTAACTGTCAGTTCCCCTCCTCCACCAGGCCCTTAATCAGTGTTAGGGAAAAAGTAAAGTCACTCCTTCTGCTTTCTCGTTCTTTTTTTCATATTTATCCAGTAAATTTAAACAATAACTAGCATTGTTTTTCATCATTATTAATATCATAACCTTAATTTACAGCTATAAATAAAAAAAAGTGCTGCCAATTGAGAGAGCTTGGTAAACTGCTTGCTATGGTGGGAGCTTTTGATATTTTGATTTGTTCAAACTTAGAAATCATTAAACAGCACGGCGTCGACCTCGAAGACGCAATGAGGAATCATCTCATGAGTTTAGATTTCGATCGAGTGGCGCAGTCCGAGTTTAATCTATATTATAGAAATGTCGCAACCTTTGGTATACCTCAAACGTACCTACAATTCAGCAGCCATATAGAAAACCAGAGAATTCTCGCTCAACTGAGGATAGCCAGCAAAAGGAATACACGACTGTCGTACGGTGGCATGCATAGGCAATTTAACAGTGATCTATCCTGTGAGTTTTGTGACACAAATGTTAGCGGTGGTGTCACACACTTTTTGCTGGATTGTTCTGCATTCAGGAGACAAAGGCAAAAGTATTTAAGCAAATATCTCCTGCCCAAACCTACTCCTGAGTTAACTATAGAAAATCTTTTAACCGTTAAGACCATAAAGCATTTAAAAGCTATTTATTTATTTATAACACGTAAATTAAATTCAGATGTTTGATTAGTTATCTCGAAGTATTTTGTTTAATTTTTATTTGTCTAAAATTTTGTTTTTCTTTTTCAGCCGAAAATTTTCTTTTTTTTTTTAAGTTGTACTTGTTATGTGTAGTCTATTTATTTAATTTTATATTATGTGAGATATATGGACTTTATGTTTGTTTCAATTTATGTATATATATATATATATATATATATATATATATATATATATATATATTTTTTTTTTTTTTATTTTTTTTTTTTTTTTCATTTTAACTGTTCATTCTGGAGTCAGACCTCCTGTGATTGTAATTATTTTTACAAAATACAGTAATTTATTCAATTCAATTCAAGTGCTGCCAATTGGGTATTATCACTGTCATGTAAATAGGTCTATTGTAATTTATTGGAAGCTTCGAATGCCTGTTTAGGAAGTAAATGTTGAAGTAGTCGAAAACAACGAGTAGTTTCTTTTCTTTAAGTATCGTCTCAGGATTCCAAGTAAGTCCTTTGTCCAGATGAAGTCCTAAGTAGTGAAATATGATTAAAGAATACTGCAGGACAGGAAGTTGTGGGTTTGCAACGAAGGGTAAATATTATTTTACGGGATTTACTTGGATTTCTTTTAACCCATCATTGACATCATTCATGAAGGTTTGTGATATGTGATTAGAGTGATTGATTATCATCATTGTACGTGGTGAGAACGGTGCTATCAACACTCCAGTACTCGCACCATATTTTATGACACCAGTACTCGCGTGGTGTAGATAGTTGCCTCATATTCATGGCCGTTAATAAGAATCATGTTTTAGTTGTAGAAATTGCTCTACTAGCCATAACAATCTAAATACATTACTTTTATAATGTAGGGATAAAATAATCTACAAATATAAATTAACTATATTTATTTGACATTGTATGAAAAATTTAATTTTTATTCTGAAACTACAATTATTTTCTTTTAAGAAAAATAATGGAAACTGATAAAGGTTATAATGATTCTAATTACTTGTTTTATATTGTTTAACATCCCTAAAAACATAATAGCAAAGCAAACATTTAAAAACAAAACTCTTACTAGCTTTTTTTAAAGTTTCATTATAGCTATATTTTTTTTTCAACATTTAAAATTTCAATCTTTTCCTGACGCACTATAACACGCGTATTCCATACAATCTTCACACACAACTTTATAGTGATCTCTGCAGACGTAATTCCTACATTTTGCACAGACAAATCGTGACTTCCGGTCGCGAGTCCGTCTACATTTGTGAACTTCCCCCTGCATCTTTTTTCAGAGGGGATTTCTTCCTGTCTTCCCAGGAAAAACTTCTTTTTTTTTTGTTTTTATACACCTTGGAACAGCTTTCGTAAAAAGTGGTTTCTTTAATTGAGGTTTTATTAGCTCAAGCACAAACATTTGCAAAAACGAAGCACGACCTAACGGTTTATTTGCATTATAAATCAATTGACTGTTACTTCCAGGAAGGTTTAGAATATTAAAAAGAAATAGTAAGTGGCCAGCGGCGATTATTGCGCCAAACATTGTATCTTGAACACATTTTGTCTGCAATGTCTACTCTAAATTTGCTGCTATTATAATCAATAATAATTTGTGGTTCAGGTTTTGGTTGAGTAACTATAGCATTATCAAAGTGCATTGTTGATAAAGCTAAAACGATTCTGCCTTTTTTAGGAATATATTACACGAGTGTATAACGGCCATTTTTGAGATAGTCAAATATGCTGCTGGAAACTTCTCTTCCCTTTACATTTACAAAACTTGCTTGGACCTCTCGTTTGTTTTTTACGGAGCATGTCAGCTTGAAATATTTTTGTAAATCAATGGCCAACTGTAAACTACTAAACCAATTATCAGAAGTAATATTTCTTTAGTTCCACTTACCGGATTTACTAACCGTTTGACAACTTCATCTGGTGGGTTTCATTGCTTGTACGGCCCATCAGGTTGTAAGTCGACATAAACTTCAGCATTGATGGTGTACATATTTTTTGTGTCGACAAGAAGACAAATTTTAATGCCGTATTTCGCCGGTTTGCTGGGGATAAACTGTCGAAAGGAACACCATCCTCTAAATGCAACCAACTGCTCATCTACTGTCAAAAATTCACTTGGAGTAAATGAATTTGGGTTGTTTTGAATAAAGATTTAAAAAATTTTTCTTATTGTTGCAAGGTTGTCTATTTCAGATCTTTGAAGCCTGTCGCGGTGATCGTCAAAACGTAAGCACCTCATTAGGAAAAAAGATCTGTTATGACATAGTCATATAGAATATTTCGATTCCAGTAATCCTATCCCATAAGTCAGGAACACTTTGTCTTCCTGACTTTTTCACTCCAGCTAAAAATAGTTACCCAATCAGAGCCCAAATTTTTAATTCATTTGTTTCTTGTGCATCCCGTTCCCTTGTATATTACCTTTTATTTTTTTCAATATACGAATTTGTGTAATTTGTTATCATTCATTTTCTGCATTACATTCATTCCCGTCAAATTCAAGCTTACGAAGCTATTGTTTCCATACTTCTGGATTGGTACTTCGTTCTGACATCGTCACAAAAAATATAACACAAATAATAATAATAAATATAACACAATATTATCTAAATCTAATGCAATTTTACTCGTACGGGGTAATAATTTACCCCAGAGAACTTTATCTGGCTCTGGCAATGCGAATACTGAATTTGGGGAGCTTGTTTTTTTAATCAGACAGAAAAGGATTTCCGGTAGAGTGTTAAGATTACGTGGGTGCAATGAGATTTGTTTACTTTGCTGCCCCATTAATAGGACCATCAGAGAGCTTATAGAAACCATTATAGGATCTGGAAGGGATGAAAAGATTGTTGTGTCATCAGCAGATGTAAATGAAAATCAGGAGTAGTTAGGCTATACAAAGAGAAAAATATACAGAGAACAGGGCCCAAAACACTACCTTGTGTACAACTGCCTCAATCGGTTAGCAATTAGAGAATTCCATTCCATGGTAAACTCGGAAGGAACAATTAGAGAGGAGGGGTCGAAGAACTATGAATAGCGATTGAGGTAAATGGGGTTTCACCTTCAAAAGCAAACCGGCATGCCATGTTCGTTCCAAATCTTGTTCTGTGGCCAGAAATGAGGCGAAGCAATATCGTCTGCTTTCAAATGCAGAGGATACATAATCAACAACTGTTGGACCTAGCTGAGCAGTGGATTAGAATCAAAACTGATGAGAGAGAACAAGTTTAGATTCAATGATGATTTAGAGAAGGAGTCTTTCAGAACTGTAATTTTAATCAGAAATTGAAATACAAGCCTTGCATCATTGTTATTCTGTCACTCACCCAAGGTTAAAAAAATATATTAAAAATAATATGACTTAAAAGAAAAATATATCATCCACTTGGGGATGAGCCAGATCCAGATTGGACCTTCTTTAAACATTTACCATTGCTCTCTATTGCTCTCTTCTTCTTTCTGTTGCTGTTTTCCCTTTGAGCTTTAGTCAACTTGCAACACTCAAACCTTTTTTCTTATTATTTTTAGTTGTAGTCTTGGTTAACCCACGGTTATTTCTTCAGGTTTGTCCTCCATATAACATTTGGGCTTCCAGTTTTCACATTCATCACTATTTGATTTGATGCTCATCTACCTCTTCTATCCCCGAGACTTCGAATACTAATTGAGTATGGTTTCATTACGTCCTTTTATCTTACCCACTATTATACTGAGAAAAATCATCGATATCGTAGCGATACCAGAGAAATACTTGTTTCTGGGGATCTCCTACTTACTGTAGTATTATGAATACCATAAACTGAAGGAAGAAAGGAAACAACAAAAACATACATACAATACATCACCATATGACTATTATATACACACACTTACAGTGTTAGCCAATAGATGCTATTTCGGCATCACTGAGTATATTGAATGTGGAAACCGCTCCAATTCGTCCAAAATATTTGAATATCTGATAACAAAATAATCTGTTGAACTAGTTCTCGAATGGCGAATTCTATGCAGAATGTATGAAGTAGTGAATGTTAGAAAATATACGAATCAAGAGCTGAAGAACGTTTACAATGAATTTTGCGTGGTTAAGTTAATTAAACTAAAGTGACTATTCTGGGTAGATCATGTAATTATTGTTGTATAGGATGATTAACGTATAGGCGTGCTGAAAAACCATATATATGGTAGAAAATGTATAGTCAGGCTATGTCAGAGATGGTGTGATGGGGTTGCCGATGACGCACTAGCCTGCTGGGTGTAAATAACCATCAGCTCCTTGCTAGCAGAGACCAGTACTCACACTAACGAGTTATAGTGCCATGTAGTTTGTAATAGGTTTTTTATTTTGTCAAACTCAAAGCTGTTAATGATATCTCTCAGATTACTTGAAATATTTTTTGTTAAAGATAGAAAGAAAGATTTTTTTTTTGTTTTCTTTTGCTAAGTAGTAACTTTGCAATTTATACTTTTACGTTATTAATTATACGTTAGAGATTATTGAATCTCGATGGGATCAAAAATGGTATACTACTGAAAACTAAGCACAAACACATCACATTAACGAACAAAAAAAACGAAAAAAAAATAAAAAATAGAATAATTGAGTCGTTCAGGATCCATACATGTTAGTCCACTTTTGACGAAAAATATATGATTTTTTAAATGTATGTATGAAAACCCACTTACCTATAAATAAAAGCAATAGATCGGAAACCTCTAGATCCCAACAAAAATTGAATCTTAATCGGCCTTTATTGCATAGTTTGTTTGGAACTCATTAAGTTATAAACACACTCGCAGTTTTCAGTAAATTATATTATGGGAGTTCTTTATACTTGTCACTTGTAGTAGGCATGATGGTATTGAATAATCAATTAAGATTGGTGAATTATTTTTTACTTCTTTTGGATTTTTTTTTTAATTTAAAAACTAGTTTCGAATGCTAAACATTCATTATCAGTTCTAAAAACTTACAATAATCTCAAAACATCAGCACATAGTTTCATAGATATTTCATATACTTATATATAAATTCGAAAAAAAAAAGTAACGAATAATTAATTTTTAGGCCGACTTTTAAAATAAAATCCGTTGGATCCAACACAAAATAGATATTTACAGATTTTGTAAGCAAGCATTAAAATTGAAAATTTTCATAAGTTTAAAACCATTACAAGAACGCAATATTGAAGATGGGTTTAAAGTGATTAAATTTTCCGCTGTTCAAAAATTAATATTGTTTTAATTTTTATCCCCTTTTAAAATTTTGAAAATACACCTAACAGGTTTTGATTATACGACTCATATATTGAAATAATTTGGTGTTGGGGATGGATTAGCCTCGTTTTAGTATTTTTCTAACTAGTCTAGTAAATTTGCGATTCATACTTTACAAATTGTTAGATATTATTGAATCTCGATGCAACCAAAACGTGAATACAACTGAAATATAAAAATAAATACAAACAAACGAAAATAGAATAATTACGCTTCAACCCAAACATACATGGATATGTTTGTTGATGTAAATATGAATAAACATGTGCTTCAAATATGTTTTAATTAATTTTCATAAAGAATTTAATTAGTGACTAAATATTAATATCTTTGTGTGTATTGAAATAATCATTAGATGAGGAATAGGTCATATGAGATCTTAAACGAATATACATAGGTATGTTATAAGTCACTAGTTCAGTTCATTAAGTAATATATGGTTGGTAAATGGATATTTTGCATATTGTTTTAGCTTCGCTAATGGCCTGGTTATATTTATGACTAGCAGTTGTGTTAAATAATTAATAAACAAACAGATTGAGGCAATAAAGAGCAGTGAAACACTAAGAGAGCAGTCAGGTGTGGGGGATGAAAGTAGACCCCACCGGAGCCATCAATTCACATTAATTCTGCAAACCGGAAGGCTATTCTCCCCCGGAATCCATCATTCCACTCTCCTTATTCTAAAGCCCACTGCCATACAAATCGCTGCCCGAAATTCATTTGATCCTTCCTGAAATTCTCATTGTTTTTAATTAGTGCGGTGGTTTTCGGGTGATATATTTTACAATTGGTCCTAATATGGCGATCATTTATATTTTTAGACTTGTCTTATGAGAAATGAACCATAAATTCTAGTAAATGCAACATTTCAAACTATAATTGAAATTTATATTCTCATTCTAATATCACATATTCTACTCAAACCTTCTAGTTCTTAATATTTTTTAATCATACTATACAATTTATTAAAGTGGAACTTATTACATAAATTAAATGAAAAGAAATTAAACTATTACAAATACTAAGACATCTCATCTTCAAACTAATAACAAACTTCTAATTTATAAAGTGGTCCTTAGTAGTGCTGTCAATACTAACATTACATCATTCACCTCTATGAGTAATTTTCGGAAAGCTATAAAAATCGGACATTTTTGGGTAAAATGAATAATATATAAATTCATACTTATATTTATTTTTATAATTATTTACTATCATACATACAAGACCAAAACGACAAGAAACTGCCCATCGTTACAGACTACTTTAACATTTATTTGATAAACGTTCAAAGCTCCCAATTAATTAAAAAAGACTTATATACATGACTGTTCCAATTCATCTCATATCCAATCCTTATAATCCAAAATCCTTCCAAAAATCCTCAATGCTCCTTACTTTGTCACTAATAAACTTATCCATAAAGATCTTAATGTTTCATATGTTGCTGATTTAACCCAAACCAGATATATATCCTTTCATTGTAAACTCCATAACCACTTAAATCCCCTAATTTCTCAACTAACTTCCCACACCATTCCCGATTATCCTCCGAGGCGTCTGAAAAGAAGATGTCCTAGAGACCGTCTAGTTTAGAGAATCTATAACGAAGTGCTACTGATGAGTTTTTCTTTTTAAGTTTTGTCATATTATTGTAATATATAGTTAACAACACAGGAAAGGGGGTACATCGACTTGCGAAAATACTTAAAAAAATAAATATTTTTTTTTTTTTTTTTTTTATTTATATCAATTTACTAAAATTCACAACTATACAAAATATATGCATCTAGTAAAAGTGAAGTTAACTATATATTACAATAACATGACAAAACTTGAAAAGAACTACTCATAACTTTACTAGATGTATATATTTTGTACAGTTGTGAATTTCAGTAAATCCATATAAATAAAAAAAAAAAAATACTTTTTTTAATGTAAACTTTATATTTATGTTTATTTTTAAGTATTTTTGCAAGTCGTTGTACCCCTTTTCCTAGTTTTATTTATTACAAGTCATTATACCGTCCCCAATCTGTCATTATACTGTCAACAATCTGAAAGTTGATTTATTATATTCTTCTCCTATACCTCAACCTTTCCTTCCGCTTATTATTATGTCAAACTCGACTATCTCCCTTACCTATTTATCATGCTGTTCAACCTATCTTAGTTTCAAGTTATATTTATTTAAAAACTTTTTGTATCCTTTTTACGTAAGCGAATATATATATATATATATATATATATATATATATATATATATATATATATATATATATTTTTCATTATTTCTTTCCTGTCTAGTCCTTGCTTTTATTTAATATAATAAAGTATTAATATCATAACAGACATAATAATTAATAATTAAACTTTGTATTATTCAGCTATATCAAGATAACTTTTATAATAAATAATTTTATTTTTATTTTTTAATTATTTGGTCACATCTTTAAAAAGTTTTTTAATTTGGACGATTTTCTTCCTCCTGACTGCACCCAAGACTATTTTCTTCAAAAAATATATTCAACAGTGAGTCATCCTTTTTATTGTATTTTTTAAAATGTAAATGTTGAATGGAAGATATATAAAAGCTTAATAAATAAATAAATAGGTCCATTTAAAAAAATAAAATTTTAAACTTTTTTTTTTTTAATTATTTATTGACGCAGCTGAGACAGAAGAGCTGGGACCTCTCTATGCCTGGCTTGTCCCTCCATAATTGGAGGGAGGGGTCTGGCTGGGGGTCCGTAGGATAAGTGTGTATTGTAAATAAAGTACGATTGTGTTTTTAACTTATAATTTAATTTTTTTTTTTTTTTTATTATTATTATTTATTTATTTTTACTTAGACAATGTTTTATTTTTTTTTATTTTAGTATTTCATTTTATTTATATGCATACTGTTTACGTTTAGGAAGTTCTTTCTGTTATCTTTTTATTTATTCTATTTTATTTTATTTATTCTATTTTATTCTATTTTATTTTATTTATATAATTTTTTTTTTCTCTTTGTACATAATGTGTGAATGTAATCATATGTCATCTATATTCTATACTTATTGTCCCATTATAGGGTCCGCCGAAAAACGTTCTAAGCGACAAAATTTCCGATGTGGTGATTTTAAAGGTTTTTAAATGTATTATAAATACATAGTTTATCATAGTATGATATAGCAATCCATTATGTTATTATACATGTAAATATAACAAATTACAAGGTGAAAAAAAAATGTAACTTACAAAACTAACAAGAACTTTAAATAATTATTTTCTTTCACCGATTACTCAAAATTGTGTTTGTCGCTTAGAACGTTTTTCGACGGACCCATTCAATTACTCAATAAAAGTTCAGTAAAAAAACAAAAAAAAAACAATTAATTATAATATTTTACAACTGCATACATATATACAATAAGTAAATATGAGGAAATAATTACTATGACTTGTCAATAACATGTAAAGAACTACCTACTCGTCGTGCTATATAAGAAGGATTTTGGATTGCAAGAATTGGATACGAGATGGTTTGGTGGAGCCATAAACCTCAACTCAGTATGTCCAAAGAGGTCTGATAGCTGTCATGTCATGTCTGAGCCTTTTGCAATGAATCGGTAGGTTTGAACGTCTGTCTAATAAATGTTGAAAAAGTCAAAAAAACGACGACAGTTTCCTGTCGTTTTAGTCTTGTATGTGGATTCCAAGTTAAACATTTTTCTAGTTCGAGTCCTACAATATTTAATTGGCGTCATTGGCTATGTGGTCTATTTTTAAATTAGCAACTGGATAATAGCAACGTAAAGCAATCCTGCTTTTCAATACATGTTTATAGTTTTCATGTCATGGGTTTTTATGTGATATATAAGCTGATAAAGAAAAAAAATTCTAAGACCCTGCGTGTAAGGCAGGTTACCTTTCTATAGTAACCTCAGGTTATACATCAGAGGATTTCTATGGGTTATGACCTATAAGATACCTTTCTGATTAGATATATTTTAAATATGGATCATCATTTCAGTACAAGTTTTTGAAAATATTATGAATATAGTTTTTTTTTAATTATTAATAAAAATTCAAAAACTTGTTTTTGAAGAAATAGGAGAAAGGAATATGAATGCGAAGGACCAGAGCTATATCACAAGCAATATTAAATATATTACATTTGTTTTTTGCTAAATATGTCTAACTGACGAAGTTAGGCTATTTTATCCATTAACGAAGCTTATTGTAAATGGTGAAAGAGGACCATTATATCGAAATTCTGACTTCACTGTGAAAAAAACCTATTTTTTTTTTATCTCATTTTACAAGAGTTGAAAAACTTCCTCTAAAATTGCTTAATGTTACTAAATTAATTAATTAAAACCTGCATAACTACAGCCTTTAATCATAATTGCGTAAAAAAATAAAGCAAATGGAAGGTAAAAACTAAAATTAATTTTAAAACAAATGTTATTGTGCATAACTACAAAAAAAACAAAACAATGTTCAGTTTTAAGTCAAACCCAATACTTAGATTGTAAAAAAAAATAAAATAGGAGCAAAAAAAGAATAGCACGGATTCAAACTTTGTTATATAAATAAAATATATAAAAAAAAAAATGTTGAAATGTTTCAACTTTAAAAACTCTCCAGATTCAATCTGTACCCAGCGAGGTGAGAGACTTTTTTTTTATGGGAGAGGAGAGGCAGCCACCCACAAGATATATGGCTGAAAGCCTGACACAAAGATAACGAATTGGACTCTGGAACCTTTGCGAGAAAAAGGTCTGACAGTCTCAATTAATAAAATCGTGGATAAAAAGCGATCCTACATTGTCATCTCCTAGGACAATTTTAAAATCAAGAGTCAACTTCAGAATTTCTAACTGTCTTCAGATTAAAGATATATGTAAATAACGAACTGAATTGAATATTACAAAACTATTGTAACTAGGCCTATAAAAAAATAGGACATCGTTATTATGCAATGCGATAACGGAAAAGGAACTACAAACTAAACATTATATGAATTATTCTATCCTAAAACCTAAAAAAAATATTCTAGACTAAAATAATGAAAAACATTAAAAATACGCCCAGTCACTCGAAAAGTAATAATAAAAGAACCGAGAGAGCAGGCCGGCGTAAAAGATCCGTGAAATTCATAGCATAGATAATGACCAGCTATACAATTAGAAGAAATTGAATTATTTTCAAAGACTAAGAAGAAACAAGAAATCATATTCTATGGCCAATTATTTAGGATAGATAACAATAACAAATGACAAATAACAAGAATAACAATAAAAGTATTCGACTTTTCAGAAAAAGAATAACTAGTTCAAACAAAGGCAAAAAGATTTCATTAAATTGAACATCACAGACTATTCAATTCCTATCTTGTTTGAAATGTAAAGGTTAAAAAGAAATCCACTAAATGTTGAAGTCCAGGAGAGAAAAAGTTTCATAGTTTCATTCAAAAGAAGATAGCAACCTAGGGAAGACAGACCCATTAGAACTTACTCCTTCCAACAAAATTTATAAAAAATTGTTGATGATTTACCTTAATAAATGTTATAAGGCATACATAATTTGGTACTGTTTGAATTGAGTAATTGAATATGTCTAGAAATAAGATAAAACAATAATTATCCTATAATAATCATTCGAATTAATTAAACTAATAATTTTGTAGCACTTAGACAAAACACCTACAGGGAACCCTTACATACGGCATAAAAGACAAAAAGTCAAATGACGCGTCAGTCAGATTTATATAATCTGTCCTTTTTACATTTCATCTTTCCATTGGCAACAAACTTCTTAGATACAAAGCCATCAATCACTTAACCTATCCGGATCGCATTCAATCCTTCCAAACCAAAGTACCTCGAACTATTGTGATTGTTTCATATTAATTCTCCATCAAAATCTTGAATAATGATTTGAATATATCCTAACAATTTCGATTTCAAACCACTTATATTTTGTAATTCTATGAGAACCTTTCCCTTCGTCCTAATCCTCCGGCTCAATCACACTACTTCCACACATCCAGGGTGGTTCCGAGGCCTTTTGTAAATATTCATTTATGCTGGAGTATTTACAGCTGGCTGCCGCACTCATTCCTTGAGCAACTGTGCTATAACGCTCTTACTCAGCCTCCACTGAGTTTTACCGTGAGAGTCGCCTATATGAAAATCACTGCGGGAATCTCGTTGAATAAATGTATAGTATGGTTGTATTTTTTATTATCACTAATGTTTAAACAGTTATATTATTTCATTGTATATATTGTATAGTTAGATTTTTTTTCTATTGCAATAATTTTTATACTACGTGTATGATGTCATATTCGTTAATATATTGCGGTTTGCATTTGAGTGAGGCTAAATAAAAGAACATTTAAGAAAGCATAATAAATCTAAAAATCGGAAAATTTTATTAACTTCCTTATTATTACTGAGGTAGACACAGGAAAAACGCCAAAAAGATCTTGGAAGATACAGCCCTACGCTTACATTGGACACTAAGTGGTGTTCCATCCCGTGCTAAGTGTATTGGGTCGGTAATAGGGTTAGCACATGAACCAGATGGTTACAGCCACCATGGTCCTCCACTGAGTCCACTATTACCGCCAGCTTTGTGGCTCCCTGCGCCCATCCTAGCAGCAGTAAACCTAATCGTATCTACTTCCAAATGGGTTCTACCTTGCCACAGGTGGTGAATTTGGATTTATATCCCCTAGTTTTGAGGGAGGAATCGCCTTTTTATAAATGAGACTAAGTGATAAATACAGAGCCACAGCCTATCATAAATTCTCTCTTAAAGAATATTTAGTATCTTAACAAGTTAAAAAAAAGTTTACTTAGAAGAACTCATTTAAAAAAGAGCTTGATACAGGAATTTGGATCAAGTTTTACAAACTTCAACGTAATTTTAAATTTATTTTTGGAAACAAATAAATTTATTTATTTAAGTTCGTGGTCAGGCATTATAACCCCAAAACTAATAAAAACTTTTAATGTAACTCTATCGAATCGTTGTGTATAATCAGATATAACAGTTCTGTAGCTAGTTCAATCGATTCTGCTTATTGTTAATTATTTTTTATTTTTGAAATATTATTATCATGTACATTTAATCTGTTATGTTATCTTAAACAAGACACCTGGAAGTACTTATAAATTATACAATCATACTGACGTATGGTTATATTATTGAATTATTATATACACCATATAATAGGGCTTCCCTCCCTTTCTGTCCCTTCTTTCTGTCTTTCCGGTCAGAGGCACGTCTGCTGGTGATTCAGATCTTCTATAAATCCTTACCCAATGGGTTTTTCCTAAGTGAATATTCAAAACCTGCAATATTCTTGCTCCAACCCAATAATATTAAAAAATATACTTGTTTTCTTATTTCCCTGTTTATATGTATATTTAATTTGTATCTATGTATACATTATCGTTGTTATAATATTATTTCTTCTTTATTTTATTTTATTATTTTTAATTTTTTTCCATTTTATTTATTAGTTGGAATAATAATGTCTCTGAAAGATGTAACTAATTTTGTTTCTTTCTGTATTAAGTTGTTATTCTTAAGGGACTTGGTCCCAGAATAAAATTATTTTTCTATTCTATTTTGTTCTATTCTAAATATATTAATTTTAAGATATAACGTAAATCTAGTTTGTTTTTTTTTAATTCTTTTTTACATGTTTGAACTTCAAATTGTCCACTATTGAACAAATAACCATTACTTGTTTTTTAACGAAATCATGAAAGTAAAATCTTTTTAGTTTAAATGCTTGTTATTATTCTTATCTTAATTTTTTAAAATTAAGATCCGTATAATCTTTTTCGATAAATTCTCTTGGTTATTTTGTAATTATATAGAAATTATAGGGGAAAGGCTTGTATTACTTCCTCAAGAGAACTATTTTAAATTTCTTCGTAATTCCTTAATTAACTGGAAGCGTTTGCAAAAGTGTAAATATAAAAGTTTCTTATAAACTGCTAATTGGAGCAGCAGAGTTTTCACACGCTTAATTAGAGCGGACAAAGTACTGAGGAATTAAAATTTTAGCTCAAAGTTCGTTTCAAAATTACGCCACTCCTTTTACAATCGTTAAGCAATAACAAAATATACTTTAAAATTATTAACATATTTTCATTAACTCTCCATTAACAATGTTAATTATTTACATTTATTTTGTTTATATCAGAGACGGTGGTTTTATTTAGAAATTAATAAATATTAATAGTCATGGACATAAAATATCAATCAATATAATTATATTGAAGGCTCCATAAGAATATTACAATAACTCTAAATAAATAACTAATTCTTTAACTTTATTTACGAACATCTCGTTATGGATCAGTAAATAAATAAAAAATGAATTAGCAGTAAGCAATATGTGGTGTAATCGGAATATGAACATATATTATAATGAAACGAATCAATCTAAAATGTTAGAATAATAAGGGATTCTCAAAGTGAAGCAGTAATGTTTTACTATGCATATTACGACAGCAACATTTGCGGTTTTTGGCACTTTTTTTTTATTTTTTGGTTTTTATAGCTATGTTCATTTTAATAAAAGAAACCATCAAAATAAAATCGGATAGGAAGAAATTCGCATAATTTGATTAAATATTCTTCCATTAGTCTGAAATCTCACAAATAATAATTTTTCTCTATTGCCATTCACGAATAAGCATGAATGGTCTATTTCGTACAGTTTGTTTTCTTTAGTAGGATGTGGGTGATAAACAACTAAATTATGGGTCGTCAAAATTGACGGCAAAATGGAATTATTCGATTCTACATGCTGCCAAATAAAGCAATCTAACACGCTGTCAGTCGAAAATATATCACAAACAGAAAATAGCTGAGAAATGGATAGATCCTGAATGTAAACTCATTACATTGTTCTCGAGAATGATTGTTTTCCTCCATTCAGACGACATGTGATAGAATTTTTATGCATGTAATAGAAAACAGGCTGCAAAAGTTTGAGGAGTTGAAAACAACAGTGGCTTAGAAGCAATTGTCTAAATCTAATTTGTTGTTTTTAGTTATTGTTTTTTATCGCGTAATAACTACTGCTAATTAATTTTCATTCTGTTTCTTAATGAATCATTCTTTTTTTTTTTTTCTAGGAAATCAAATTTTCTGATATATTTTTTAATTTTTTTGACAGTACACCATACTTGATAATTATTGTAACACTTTAAATAAATTTCTTCTGATTTAATTGGTAATAAATTATATACTATACTCTCTGCTGCTTTATCAATGAAAGAAGTATATGCCTAACACGAATTGCTAGAATTTGTTTTAAATTTCTGTTAGGTAATTGTAATCTTTTAATTTATACTAAACAAATAACGTTAATTTTTTTTTAACATATTACCTTTATATTTCTTTTAACTTTTTTAAAATATATTTTTTTATTTATTTATTTACGTGAAAGTAAAGTTTATAAAATATTTAGTAAATAAAATTTCTTATATCAAGAAAGCACAACATAATTTGTTAATCCACTAGTCGATAAAGTGACACTAATAGGAATTATTTACCCACTAGTGGATAAAACAGCTAATTTTGATTGAATAGTGTTATCTTTATTAAATAGTTACTTTATTTATTTATACTTTAAGAATACTTTATTGAGTCCGTATATGGATAATGCGCTGGTACTGCATTGTGGTTAACTCGCTCTCATACATACGTCATATAGTGACGTGCTTTTCTTTACTTAAATATGTTCTATTTTTCAGTTAATAAATTTCAGCACAGCCAACTATAGATCTGATCCAACCATGCCGTTGGCTATCAATTTTTCCCGCACCCTCGATGATAATTTGACGGGTTATTGTTGCAAAGTAATTGACAGCAGATTAATCGCAGGGCTCGTGTTAATGGCCGGGAAATTTCCATAGCGCTTTCCCAGTGATAAAGGGTCGAAGGAAAAAAAAGAAAAGCTGACAACTAGCGGTGGTCACTGATGGTTGCCAAGCTGACGGTTGTCTCTTTTAGAGATTTTAATTAAAACAACTCCAGGATTTATGGGACCCCTTCAGTTTTAATAATAGAATTCCCCAGTTGTGTAGTCAGCCACCTCGCCAAAGGGTCAGCCTAAATAAACCTTAGAATAATCTGAAAATGAATAAATTATTCTAAATTTATTTTTTTCTGATAATAAAACTATTGTTTATTTTACCGGTTTAGTTAACGAACCTAACTTAATATATTACTTCATAATCCAGAGCCTTACAGATATAGATACATACCTTTAGAAACCATTTATTTTAATTTATTTTATTAATACTTGTATTCTAAATTTATTTATGTATTAAATGAATATCCACAAAAAAGTCCGGATCTCGATAACAAGTAGTAGTAGGTATCCAAGTATTAAGTACTTGATCGAAGTATTTTCTGTATTACAATTTTTTAAATCCTATATTGTTTCAATTAATTGAATATTTTTTTAAGTACTAGGTTTTCTTTATTAATGATTTTGTTGATAAAAAATAAAAATCAACAAATCTAAGATAACATTTGAAATAAATATGAGTAGAACATGATGTGTTTCCATGTATGCTGTGGGTTGTTGTTGTATGTTATAGGTCAATATTGTTTATTTTCATTATATTATTAAATTATTCCTTGCATATCATCATATATTTTTTATCGTTTTTTTTTCTTAGTATTTTATTTTTTGTATTGTAACTTCTAAATTTTCGCAGTGTAATATGCTACACCGCAACCAAAGATGCCTTCGATCAAAATCTTGATGACCGCCGCTTCTGTAATTCGGATTAAAATTAATGGAGGAAATTAATAATAATTAATTAACGGTATAATTATTTCTATAGTCATATATTTTCCCCGAAAAATCATACAAAATTCATTCTTTGCATTTGTCCCTTATGGTGGAAATCTTAATTCTAACGATAAAGAAATATTATTTGACTCAATGTTTCAGATTTCCTAGCTATGCCTCTAATCTTCCAAGTTTCCAGAGGGTTAGATTAGGGATTAGATTTACATTAAATTTTCGAATATAACAATGTAATTTAACAATATCAATTATTCGGTACCACAGGCTCTTGGCCAATACATATCTGATCTATTTGATCGTAATTGGAATTCCTAACTCAGAGATATCGTGTTACAATTTTATTATATTGTTTAAATATAAATGGTGCCTTACACGAATCGTTACATTTACTGAATTTATTTTGTAAACACTTGTATTTTTATATGAATATTTTAAAAACATATATATATATATATTATATATATAAAATTCCCCGAATTGTACATCGCAATTGCGAGGGGGTATGGATCAGTGAAGAGAAAAGATTTCCCTGGTTCGGATACGAGCCCGGTGGCCTAGTGGATAAGGCGCCACGCTAGAGAGGTAGACTTGGGTTCGAATCCCAACTGGGGGTCAAATCTTTTCTCTTCAAAAATAAAAAATATTTATATATATATACTAGCCTTTATAGTACAAAAACAAGTAAACCAACAATTCCCTGATTGGTTATTCCTTTTCACAACTGCTTCATTCAGGATGCCTACATCTGTTTGTTCAAACACTTGTGAACTCAAGTAGAAGCTACCTCACAAAGAGGCCTCGGAAGTATTCACCTTTCGGGTTTAAAAGATCAGTGATACGACATGGCTGGGGCACAGGCGGAGTTTGTTTATATTAGGCTCAATCAGTTCAATATTACGTGTTTTCTCTCATGATTGCTGGATTCTTCTGTATTATAAGTTAAAACAGCTAATAAAGCTCTGATGTGTTATAATTTAAAATTTGTAAATATTTATTTTGTTGAAAATGTTTACAATTACTTAAATTTATTGATTTTTTTATCCTTATTATAAATCAGAATGCTACTTCTTGGGCAGTAGATAATGAAAAAAAATGGGAGAAATTTTCGTTGTAGTTTATTCGCGTGAAGCCATGCAAAAACTCAACAATAGCTATTTAAATATTTAGGCACCTAAAATGTTAATAAATCAAGACACTAAAAGCAATTACGAGTCGGATCAACCAACGATCGAATGGCTCTTGATGTATCGAAATATAATTTTTAAAATTGCCTAAGCGCTCTCACACTTCCTTCACTGAGGTACGGACCACCGACGTGACAAAAGAGCTCTAGAGTCTCCTGCAGTGTTTTTATGTATACCAAATTTAAAAAAAAAAAAAAATGATCATACATTAAAAGCTAAGAGCACAGGTAGTGGGGTTTTCAGAAGGAAACCCAATTAGGTTATATTCTGACCCCGGTGACCTACTGTATCCTTCTTCAGCCAGCTTCTCGGCACGTACCTCGAATACCCTTGAAGGCAATAAAGGATTCCAATATTCAAGGGAAGAAATTCAAAACTTAGATGGAGAGGGTGTACCCCTATTTAAGATGAGTCCATGAAAAAGAAATAAGTCTTTTTCGGAGGTCTTGTGAAGGATGAAGGAGATGCTGGAAGGAAGAGGTTCTTGAGGTTCAGTCAATAAAATAACAACTTATTTTGGCAACGTTTCGAGACTATATTGTTCTCATAATCATGCCCTAATGTGAAAAAAAAAGGTTACAATAAAATTGTTTAAGTTACAGAGGTCATTTTAAAACATAGAGTTGGCTACAATATAAATGTATAAAATATGCGTTAGAATATATAGCAACATATAATTACTAAATAGGAGTATGGACAACTTGCAATGATACTGGTAAATATGCTATTGGTATCTACTACTAAATATAACAATTCTAGTATACTAGAGAATTTCTGAAAAAAACTCTTAGGGATGGGAAAATCCAAATTACAGCTAGAAGGGACATCCGTATACCGGTGTAATAAATGAATAAATGATTAATTTGATATATATTAATATAAATGCATATTATTAGTTTGAATGTATTAAATTGGAATAGCATATCTACATGTAGCAATAGCATATCCACCAGTAACATTGTGAGTAGTTCATACTCCTCCATACTTTAAATTATATGCAGTTAAATATTCCAACACGTGTTTTTGTATATACATTTATACTGTATTTAACTTTATGTTTTAAAATAACCAGTATAACTCATATAATTTTATTGTAACCTTTTTTTTACTGTGGGACATGATTATGAGAAAAATATAGTCTCGAAACGTCGCCAAAATAAGTTGTTATTTTATTTTCTGATCCTCAAGAACCTTATTAAACCTCTAATAGCAACAGTCAAGAAACATATATATATATATATATATATATATATATATATATATATATATATATATATATATACTTTTTTAGATTTTTATGTAATCGTTCCTTAATAATTTGATTGATACGCCCTTATAAATTTGTTTACATTTGTATTAAAGTCATAAATACCTAATCGTTCCTTATCAGCACATACACTACTGATTTTGTTTAAAATAATATAACAGATTATTGTAACTACATTAAACACCTAACGGTTGTTTTTACTAACACCAAATTCTTATAATAATAATTTATCCATCATTAGTTGCTAAATATTCAAACGCCCTTTGTTGGTTAGTGGTTAGGGGGCCCAAGGCTGAGTGAGAAATGAACCTACATTACCATAAAGGATGGGTTCGTTGATTACAGTGCTGTACTTAATGTCCACTCCGGGCTAATATTGCTCCGAATAACATAAAAAACAATAAGTGGTCTAGTTATTCAAACACTGTTGAGATTTTTCTTTCAGAATTCAATCACCAAATAAAAAAATAAAATAAATAACAATAAAGTTTTATACAAACATTTTTGTTTTTATAAATGTTTATTTCCGGCACACCTGAAATCTTATTCCTACTTCCTATATCTTAATAAAAATAAATAAATTTTAGTTCTTTACACTCAAACTTTTACACTAAGAACCACCTACCAACTTTCTTCCTTGCATGTTATACGGATGTGCGGAACTGGATAAGGATAGAACCAGAAGATTAAAATGATTAGAAACATTTTACTGACATTTAGAAAATTTTACTGGTATCGAGTAAGGGACAAAAGGATATTAGGACCATTTGTAAAGTATAATTGGATACGTAGCAAGAGAAACTTGTAAGACAGTTGCTAACAATGATATTTTGACGCGACAGCTTTTAACAACAACAGAAATATTAAACCTAGAATAATGAATGCATCCAACTTAAAATATATATGTAAATGTGAACAGACAGTAACAATGAAATAATATATTTACTTTTTATATTACTAATATTACATGTATTTGTGCTAAAACGCGATTAGTAAAGTCATATAAATAAGGAGTAACATATATATATATAACAGTAACCTTTGTAAAAGGTCATCACTCCTTACACAATTCCTTATCTCACTATTTACAAAGCTTTCACAAACGACATTCAGCTAAAAAATGTGTAACCTTTGTAAAAGGTCATCACTCCTTACACAATTCCTTATCTCAAATATTGTTGAGACTAAGCAACCGTTGACATGCTTAAAAAACTGTAAATAAGCCAAGATTTGGTGACACCGATAGCTAAAACAGCAATCTTTTTAAAAGGTCAGAGTCACTCCTTATAGACAAGTTCCTTTTCGATAATTTCCTTCGCTTCCTTATTCACTCCCAAAAAAAAATATAACTAACAATATTGGATCAACTCCTGTATATTAGTCACGCATAAAAATAATTTCAGACCTCGTTCCCATTTAATTCAGGAAATAACCAGTGTAGTAGGACGGAATTTACAGATAATTTCTGCCACAATTCATTTACTAGGATTGTAGTGGATCAGTTCGAAATGACACGTCTTAAAATAGCTTATTAGTCAGTCATAGGTCTTTAGGCATCAAAGTGTCATATTCCATTAGCTCTGAATAATTTTTCATTATTCAAATAAAACCTTTTTTTAAAAGTCTAAGTATGGAGTAAGCTTATTTTACTGGCGCCCGTCAACTTAGAAAATCGACTTGAGAGCTTATTTTTGAAGAATTAGTATACTTTGCGGAGCTTAGGCCCATGAGTGTAATACCATACCGTAGAGCAAAACCACGTCTCCAAACCAGAAAAGAGGAAATTTGCCACTGAGTCTTGAAAAGATCAAGCATTCTCCACGACTACGAATCTTCTTTCCAGTAAGCAGAAATTTCAATTTGATGTCTTAAGTAATCTAAAATCTTTCATGGTAAAATAAAACTATCTAAATATAACAAAGTCATTCTAATTTAAAATTACAATTATTAAATTTCACTTCAAAGAGACGATTTCAGATATAAAACGTTAAAAATTGTGTAAATAAGTCGAACTGAAATTAGGGTTCAAAAGAGAGAACTTCTAGGGCCCCCTCTATGAAATGAACTATTAGAAGTCATCGCCTCTTTAACTTGAGCTCAAATTAAAAGAATTTCATGTTTAATTTATATTACGCTTTCCCGTCATTGTTTATTTTTCCAGTTCATCGTTACGCCAGTCATTTATTATTAGTTATTCACTCGAGTGAATAATTATTCGGTGGCTATTGTAAATTTTTTCAATTAACGAAAAGTTAAAATTGATTTGCAAAGTGGAGAAATAAGAAAGAAGTTGGGCGTTTGTTGCTAGTGCATTCCGTATTTCGCGTAGTTCTCTTTCAACCATCCTAAAGAATAAAGAAATATCGTCACTGGTGGAAGGCGGTAAGTCAACTTTTAGGCACCCTCAGACAAAAGCGCAGTTCAGTTGAAAGTTATATGATGAATTGGTACCGGCTATTTAATTTTCTCTATCAATGATTTTATATGTATGTACAAACAACATTCCCATTAATGAAAATGTAAGTAATGATTTCACCTACAATTTTGTGTTCAATTTTCCCATTTACATGCAGATAAGTGGAATGATAACCTCGATAATTCTTTGTTCAGTAAGTCAAACTATTTTTCATGGTAGCTTGAAGATCGAGAATTGACTGTATAAACAAAAATACACTCTAAAAAAAGTAAAAAATAATATTTTAATTGTTTCGAAACAAAAACCATTAAAAATAACTGATCATAAACTGTGAATAGGTATGTAAGTATCGATAATTTCTTTGATTGTCAATTAATGGATTTGTTTCGAAGCAATTAAAATATTATTTTTTAGTTTTTAGTTCAAGTTTGTTTATGTAGGTTTAATCTTGAAGTCGGTTTTTTTTTTGTTGTTTTTTTCTAAAAATTATTTTTATAGTAAATCATGATTTAAATTAAAAAAGTAAAACTTACTATATTTACAGTTAAATTATATTTCTAAAAGCGTGTTGTGACACCCCCCTCTTGTGGATATGTGAGATACTGAAGACTAGTGATGAGGACTATCGATGGAGCCATTTGCTAATATAACATAGCAGACAGCAGTTGGAATTATTTTTTTCAGTCGTGTAGATTCGGAGTAATATAAGTGTTTATTATGGAGTTTATTATGCAAACTTTTGAGAAGTGTGTGGAAGGCTGAAAAAGCAAGTTATGTTTGCAATAAAATTTCTGTAATAAACAAAGTCTCTACAATTTAGTATTGTTTTATCCTATTCTTAAAATATTTTTAATGACTTTTTCATTTTAACACCTCATTTTTTTCTGGTATTTCAAATGCCTTGTGTAAATAGTCGGTCGTTTTCGAAATTAAATAATTGATGTTAATCATAGTAAGTAACCTGTAATTTATCATTTAGGTAACCTGTAATATTTATTATTGGAAGACAAAAATCTAGAATTTATCAAATTGAAAGTAACTTTAAATCAAAAACAAAAGAGGCCCATATATACACCTTCTCTTTGTGTGTGTGTGTGTGTGTGTGTGTGTGTGTGTGTGTGTGTGTGTGTTGAATATGGTCAATTTCAAGTAATAACATATAGATGGAGACACAAACTAAATAATTGATAAGTATTTTAATAAACAGTAGACTAATTAAAACTGAAAGATTGAATAAATATTTTTCACTTTTCAGTAGTTTGGAGTTAAGATTACTTAGAAGATCGAATTGTTTTAATAAGGAAGGATATAATCATTCACCAGTTATTTATTAAGCTTATAATATCATTAATTAAACTAATTAATTAAGTAAACGAAAGAATTTTCGTCATGCGACTTGGTCAACTGACCCTTTATGGATGGTCCTTGCTTGCTTTACGTCCATAGGTAATTGTTTTCTTCTTAATGTTGGAAAAGGCAGATATGTAGAAAGGACTAAATACGTGCTTTAAAAAGTAGCTTAAGATCGCCGCTTGCAAGATATCACTGTAAAATTATTACTAACCAAACATAAGAACATGAGAATAAAAAAAATAAAACGATTTCACATACTTCTAAAAGGTTTGCAGTCTAGAATAAACACTTATTGCAGCACACTACTTGAAAGAATAGTTCCAAATGCTGTCTGCTATGTTATATTTACTAATGGCTTCATCGACAGTCCTTGTCACCAGTTTTCAGTATCTCTCATAGCCATAAGAGAGGGGTGCCTATATTTACACATATCCTCCCTCTCACACTCTCTCACTCTTTTTCTCTCAATGTTTTACTCTCTGTCTTTCTTACACTTTCATAATCAAATTATGAATAATAACGAATAAGAAATGCATATTTTCCAAAAATAAAAATGCACACATTCTCGTAATATTTATCTATGGAATGGGATGATATTTATAAAATTGAAACACACTGTGACCTTGACTCTTCAACTCATGCCTCCGGACTGCCTACTTCCCCGTGGCCTGGAAGGAAGCTGTGGTCGTCCCACTCCTGAAACCCAAGAGGTCCGGGAACGTTGCGGAGCATTATCGTCCGATCAGCCTCCAATCGCACATCAGCAAGGTGTTCGAGCGACTGATCCACCACCACATCCTCGACCACTGCCGCCGTGAAGATGTTATTCCACCAGAACAAACAGGCTTCCAGCGAGGTGTCGCGTGTGAACATCATCTGGCCAAACTCCAGGCTCACACCATCGAGCAGATGCACCGGAACAAGGCCACGGCGCTCATCTCGCTGGATTGCACTCAAGCCTTTGATTGCATCTCGCACCCCCTGTTGCTGCACCGACTGGAGGAGTACCGGTTTCCCGTCGCCCTGTGCCGACTGATCGGAAGCTACTTCAGCGGAAGATCATTCGTTGTGCGGGTCGGCGGGAGCCTGTCTTCGCCAGTCCCTACCACCTGTGGTGTTCCTCAGGGATCAGTGCTGGGACCAATCTTGTTCAACATCTTTACGGCGCCAGTGGTATCCATCAAGCACCCTGAGGCGGTAGTGGCTGCATACGCTGACGACGTCGCAGTCTACGCGTCCAGCCTCAACCCCGGCCGGGCACTCAAGATGGCTGAGAGGGCGACCTCCACCATCGTCGATGCGCTGAAGACATGCGGCATTAAGGTGAACCCTAGGAAAGACTGACGCCATAGTGATGTCCTTCTTTAAGCGTGGGAAGTCTCAAAAACTTCCCAAGAGCTTTACAGTAGACGGCATCGAGCAGTCCATCTCCAGCTCCATCTTATACTTAGGCGTCAGTCTCGATAGGCACCTCACCTTTTCGACGCATGTCAAAAGCAGAATCAAATTGGCCAGGGAACGGACATACCGCCTCCATCACCTCCTAACCTCTCCTCATATATCCCTCAGGCTCAAAATTCAGATCTACAAATCCATCATCCATCCCACCCTCCTCCACGGTGCTCCACTGCTGCATCACATGTACGCAACGACACTTCGCGCCCTCCAGACTTTCCAGAACTCCGTCCTTCGGCGAATCGTCCGTGGTACCAGCCTACAGGGGGCCAAAAACAGCCGGATCCTCGAGGAGTTGAGGATGCCAACGATACCGGCCTTTATCAGTCGCCGGCACGTCAAATTCTTTGACGGGCTGAGCTTCTGTGCAAACCCTCTCTTCAGGGTCATAGCCCCACCTCCCAGGCCTGGGAGGTGGCAAGGCGAAATCCCCTTAGCGGACGTACTCGCCGAGGGAAGGGGTTCAGACCATACGGACTTATCCGATACCCACCATCGCTAGCAGAGTGTTTCCTCCGCACTCGACTTGTAGCCAAAGTGCCTCCAGCAGACCGAGACCCACCAGAGATGGCATAGCTTTAAATAAAGTCTTAAAATGCCGAAAGGCAATAAAAGATCCTTTTCCCTGTTTTCCTTTCCTTGCATGAAAATAAAATAAAGTCGGAGGCTAGAAAAAAAAAAAAAAAAAAAAAAAAAATGTGACCTTGACACCCGGATCCTCGAGGAGCTGAGGATGCCCACGATCCCGGCCATTATCAGTCGCCGGCACGTCAAATTCTTTGATGGGCTGAGCTACTGTGCCAACCCTCTCTTCAGGGACATAGCCCCACCTCCCAGGCCTGGGAGGTGGCAAGGCACGATCCCCTTAGCGTACGTACTCGCCGAGGGAAGGGGTTCAGACCATACGGACTGACCCGATATGACACACCATCGCCGGCAAAGTGTATCCTCCGCACTCGACATGTAGACTGATTGCCTCCAGCAGACTGAGACCCTCCAGAGATGGCAGAGCTACAAATAAATCTTAAAATGCCGAAAGGCAATAAAAGATCCATTAGCATAATTTTCCTTTCTTTGTATGAATTTATAATAAAGTCGGAGGTTAGAAAAAAAAAAAAAAAAAAAAAAAAAAAAAAAAAAAACTTTGACCTATATTAAATCACAGTGAGATCTTTTTGTAAATTTAATATACTATCCGATCAATTCCATTTTTTAAAGGCGAATGAATTATGTTTTACGAATTATCCTGGGTGAGGTTGACAGCTGCTACCTTTCTAGGTTATCATAACTATACTTATTATTGTTTTCCTTACTATATCTTACTCTGAATATAAAAGAGTCGAAGTAACGTTGGCACCATACTGTAACACTATGAAAAGATGAGGAGGTTACAATCCTCGGACATTACCATGGTCTTAAAACTGTAAGAGCACTAAGGAAGATCGAGGGCAGGTGTTGAACCGATCGGCTATAAACGAATCGTAATCATAAAACCAATGAACTGTACAACCATTTTATATCTTCCAATGTCTCAGAAACCATTGCACAATACGCTTCTTGTGAAGCTGAGGGTAGGGGATAACAATCTGTTATTGCAATTTACTCAGGTACTAGTGGTCGCTGATGTTTTAACTACATCAGTAAAAATATTTAACCCAAATTATTACTGACCAACCAACTACTATAAAAGCATCATAATGTTACAAAAAATTAAGGTAGCTTACAGAATATCCTGTGCTTAAAAACTTATAATTTTAAACTTTTTATCGTCAGGAACTATTCTAGACCTATGTTACTTCATAGGTACACCTGCACAGAATATAGAAAACAATCACAATAGGAGAACGCAGAACGAGAAAATACACCAAGAAGTAATGAAACAGATCAGCTAAAAAAAAAAAAAAAAAAAAACAAAATTTTGATTATAATACAAACTATTTAGAATTTAGCTAAATTAAATCACCTTAGCTCATGCTCCCGCTGATCCGGAATAGCCTATCTTTGAAAAATCAAGGAAACCTTAGTCGCCTTGCTAATTCGTAATGATTTTTGTACTCGAAGTAGTAAAAAAAATTCTAATTCATGAGTTTTTATTAAAAATTTCATTTACTGTCCTTCTTTCATTTCTTCCTGTATTGCCTTTTAGTTTTTCTCGAGTTGTATTCTATCCTGATGAGAGGATCCCCGTGGTCACCGGATGAACAAGAGCTCTTTAAGTGTTATTTATATTAACAATTTAATATAAATTATCTAAATCATATTATTTTTTTTTCTACTTATAACGTACACTATATATACAATGTGCACGAACATCCCAGGAGAACTCAGGACCAAGCTTGTTCGCCATTTACGGGAGGACAAGCCATACCCATAGCAATCCCAAAGCTGTTCCCTCAGCCGCGTCACTGGTGTCAAAATCCAGTGAAGGCTGAGTGCCACAATTTTATAAACTTATTTATCTTTATTTGTTTTTATCTTGTTGTAATTCCTGTTGTTTGTACTTGTATTTCCTGATTTATTTTATATTAACATTTACGATTTTTTTTAGTTTATATATTTAGACGACTCCTTTTTTTTTTTTTTTTTTCTCTCTTTTTTTGAATAATTGAAGGTTGATATAAAGATGATACTGTATAATTTGATTCTTTGTCATCCACATTATTCATTGCCCTTTAGAGAGGCAGCTTGTAATATTTATTCGATAAAATAACTTTAAAAAAAAAAGAAAACTTATATAATATACGACAAAATTAATTTTTATTTCAGTTCAGTGACATTTATGCGAATAAATAACTAATCACTTGTCCATTTTTATTCTTTAATAAAGGATTAGAAATTTTTAATAATATAACAATGCATATGTAAATAAATATAAGAAGTTTATATTGCACCGTATGGTGTTATAAAATATACACCCTTTAAAAATTTAATTTTGTATAAACCGCAATAATTCGTAATAAAGCCTTGGTCTTTTGACTTTACAGGCGTTGAACAGGGTTGAATTTGTGTATTTAATTAAGTTAAATACACAAGTCCCGGCAACATAGTTCTATAAGTATCAATTTCCTAAACTATTTGTATCTGTCTTTTGATACTACTATTCTACGCCGCTCGGATATTGGGCTTTGCACTAAGGGCAATACCAAAATACCGCTAAAGGGCCAGAGAGGAATTCGAGGCGGATATGTCCTATAAAGGGCTGTTCTAATAAGGGATTATCGTCGCGCCATGTTCATTAGTTCCCGTCGTTAATAGGATCCGATTCCGATCCTTCGACAACTGTCATTTACACGACCTCCAGCAAATGCACTTCTAATATCTCCACTCCCACCTCAATATCGCATTTAACGAATACTGAAATTATTTAAAACTGATGTTATTTAATATGCTGAAATATTTTTAAAATATAAATTTAATCATTTTACTTTTCAAAGTAATCTCTTGACTTAATATGTAAATCCGTTACTTCTAAAAATGTTTAAAATTATTTTAATTTTACATTTAATATATGGCACTATATGGTATCAACATCTTTTTTTATGCTACATATCTTTTTATGCATACTTACAACAATATTGTACATTTATATCAAGTAAATGTGAGGGTAAATGAATACAGTAACTTTACAATAACTTATAAATAACGTTAATAAAAGTTGTAGAAGGTCTCGAGGCCATCTCCTTTTTTAGAAGCCTTGGAGGGTTATCGGAAATAGAATGCGAAGCAACTTAAGAGACTAGTGAACTTCTGTTCATGGAGTTTACTATGAAGAGGAAGGTATCTGGTTATTAATTAAAAATCAACTATTAACCCTTTATTGGACCGTACTACTTATTCTCAAATTACAAAAAAAAAATTAACTAAACAGTTCCAGAAACTTATTGAGCATGGGAAAAATAGTCTTTTGCTTATAAAAAATGTTTGCGATCTGCTTTCAGGTGAGGCCTATTTGTTCCATTGTGCGCTTAGTGACAAGAATTCATTCTTAATCTCTAGACAGGTGGTGCAATAAATCTGCCAATAAAAAAAAAAGAAACAGAAGAAAAAGGAACTGAACAAAATTTTAATTTATTTGATAGAAAAATGTGTTATGGTTATATCTTTCTCTGTCATTCCAACTTCCCTAATATCCTTATTTACTTCAGTTATCCATCCCATATTCCTGATCCTTTCTGTAAGATATTTAACAAAGGGAGATTTAAGAAATAAAACACATTTCAGGCTTAACGTAGAAAAATGGGTAGTTTGTCAGGTAGAAAGGGAAATGAAAACTGAAACTAAAAGGTCGGAATATAGAAAGCAAGGACACCGTGAAAAAACTATATATGGAAGATCAAAAAGGATCAGAAGAAGTGAATGCTTTGCGTAGTCCTCAGAGCCTCATTCACATAAATAAATAATAATAAAAAAATGTGTTATTGATTAATAATAATTGTGTAAAACGCAATTTAACATTTTAAGATAAACTGTATAAAAAATGTAAACAGAGATAAATTTAAACTTGTTTTTTAAGTTACACCACATTTTAAATGTAACAATACTTACACAATCCGAGGAAATATTAGGTTGATGCAAAAATAATGCAGCTTTTTGGTATTCAGTAAAAACAAGCCACAATTTAACTACAATAAAATATATTTAGTCAAAATAACTTTCATTACAATTTATGCATTTTTGCCAACGCAGAATTAATGCATTAATCCCAGAAGAGTATAAAGTAGAGTCTCAGGAATCAACAAACTCTCGAAATGCATTTTCAATGTCTTCCTTGGATTTGAACTGCTTCTCGCGCAGAAAGTTTTCCAGATGTTTAAAAAAGTGAAAATCTGTAGCAGAGAGACCGGGTGAGTATGGAGGATGTGGTAAAGTCTCGTAACCCAACTCATGAAGACGATTAACTAATGCTGGGCACAAACGACGCAGTTTCTGGTTCATCTCATTGATTTCATTACAATACTTTTCAGCAGTGATGGTTTCATCCGGATTGAGGAATCTGTAATGAATGAGTCCTGCATATGACCACCAAACAGTGACCATAGTTTTTTTTTTTTTTTTTTTTGGGTGTAAGCTTGGCTTTGGAATATGTTCTGGTTTTTAAGACTTATCCAGCCACTGTTTGATAACCTTCCTATTGTCGTACAATATCCATTTTGTACAATAAATTAATAAGGTCTACAGGTTAATAAAAAACAAAAAAAAAACGCGTCGTAGTCTACTCACGGTAGCTAGTAAACTCAATATTTAGTACAGTTTTTATTTTATCCTATGTCTAGGAGCCTTTTTAAAAATTTAAATAAGATAATGCGCAGGATTTTTGAATGCCGCTTTAAAGTGGGGGCAAATATGTCTTATAAAGGGTTAAACATCATGTTTTAATCTGAAGATGTTATTAAATAACTTTTTCGGTGAGATTGCTTTCATTTTATAATCGAGTTTAAACTCGATAGAAATATAGTAAAAATTTGAAAAAATTGTCTTCTAGAATATTTAACATAGCATATCCAAAAACTGTTTTGTTTTGTTATCGTAGCAAATTATTTCTACTGTTATGAAAGATTTATAGCAGGATTGCAACTGACACTGAAAGAGAGATTTATAGATTTCGAAGAATTATTTTTAAAATTATTCCTTTATCGAGATTCGATAAGAGTAAATACAAAATGTGCAAGTTATAAGTTTTATAATGGCAATAAAAACATCAATACATGATAAACTCTGTTCACTCTGAGATCTAAGCCCTTAGTAATACATTTCTTTTGTTTATTCGAGTGATACATTGGAAATCCCTTGCATCGTGACATAAACTCCAGTATCGTGATTAGCAGTCAATATCTATTCACTATATCAGTAAGTGTCGAATAATTATTCCTATTCTTATAATATGGATACACATTTAGAGACATAAGAATAGAATCTGTAGTTGTACAGAATAAATGAATAAATAAAATAGAACACTATTTTATATTTTATTTCTCTCGATTTTTACTTCTGTTTTAAATCAGCTTTTTTATGTCAGAAATTATTATATTATTTCCTACAAGCTTCTTCTTATCTTTTTCCCTTCTAACAACATATTTTTGTAAATTGACCCTGATAATTACTAATTAGAAACTATTATACTTTCAATGTTTATTAAATAAACTTACGAAGGTGCACCATAAAATTTGAAATATTAAAAAGATGTAAAATAAACTAAACAGCCACATTTAGAATGCAACAATTGATTATAATTAAATTATGTATCCAAAAATTGTCAGTCTTGAAGTCCTATTTATAAAACTAAGATAGTTTTTACTGTTCCTGCATATTTAAAAAGTTTATTGTCTCTATTTTTAAAACCTAATTACATAAATTAATAGTTTTTAACTATTGGGAGTTTTTAAATATTATCCGGGAGTATTTTCTTTTTCAATGAAATCTTTCATATCATCTTTCGATCGGGGTTTGTAATTAAAACTGAAAAGTTTACGCCCCACTTTTAAAAATTATTTGCATCAAGTGCATCTTCTTCAATTTCATATTTCGTTTTTTAAATGGTATTTTTGAGCAGTTGAAATTTTTAGTTAATCTTCAAAATCATTGTACATATTTATACACACACTTACATAAACACATACATACATACACAGATATAATATATCTTATCTATATACAGTCACCTTAAATAATTGATTCACTTAATCTTCCTGTAGATAGATTACAGAGCTTACCAACGATGCTCAAGCTCTTAATCGGGTTATTAATACTTTATCATTGAAACTCCTCAACTCTGTGTGGGGTAGCGGTAGCTATTATCTAACGCATAGTTGAATCTCTTAATCACCTCCACTCAAAGTCTATTATAAAATAATTGTTTACAGAGAAGAAAATTGTAAAATAATAATGTAGTTTCCAATACATTGTTTAAGTTTTGTTCAAAATTGAAAAAAAAAAAAACTTTAAAATTTTTAAAACTCATTAAATTTTTGTTCATTCGACGCTTACTGATACAGTGAATAGATATTGATTGATAATCATGAAACACCCTTGGAAGTAATATTATGGATTGCTCGATACTAGAGTGGAACTCACGCTGCAGTGGATTTCCAATATGCCAACAAAAGCAATGTATTACTAAGGGCTTAGGACTTAAGAGTGAAGAGAGTTTATCATGTATCCATTTTCTTATTACCATCTTAAACTTTGAAATTGCACATTTTGTATGCACTATTATTGAATCTCGATAAAGGAATAAATTTAAAAAAAATTCTTTTTTCAATTTAAAAAATTTAAATCTCTCTTTCAGTGTTAATTGCAATCTTGCTACAATTACTTATTTATTATCTTGACTGAATTACTTATTTTATTGTAAAATTGTATTTACTTTAATTATATTATTTTATTATCTAATTTATAATCTCTAGGCCAGATATAACTTATGGTCTGTCATGTAACTATTATTTGTTTGTTTGACTTTGTCCCAGAATAATTTTTTTTTTCTATTCTATTCTTTAAAACAGAAGAAATGATCTGCAATATTAAGAAAAAAGTTATAAATTCTCAAGACTTATCCAAATTAAATTTACTGTTGGATGCTAAAAATAAGCTTTTTTCTTCCATGTCAAATTTATATTATTTGCATCATTTATGTACAGCTCATTCATGTCCAAATAATTAATGTTGCTACTGTCCATAAGTTACTAATACTATTTTCGATAGTAATATTCGAAAAAAAAGGTTCATAGACGAACTTTATAACTAAAAATAGTTTTATTGAGTTATGAAAAATAGAAACATTAATTTTATAGAAACCACAAATCAATCAATCGCAATGTAAGTTGATTAAGTATATTTAAAATGAAGTTTTTTAAGGATCAATAAGGAAGAATTTATAAGTTTTGGGTGGGGAAATAAGATCATCGATACATAGGGAATTCCCTTCACCACGAGTTATAAGCCCTTCGTAATACATTGATTTTGTTTATCCAAGTGCTATTATGGAAATCCACAGCAAACTCTGGATATTGGATATATTGCTTAAAAATCGTGTTCCTGATTGGCTATCAACGCCTATTCGAAATATGGTCAGCTAGCCTTAAATAAATATTTCAATATATTTTGATATATATTTATATATTTGTATAGATGAATGGATCATAATTGAAGTGAACCACTCATCAAAAGTTAGGTTAAACACAAGACAGAACTCATGCAAAATCGTTTAAATTGATGATTTTAGACAATGGGGAGATCGTGCCTGTTAGAAATAATTTTAGTATTGAAATAAAACAAAATTAGTGTAAAATATATATATTTTTGTTATTGCATAAAAATAATAAGTATTATTTTGTTTTTAGATAGATATATGTATATCGTCGAGTGTCATACGTTATTTTTTCTTAGGTGATATTGGGGTCTTGATTAATCAAGGATTTGGTTATCCAAGCCTATCTCGGTCCCAACCACATCGAATAATTATGTCCCAAGTGTAGGTTGAAAATTATTTAAATATTCTATTGGATATTCTCTTTATGACTTGAGGATTCTAAATCATTGGTATTCCACTTTTACTAGTACTATCTTAAGAAGAGGTGTTAAAGTAATTTTTCCATTAATAGGTCCAATAACGTTTTAACTTCGTTTATTTCATCTAAGACATTGATATCATTTTATTTTACATACATATATATATATATATATATATATATATATATATATATATATATATATATATATATATATATATATATGTAAAATTTCAGAATTTAATACATTTTTAAGGTTAGGTTAGGTTGATTGTTTTTGGACACTCAACTTCTACGGTCTTTAGTGTCCTGGTTCCTTAGTTTTCTGTTGTGTTTTTTTTTTTTTTAATTATATTTTTCCGAAAAAATTATGCAGTTTCAAAAATTTGATAATTTTGTCAATATTGTATTTGTTATCTGCAAGCATTACCGAGAGTCTTCTTTCCAGTCGTTCCTGCTCAAAAAAAGTTTCATACAGCGGGCATTCCTCGAGAATATGTCTGATCGTCAGTTGACACTGGCAGTATAAACATTTCGGTAAGCCTTCTCTACTTAT
The DNA here is from genome assembly GCA_003667255.2 of Euschistus heros. Taxonomy (NCBI): domain Eukaryota; kingdom Metazoa; phylum Arthropoda; class Insecta; order Hemiptera; family Pentatomidae; genus Euschistus; species Euschistus heros. The sequence goes on along the minus strand of RCWM02000404.1, from coordinate 756,291 downwards.
AAGGTAGCTATGCGTAAGGCGAGTATGGCCAATCCTTAATCTTGTGATCACCACTTCTTCTCTTCTGTTTCTCCGATTTGATGTATACCATTGTTTGATGTCACTTTTAATTATTTTTAATTTATTATCTGCCTGGGTTTCATGCCATAATTCTATCCAAGTATTCCTGGTTAAATACTTTAAAAAATTGCAAATGTCCGAAGGGGTATAGATTGATTTGACGTCTAGCGAGGAAATGGCTGCTTGCTTGGCTGCTTCGTCCGCGGCTTCATTCCCTTTTATCCCCACATGGGATGGTATCCAGATAAGTACCAAGTTCTTTTGTGCATCTTTTAACATTGAGGCATATGCCTGTGCATTTCTTATGACTGGATCCTTGGTATATAGGTTAAGAAACGATATTATAGCAGAAAGGGAATCAGTAAATATGGCAAGATTTTTTTCTTCCAGGTGCATAGCATAATGTAATGCTGCTGTAACCGCCCAGCATTCCGCTGTAAAGTTACTGGTGATTGATGGAAGTTTGTATTTCAAAATCGTTGAGTCCAAAACAACGGAACACCCAACATTGTTGTTTGATTTTGACCCATCTGTAAATATGAAGTTTTTGTATTTATCTTTAATTTTGTTAAATTCCGTTAAGTATATTATATCTGAGGTGCTATTTTTCGAATATTTTTTGAGAGTTAAATCTACTGTTGGAATTTTTAGAGTCCATGGTGGATATTTCAAATCATCGGTTATAGGTTCGAGGTGTTGTATTTCTTTAATATATCTGCCGGCTCTGATTCCCAATGGCACAGGCAGTCGTTGGTTTTCCAGAAATCTTCTGCACTTTGGTTGGAACACGGGTATCCAAGCTGGATTTCGGTTATTAAATTTTAGCCTACCAATATAACCGCAGGCAAGCTGGTGTCTACGAACAGCTAATGGTGCTTGCCCAGCTTCAACACAAATGCTACATACGGGACTAGTCCTGAATGCACCTGTTGCGAGACGTAGACCAGCATGGTGAACCAAGTCAATTGCTGAAAGCTGGGTGAGCTTCGCTGAGGAGTAAATAAAACTTCCATAGTCTAGTTTGGATTACATTTTTAAGTTTTCGCAATGTTTATTTCTATTTTATAGTTTATTCTGGATCTATATTACATACTTACTTGATGTTATGAAGTATATATTATTTTTATCTAAAGTTGTTTATATTTAAGTTTTTTTCCTACTCTACCAGTCTTAGAAACCATACAATTTGAAATCGATATATGTAAGCATAAAAATTTTAACTGGACAAAATAACCGTTCATTTTGGTAAGTTAAGTGAAATTAGATTTTATTAATAACTGAATAGAAGGTAAGACATTTTAGTCGAAAAGAAACTCTTATAACTTATTTTATCATATTAGAACTGATCGACAGTATGAGTAAAATGCAGATTTATATGGTATGCAGACATGAGGAGTCATCTAAATTCACTGTACAAAACTCTGAATCATTAATTAAATCATGTAAAGAATGGAAAAAAAAAATTAAAAAATAGCAATTTGATGTCCCGTTGCAGAACATTTTAGGGTTCACTCTCTATAAAATTCTTAAGTGTAAGTTGTATTTTTGTAAAATGGTATTGAGAGCTTAGTAAATACCACACTTTGAAAAGTGTATACCAGACGTGGCAATTGGTAATCTTGATACCTTTAGTTGATATTGTTTTTGTATATGTATAAGTAATATGGATGATAATGAATTCATTAATATAATTTGTAATTAAAAAAAAGAATTATAAAAAATTAAATAAATAAAATTATAATAACACAAAACTGTTAAATATATAAAATACAAAATATTGTAAATAATAAAATAAAATAAATTATAAGCTAATAGAATAAAGAAATTTAAAAATTGGAGAAAAAAAAAATAACCACACTATATCTGAAATCTATACAAATATCTTAGGGAAGCCCGAATCAACATTCTCCCCCTGCTCATCGGAGAGCCAAGCGTAAAGTAATTCCAATGCTTATTGATGGCAATTAATACCAATATAGTAAGTAATACCAATTGAAGGCTGAAAGAGAGCGCGATGTGCTGTAAAAAGATGAATCTTATATATATATATATATATATATATATATATATATATATATATATATATATATTATATATATATATATATATATTATTTATTTAAGTCAAAAAATATCCGAGAGAAATATTTAATTTAGGAAAATAATATAGTCAGCATGACTTATCAATGTCTCGTTCCTCAGTTATGGACTAAGAAACGTTGATATGTAGCTAATTTAAATAAATACTGCGATCTCTTCAGGTTATAAATGGTAATCTGTTACTAAGCTTTAGGGGTATTATGTAATGAGGAAAATGACATCATGTGATCAAATATAACATGTTAAAACAAAGTATTGGAGAGGAAACATGTTTCACCAATTAGAAAGAAGCTCCTTAACGAGAACTCAGAGAGTGAGGTTTTCCTCCGAGGTGGAATTTTCTTGGAAAACCGCTGTCTAATGATCTCTCCTGAAGTGCGGTAAGGGTGTTGCCTGAAAGCTGTGCCAGTATCTTCATTTAATAAGAACGGGAGATAAAAATTACCAGTACATTCAATACGCGGGTATGTCCACATTCAAAAAATCCACTGATGAAGCTATTCTTCGAAGATTGAAAAAAAAATAAGTTTTATATATTTCAGAAATTAAAAGAAATAAATTCATGAATAATATAAATTTTAATATTAATGTCTCAGAGGAAATAAAATAGGTTAAACCGTTATTGCACTTTTGGCTAAAAAAAAAAAAGAAAAATTAGTTTAAAATCTCTTTTTAAGATAGTACATACTAGTAAAAATGAAACAACAATGATTCATTATCATCAAGTCATAAAGGGAATATTCGATCAAATATATACATTGTTTTCAGTTTACACTTGGGATTCTGATTAGCAGATGTGGTTGGGTCCAAGATTGGCTCGGATAACCCAAGGTTCTTGGTTAATCAAGCCCCTCCAAAGAAATACTTTAGAAATAATATCACTTAATTTACCAAAAGATGTTCCGGATCGCTTAGAAAGGCTATTATGACCAGTTAACATTTTTATTCTCATATCTGTGGAATTATAATTGTATTCAGTATATGACTAGTAGAGTTGGAAAATTACTTAATTATTAACAAAGGATTTAGATAAAAATAATACTAATTGCACGACTTTAAATATATCAATATAGATCCAGGATAAACTATAACATATAAATAAACAGAACAAAAACATAAAAATAAAATAAATTATGATAAATCGAGTTTGTTTTGTGTATGAAAAGAAGCTTGGTGAATAGGTCTATGAATAAAAATTTTATTTTATGTAATGATATCAATGTTATAGAGGGAACAAACGAAGTTAATACGTTATTGGGCTTTTCACTGGAAAAAATACTTTAAAACCTCTTCTTAAGATAGTACTAGTAAAAGTCGAACATCAATAATTTAGAATCCCAAGTCTTATAGAGAATATCCAAGCAAATATTTAAATAATTTTCAGCTTACAATCATTTATCCGATGTAGTTGGTACTGAGATAGGCTCGGATAACCAAATATGACGTAGGACAATTAACGTAATATATATCTATTTATTAACTAAATTATTTTTATTATTTAAAAAATAACAATAATATATATATATTTTACAACAACTATCTTTTATTTAAATAACGAGATTTTATTTGACACACACGATTTCTACATTGTCTAAAAATCATAAAATCAAACGATTTTGCATTAGTTCTGCCTTCTGAGTATTACCTTTGATGAGTGGTCCACTTTAATTTTCCATATATACAAATATATAAATATATATCAAAACGATTGGAATATTTATTAGAGGCTTACTGACCATATTGCGAATAGGCGTTGATAGCCAATCAGGAACACGATTTTCAAGCAATATACCAGATTGCACAATATCCAGAGCTTGCCGTGGATTTCCAATATAGCACTTGGATAAACAAAAGCAATGTATTACGAAGGGCTTACAACTCGTGGTGAAAGGAATTCCCTATGTATCGATGCTCTTATTTCCCCACCCAAAACTTATAAATTCTCCCTTATTGATCCTCGAAAAGCATAATTTTAAATATACTTCTTCCAACTCAATACTACACTGCAATTTTTTTGACGGACGGATTGTCAAGAGGTCCAAATTTAAATGTAATGTTCAATATGAACATTCATCCCCGTGAATTACATCGCGATTTGCGAGTGCCCGGGGGTTATGGATCACTGAAGAGAGAGGATTTGCCTGGTTCGGATACGACCCCGGTGGCCTAGTTGGATAAGGCGCCACGCTAGAGAGGTGGAAACTCGGGTTCGAATCCCGACCGGGTCAAATCTTTTCTCTTCAAAAAATAGAATAATATATTTAATAATATTGAGTAAAATCAAGAAAAATTACATATATTTAAAACGGTGACGGATTGTCAAGAGGTCCAAATTTAAATGTAATGTTGAATATGAACATTCATCCCCGTGAATTACATCGCGATTTGCGAGTGCCCGGGGGTTATGGATCACTGAAGAGAGTGGATTTGCCTGGTTCGGATACGACCCCGGTGGCCTAGTTGGATAAGGCGCCACGCTAGAGAGGTGGAAACTCGGGTTCGAATCCCGACCGGGTCAAATCTTTTCTCTTCAAAAAATAGAATAATATATTTAATAATATTGAGTAAAATCAAGAAAAATTACATATATTTAAAACGGTGACGGATTGTCAAGAGGTCCAAATTTAAATGTAATGTTCAATATGAACATTCATCCCCGTGAATTACATCGCGATTTGCGAGTGCCCGGGGGTTATGGATCACTGAAGAGAGAGGATTTGCCTGGTTCGGATACGACCCCGGTGGCCTAGTTGGATAAGGCGCCACGCTAGAGAGGTGGAAACTCGGGTTCGAATCCCGACCGGGTCAAATCTTTTCTCTTCAAAAAATAGAATAATATATTTAATAATATTGAGTAAAATCAAGAAAAATTACATATATATATATATATATATTTTTTTTTTTATTGATTGAAATTCATGAATATATAAAAACATTGTCATAAAGAAATGAGGAAATCGTGCAGAAAACCTGCGTTTGAAAACTTTTAGTACTGTGCTGATAGTATTATTAGGAGCATTAATTCATACTTCTACAGTCAATGATAGAAATACGTTTGTGAGTCCTTAAAAGTAAATGGATGACAATTCTTGCTGAGTTATTGTGCAAAATATAACAGACAATTTTGGTAAAACGTTTAAATTACATGTTCATTAGTAGAAGAAAACCAAAAGAAATAGCCTCAAGTCAACCGTACCATCAACTATAGATTCCACATCTATTAGCTATTTAAAGATTTTATCACCGTGCCGTTTCGTGCTCTTCTCCTCTGGTATCAACTCCAAAAATAAGTGATCATAAATTGTGAATAGGCATATAAGTATCGATAATTTCGTTCACTGTACACTAATGCTTATTGTTTCAAAGTAATTTAAATATTATTTTTTACTTTCTAGCTCAAGATTGTACATCAAGGTTAAATCTTGAAGTCGGTTTGTGATTTTTTTTTTTTTTTTTTTTTTTTTTTAGGTAGTATTCTAACTACCTGCATCTTAAAATACTTCTCAGTCAACTAATACCTTATCACTATTATTTTATACATTAAAATTGACAAATTTAATACGATATTATAAACAAAATTATTATATACTCACATATTATTCTTCCATGGATAAATTGTCTTTTACTAACCTGAAATAAAATATAAAATACATTAGTTTTTATATTTTCAATCCACCTCATAAATATGAAAATATTTACCTATATTAAAATAGTTATATATATATATATATATATATATATATATATATATATATATATATATAAGTCAAGGTCCGAAGCAGGGCTATATCAAGCTTAATCCTATACGTAGTCACAACAAACAAATGTAACTGTATATAAATCCGCCTCAGAGCAATAAAGAGTTAGTTGTATTTCAACAGTCATCCAGTGCGTTTCATTCTCCTTTTAATTCTTTTTTTTTAAGTTTTCTTTTACACTCAACTTATCTGGTGCCGAAACCCGGGACGACGGGGAGAGAAGACCAAAGGTAGGAAAATTTTTTCCTTTTTCTTTCGGTCTGGAGTGAGTAGATGGAGAACATTTTGCAGCCAGCCGTTCTTCAGATTAATTCCGAGTCTGCAATACCGAGAGAAACCATGGCGGAAGCACACGCCAACACCCTGGCCTGGCTGAAGGTGAGAGCAGCCACGGCTCAAGACCTACGGAAGGCAGTATCGGATATAGAGCGCTTCACAGGAGAAATGGGAGAGCTGAACCACTTCCTGAAGAGCGTGGATCGCGTGATGACGCGAATTGAGGTGAAGAGGGCTGAAGCACCCTAGACGCGCAAGACGCGGAGTCCTTGAGGGCGGACCTGGTATGCCGCATAAAGAGAGGTGTCCTGAACCTTATACAGGCCGATGAGGAGACTTCGTGGCCTATTATAAAGGAGAGGTTGAAGAAGGCCTACGGAGGTGGAAGGTGGACCCCGGAAGAGGATCTCTTTCAGTTATTCCGGGATACGAGACACTCAAGGCAGAGCAACGGACAGTACGCTGGTGAACTTCTGTTAAATTTAACAAAATCACCGATAAGATGCGGGAAACTACATCCGCACAGGAGGTGGAAGCGAGGATGGCCTTCGTGTCTACCATCCTGAAGGTTCAGTTAGCACGGGAGACAGGGCTAAAAGATGGCCTACCCCGGGAGAAGTCCTTTACCGAGTGCGCCCAAGAGATGATGGACTCCAGCGCAAGGGAGGAAGAGGTAACCGAGCGAGAGGAGCCAGGATGGAACAGGGTGACCTACAGGAAACCACGGGAGTCACCCTGGGGCAGGCGGGACGCTCGGCCAGAACCAAGAATGGGAGAGCGGAGGAAGCAAGGGTCGAGGAGACCGGTGCCCAACGGGAGGAAGGAGGAAAGGCGTTGCCATGGGTGTGGCAAACAAGGGCACTTAGTGGCACAATGCCCCCGCACCAAGTGTTTTGAGTGCGGGACCGAGGGGCACATTGCCAGACAGTGCCCCTACATCCACAGAAGAAAAGAAGCCCCGAGAGGAGAACCAATGGAGGTTAACCGACTGGCCGAAGGAAAAGTTCAGTACCCTCTTCAAGAGCCTCGGAGGTATCATCGGCCTCAGAGTCGGAAAGGGAAGTAGAACCAGGTAGCAGTGGTGACGAAGCAGCCGGTGGGAGCCATAGGAGGAGCAGTGGGCAGAGGAGAGCAACGCTAAAGGGACGAGTGGCAGCCTGAGGAGGGTGCCAGCAGAGAGGCGACCGCATCATAGAGGTATGCAGTGTTGGAGAGAGGAGCAGCGGTCTGCCTACAATCCGCGTCGAGAGAGGGGTGCGCTGCTTGGTGGATACTGGGAGCTCCAGCACCATCCTAAGCCGGCGAGCGGCGGAGCAGCTGAGTAGCGGCAACGGGGCACTCCAGATTCAGGTATGTGCATGTAAATTAATCACTCTGGGTGGCCCTTGTGCGATCGAAGGGGAAGTCGAAATAGGGCTAGAAAGGTGGTCAGATAACGGGGAGAAGTTGAAAGTCCACGTAATAGAGGATATGTCCCGATCCTACGACGGAATCTTGGGGTGTGATCTCCTAGAGAAAGTAGGTGCCAGGGTTAGGGTGCATAAAGGGGTCTGGACCATTAGTATCGGTAAGAGGAAGTATAGGAAGTGCAAGAGCGGAAGGGAAGAAAAAAAAGGGCAAATTGGGGTTCTTAGTAAAGTGGGAGATTGGAGGGAAGCCATTAAGGAAGAATTCGAGGACATCTTCTTTAGGGAAGGGGACACACTGGGCGTCACGGGGAGAACGGTCCACGAAATTGCTCTAAAGGATGAGAGGGTGACCTACGTGAAGGAGCGGCGGTATCCCCAAGCTTTAAGGGAACATATAAGGGAGGAAATCCGCGACCTAAAGGGGCAGGGTATCATAGTGGACAGCGTGTCGCCGTATAATAGTCCGCTATGGGCAGTTAGGAAAAAGAGTGCCCCGGGGGAAGAGAAGTATAGGGTGGTAATCGACTATAGGAAACTAAATGAGAATACGAAGGACGAGAAATACCCGATCCCCAGGTTCGAAGACATCTTAGATCGTCTCAGTGGGGCCGTGGTATTTAGTACGCTCGATCTCAAGGCGGGTTACCACCAGATTCGGATGCACCCCCGGGACCAATGTAAGACGGCGTTCACGTTCAAACGCGGCCACTATGAGTTCACCCGGATGCCGTTTGGGCTCAAAAACGCGCCGATGACCTTTCAGCGGCTCATGGACGAGCTCCTCAGGGGGGTAGATGAGAACATCTGCCAGATATATATGGACGACCTCCTGGTGTTTAGTAAATCAGAGAGCGAACATGCGAAACATCTCAGGGCAGTGTTCGGGAGGATCCGAGAATTTGGGTTAAAACTTTCAGCAGAAAAATCGCGTCTTGGGGAGTCCGAGATCAATTTCCTGGGACATTGCATTTCAAGGGATGGTGTTAAACCGGACCAGAGCAAGGTGGACGCAATCGCGAGAATGGCGATCCCACGTGATGTGAAGGGGATCCGGAGGCTGCTGGGGTCCCTGAACTATTACCGGAGATTTGTCCCTGAAATGGCGAGATTGTTGGTGCCCATAAATAACCTGTTGAAGAAGGGCCGGAAAATTTTTGTTACCCCAGAGATGGAAAGTAACATTAAGCGGTGTATGGAGGAATTACAAAGGGACAGGGTACTTGCATTTCCATATTTTAGTAGACAATTCACCATCACGACAGACGCAAGTGATTACGCGGTGGGAGCGGTGTCGCAAGAAGGGGATAAAGGGGATAGACCTGTGGCCTTCGCCAGTAGGCGACTGACGGATGCGGAGACGAGGTACAACGCGCTGGAGCGGGAACTTCTTGGGATTGTGTGGGCTGTGGATCACTTCCGCCCGTATATCTTCGGGAGGAAATTTAAGGTACAGACAGGCCATAGACCATTGCAGTGGGTGGGCAAGTTAAAGGAGTCCTCCGCGAGAGTTACGAGGTGGAAGGAATTCCTCAGCCAATACAATTTCGAGATAGTGTACAAGCCGGGGAGGAGAACGTGGTCGCCGACTGGCTATCGCGCGCTGTTATGATTAACGCCGTCGAGGAGGAGGCAGGAACGTCAGGGGATATCCGCCAGTTTCTGCGCGAATGGACACCGGATGGGGAGGGTGAAGAGGACACGCGAAGTGGTAGAACCGAGCCCCAAGAAGACCGTAATGAACCCCAAGAAGATCGAAACGAGACCCAAGAAGATGAGAGTTCCGCGGATGAGAGGCCCGCAGATATGGAGGAACTTGACGAAATTATTAATGATAAAAGGGAGCAGGTTATCTGGAAAACCAGAACCGAGGGTCTCCCGAAGGCGGACTTCTCTAAGTATGGGAGGAGTAATATCGTCACCGTCTAGACGGAACCTGGAATTAGAGAAGAGCCCATGATAAAACTTTTAAATGAGGTAACAAACGCAACTATTTGGGACAGGGTCAAGAGGCTTTGGAGGGAAGAAAAGATCGGGGTCGACCGAACGTTTATTAGGCGTGCGAGATCTGTAGAAGTGGTCCAGGAGGGGGACCGGCAAAAAGAGATAACCCTTTCGTACCACTAGGGAAAGACCAACCACCGGGGAACGCAGGAGACTCTTCAAGCATTGAAACGGAGGTACTTCTGGTGGGGCATGAGGCGAACGATTCAAGAGGTCCTTGGGTCGTGCGAGGTGTGCCTCACCACGAAATACGACCGACATCCCCCTGGGTGGATTCAAGAGGAGACGCCCACGGTTGCGTTCCCATTGTCGGATCTCCAGGTCGACACATTTACATGGAGGGGCTATCGGTGGGTCACGATCCTGGATACCTTTAGTAAGATCGCGCAAGCTTGTTTGGTGCAGAGCAAGTCCGCGGAGTCTGTATTAGGAGCTTTGCGGGCGTGGTTCAAAGTTTACGGAGTCCCGGATCGCATTTCATCAGATGGGGGTCTCGAGTTCGATAACGCCCAGGTTAGGGCAGAGGCCAAGGAACTTGAGATCCGGTGGCACGTTAATACCCCAGGGCATCCCAAGGGCAGAGGGGGTGTTGAGAGGTTACACGGTACCCTGAGCGAGCATCTCCGGATTTATCAAGTAGATAAGGGCTTAGAACCGGATGTCGCGATGGAGAAGGCGATCGCTGCTTATAATAACTCGATCCACACCGCGACGGGGTATTCGCCAGTGGAAATCGTGTTCGGGCTCCGGGAAAAACGCCGGGACTTTAGGTACACTGTAGTGGGAGAGGAATTGGTTAACTTTATAACCAACCGACATTGGGCGTTTGGTAAATTATGGGGGAAGGCGCGGGGGCGCATAATGAAAGAGAAACAACAGAGAGTGGAGAGGGAAAACGTCCGGGTGCGGGACGTCACCGGCAAACTAAAAATCGGAACGGTGGTGTACCGGAAAAAGATTACCAATCGTGGCAAAGAGATCTGTCGGTATGAAGGGCCATTCCGAGTGATTGCTATAAGAGAGCACAATGTCGTGACATTGGAGAGCGTCAGAGAGCCGCGGAAGCGGAGAAATGTGCACATTGAACAACTACGGTTCCCCATTGAGGAACAAATTATTCTGTGAGTGTCCCGTTGTTGACAACGGGAGAGAGAGAGAGAAAAAGTTTTTTTTTGGTACAGAGGAATTTTTTTTTTGTTTTTGTAAAATTCTGTAGAAATGTATTTTTTTTCGGTTGTTTTATATAGAGTAATTGTTTTATTTCTTGTAAAAACGATTGAGTTGATATCTTTAGCGAGATGTATATATTGTAGTATTGTATAAGTGGAGAAAGTTAATTTTGTACATATTGAGTTCATTTGATTTTGTGTGTGTGTTCCTAGTGCAAGAAGCAATTTTATTTTATTTTTGTGTGAGTGTTTAGTCTTAAGTTAGATTTAGGATTTATTCTGTAAATAAAGTTTGGAATTTTCTTTTATGTCTTAGGTGTAAGGATAAATATTGACTTTGATGTTTGTAGAATTAGTGACAAGGGTAGGATTAAGACGTTATCTGCTTCGGCTTTTGACCATATGGGGAAGTACTATTAAGTGCCTAAAGTATAAAGTTTATGGAACATAGTCATAAACTGGAGGGGGGAAGTCAAGGTCCGAAGCAGGGCTATATCAAGCTTAATCCTATACGTAGTCACAACAAACAAATGTAACTGTATATAAATCCGCCTCAGAGCAATAAAGAGTTAGTTGTATTTCAACAGTCATCCAGTGCGTTTCATTCTCCTTTTAATTCTTTTTTTTAAGTTTTCTTTTACACTCAACTTATCTTATATATATATATATAATAAATGGACTCTTGTTCCTCCCTGACCCAACATGTGCCCAGACTTTGCACAAAGAGACAAGAAATTGCTCCGCTAAATAGGTTTTTTCTTTAATAAATCTTTACCAACATGAAAATGGAATCTCGAGTTCTTTGATTCAAAACCTAGTATGGCAGTATTGATAAAGGAATTTTAGAGCTGACTTCAAAATGGCGTTGAAGTGTAGACCACAATATATATTATTTTTAATTGTTAACAATCCCTTAAGTAGTAAAACAAAAGGTTTTTAACCAGTAAAACTGTAATTTTTTTAAAATGTTTTTATTCTATGAACATCACTTTACTAAATATCTCCATACCGGATCAATTTAGACAAGAACGATTGGAATGTGAATGGCAAACTAGGATATACATACGGAATGAAGGCAAGTGTGAATAATTATATATTGAACTGATTTTGAATAAATGTAATATAAATTATACTGCAATATTAAAAAATAAAATCAAATATAGACACATTCCTTATAATGAAGCCAGACACGTGAGTATCCTTTTAACAGTAAATTGAGAAACGTTATTATATAACAAAAAAATAACTGCATAATTTGTGTTTTTTTTTTTAATTTTAAAATTGATTTTAATTGTTCCGTCTTATTAGATGACTAGCATCCCCCGTGCAGCTTCTCCTGATCCTTTTTAGCAAAGAACTTAAATAATTTTAACTAATAATTGATTTTTTTTTTGTATATCGATATAAATATACTATATATTATATAGGGTGATTATCTCTTAGTGTAAAAAAAAAAAAAAAAAAAAAGGGGTAAAACTAGATTAAAAATGTAGCAAAATGCCGCAGATCTCACCTTTAAATTACTAGAAACGAAGCTAACGGTAAAATTGGGGTCTGTTCATTATCATTGGATTTTAAACATTTTATTGATAATCTAATAAAATAAATCCTGAATAATAATAATAAATAGATAAATGTAATAACATAAGATCCTCTGATCTGGTGTCACGTTATTGACAGTTTTCCTTTATTTTCTATTGAACAATAATTTTTTGTTTGCTTTTTATTCCAATGAAGAGTTTATTATGTTTAAAATGCACATTTTCATAAAGAGATTATCCTAATGTTTTATTTACACAAGTAATTGATTTGTATGCTAAATGAGAACACCATGTTTTTTCGGTTTCAAAAGTGAATTTCTCCATGAAATTGAAACGAAATCATTACGTTTAACTTATCATTCGAAAGCTGATTAAATATTCAAGTTTTTTTGTGAGATTTGACATTCTGTGGATAGCTTTTTAGAAAAACGGTGAGCGTTGAAGTAATATAAGGCATTGTGACTTCCCCAAATGAGGTGAAGATCAAGCTGTTCTTTAGATACCAAGTTTGTAAAATTCAAGCTCACAGGTACTGAGCTATAATAAAAAAATTGATGCTAAATCCGAAAATGTAGTCAAAATTTGAAAAATATTTAAACAGAGGTGTTAAATAGAGGTGTTACAGCTTTTATGAAAAAAAAAACCTGGTTTCCTCCTAGAAGTCTTTGATTTATCGTATATCTGCTACGGATTGGAAGAGAAAGGTGAGGTCTGCGGCATTTTGCTACATTTTTCATCTAGTTTCACCCATTTTTTTTTTTTTACACTAAGAGATACTCACCCTGTATGTATAAATTGAAATATACAATTGAGCACTATATCTTTAATGGTATTTTCACTCATAGTAGTAATTGTTAACCTTGTTAAAATTTCACTGATAAAATGTTTTAAGATTACGTAAAAGCTTAACTGGATAAACAATTTTTAATTTTAATGGATGAAATGATAATCCAGATGGACCGAGACTATAAAGAAGCTTTTGTGGATGGACTACATAATCAGTGCCTACAACTAAAGGCCGATAGATCATATTTTTACAGATAACATCGAAAAGCAAAGAATCGACATCTTGATTTACTAATAATTTTTATTTGGCAGAAATAATTTATTGATTTCATCTGTTAGAATTTTAATTTATAACTATATAAGTGTGTGACAGGTAAATCTCGTCCACTAACTCGTCAACATTGTGTGTTTAATTTTTATCATTGTAAATCTTACTAATGCTAAACCTTCCTAGAACTATAACTATAACTATAAAGATGATGTAGTTAACATTTGGTACAGATGGGTTATGTAGTTTTATCATTGTAATCTGCATTGCAGAGTGGTGCAATCACATATTGGTCCTTTTCAAATTTCACTAAAAACGTTAAACGGCATATTTAAATCTTTTTTAAATAATTTAATTTAAATTACGAAAACATTATAAAGCTTAGTTGATATAGCATACGAGTTCAAAATAAAAAAAAAAGGTTTAAAAAACAAGCTACACAAATTTTAACTTCAAAACTAGTATTTTATACTGTTTCATAAAAATGTATTTTATAAAAATAACTAAATTACTTAGAACATAAAATACAATCATTGCAAACATCTTTTGAATACTGCAAATAATTAAACTACCACCAAACCTCACACTTTAAACGGATGATTCTAGTTTTTTTAGTTTGTAAACATGGCCTACATTGTTTTTTTACGAAGCTCTCGAAATAGATATTTTTCTACGTTTTGCTCTTCTAGAAGCCTCTTTTTAAAATTTTAAAATTTTTTACTAAGATCTGTCACTTTTGCACTTCTTTGCACGTGTTCCTACACAGGTTCATCGTAATGTTTTCTGAGATAACATGGTTTATTATCATTTGTCGATTCCAAGCTCTATATAAACCTCAGTTAGTAACCTCTCATGTAGAATGGTATTTACCACCTATCGGTCAATTTTCAAACATAACTGTTATCCCAGTGTTTTCGCTGTTTTAACAAGGAATTACTTGAAAATCAGTAGATTTTATTATTGCTAAGCCTTCGCTCAAACTATAAAGAGGACGTGCTTCAAATTTGGTACAGTAGTTTTGGCGGTTAATTACAAACGAAAAATTGCTTGTCCATTTATATAATTGTATAGATAAATACGCATTTAGGAAAAGGTGAAAGTGATTATATACGTAAATACGGAACCAAGAACTCAATATTTCAGTTATATAATGAAGTTTTAACATAAATCATTTTTAACTTTTTTGATTCATCTTGATAATTATTACAATCTCCCACAATTAAGGGAAATGAGTAATAATATTTTAAAGTACACATTTACATTTTTTTTTTTTTACTCTTAATTTTTACATTTACATTATATGCATCATTTACAAGCAAATGATATAAATAATAATATTAGTACATCAATAAAATTATAGAAAATTGAATCAAATTTTTTATTAAAATTTATCCATCAAAAATAACTCTCTATTAAAGAAATCAACAAAAGTATGTCCTACAATGGTAAATATTTTCTAAGACGTTTAGATGTAGCATTCTCCGGGAGTTGTGTCATGTCGGTAGACTTGACTTGAGAACTAGTTAGGAGCGGACTAACTTTACTTAAACTCGCCAAGTTCGTTTTTGTTAAATGTTGTTAACAATTCCGTCGGTTCTCTAAGGTGTTTGAGGCCTCTTCCAAACTGCGAATGTTTAAGAACAGCTTGTTTACAACAGTTCTACTTTAAAGTAATATTTAACATAATTGTACTGTTTTTATATTTATCATTACACTCTCTCGTGAAACTATAAATTAGGAAAAAAAATTAAGTTGTCTAGATTATATTAAATATTTTGTTAGATATGTCTGTTTCATTGTTTATTCATATATAAATTACATAGAATAGTTTCGAAAACAAACTTTTTTTCGCCTATTCCTTAGGACCAATGCTGGTGGCTTTACGGATAACATGCTGTTATTATTGTTTTATATTTATTCTTTGTTTTTTAAATTATTATTACTATTATAGTATTATTTTAAAATTGTGTTTAATTTTCTGGTTAGTCATGCTTTTAATCTATAACTAAGTAATGACATTTAAATTACCAATGAGCCAAGTTTAAAGTTCATCAGTTGATATTTCCTGTTTTTTGCTGATCAATTTTAAGGAATCCAACGTATCAATAGCGATAATTATGTAGCTCTATTTCAGCGCTTGCGAGACACCAAAGAGAGGAAAAGAGAAGAAATTTGATCAGAGATGTTCCGCTTCCTTGAGACTTCATCTTTATTTATCTTTAATATTACACTTATGTTTAATCATTTCCTTAGATGCTATTTTACGATTGAGATGCAGTAGCATCTCGATAATTAGGCCCTTTAATTGTCCGACTCCCCTTGTCATCCGGTCCGAATGATAATTATAAGTACCCTTATATCATCATAAGTACCCTTCTCAGAGGCAAGATACCGAATGATATTCAAGAAATCTCAATAACCTCGATGGTGAAACACGGAGAAGCAGGCATTTCATAAGATGAAGTAATTATGTGAGTAGAAGAATTTTATTATGTTATTTACCTAATGATTTTATGTTATTGACCTAATAATAGTGGTGTGTATCTGACAGATACACAGCGGAAATGTTTGTTTATTTTTCTTTGATCCTTAGTGGTCTTGGGAATTCCCTTCTTGTCTACTCTCATTTTTTAACCCAACCCTGGCACAGACCTGTCCAAGAATTCCTACGGCATTCAGTAATGAATCAAAAAACGAGTAAGAAATCTCAGGCATACTCTTATCGCTCCACATAAGTGTTTTTAATATTTTTTAAAGCTTTTTTTAATATTTTACTTTACACCAACAATAATCTTAGAAGATGATATCTCAGAAAACATAATGATGAAATTGTACAGGAACACGTACAAAGGAAAAGTTTATAAGTGACACAAGATCTTCGTTTTAAAAAAAGTCTTGTGGAAGAGCAACAAGAAGAAAAATATCTATTTCGAGGCCCTGCTGAATAACAATACTTACAGACTATGCTTACTAACTAAAAAAAAACAACAGAATTAATCCTTTTAAGTATGGGATATTTTGGCAGTTTATTTGTTTGCAACATTGTAATGATTGCAGTATGTGATGATAAATATATATTATATGATGATTGCAATATTTGTATTTTATCGTATTAACGTGTTTTTTTTTTGTTTTTTTTTATTTGAAAAAATCTAAGTAATAAAAAATAATCTGTTTTTTTTTTGTTTTGTTTTTAAACTAGTGGACTGTATTAAGTTAACTACCTGCTTTACCTGCTTCTTTAAACACGTATTTAATGTAGATATGGCAATTAAAAAGGCGGGTATGCTTATTACAAACAAGTAGTATCTGTGAGATACGCTTCCTTCCTTGTCGGTCTAGAAGGCGCACCTATCGGAAGGTTAAATGAGAAAGCTATAGAACTCTTATTAAAAGTTAAAAATTAAATAAAAATTAATCAGTATAAAAAAAAAAATGAGTTCATATTCTGTACATGCACATCATATATTTTGGCATAAGTATTTTTATTATGATTGGCTGAGTTTATAAATTTTAGTGTTTATGAAAAATTTTATGTCGTCTAAATTGTTCTAAAGTTGTTACATAAAAACGTTAATTTTTCAGAGGTTATGTATGATTTTTTTTTCTTCTGAATAGGTATGTTTAGTATTTTTTTTTTTTTTAATGGTTTATTTTGTTATAAAAGGATAAAAATGTAATACTTTTTTGTTCTATACATTTAGTTATCCGTCATTTTTACGCAATATGACAACCCTCAGGTAACACAGTGTCGGGCTATAGCTCAATGTTTATACAGGATTAATACTATAAGATTCAGCAATTAATTAAAACTATAATTAATATTATTAATAAAATAATATAATATTTAAAAATAATATACAGTATTGCAACTATAAATAGTAATTTTTACTTTATTTTTAGTTGTTTATTTTAGTCTTTTAGTATCCTTTTATACTGTCACTTCAACTAGGAGCCCTACATATAGGCTTACATCTTTTAGAAACTGTGCGAGTATCTTCAAGTCATTTATCCCATCCCAGCTATTCTTCTGCCTCAAGTATGTATCAAATGCCATAGAAATGATAATAAGCTTAGTAAAGGGTATGTTCTTATTTTTTTTTTATTATAACTATATATTTATGATGTGTGATATGGAAAGGATCGTAAAAATTTTATACTAGAGATATAAAAATGTTTCGTTTTACAGTTTCAGCTTTAACTTGAATTTGAGAGATAAGAACAAAAGAGGATTTAGAATACAAGCTTTAGCGAGTCCCTTGCAAGGCAGAATTAAGGTTTAAGAAAGATTAAGCATCTTTTCCCTTTTCTTTTTCGAGATTTAGTACCTAGGAGCGAAATCCTTGCCACTACAAGGAAGTACTGGGCTATAAAATAAATCTGGAATAAGTGCTCCGACTTAGTGTGCAAGGTGACAACGTTACCTTCAGATCTTCTTAGGGTTGTTCTCTTTATGTCTTCACTGTTGTTTATAAAGTTCGTGACACTAAATAGTTCAAATTTTCTTTTTCTCCATATCCAGTTTCTAGCAACAAATCATTAGGAAGTGGTATAGTAGTAACCGTTTTGCTGTTTGTTGCCATATTTACATTACTTAACATCATGAATCATACTTCTAATTCTGTGGTGGTAACATTATGCCAAATATTGCTGAATGATTATATAACAATTTTTGACTGACGAGGGACTGGATAAAAAGTGTTACTATGTCCAATTCTTTTTTTAAAATGAGGAATATGCATTTGTTACATGATTTGTTGAAATTTTCATATTTTTTTTAAAATTTGTATTCTATTGAAATTCACAACTGTGTAAAACAAATATCTGAAGTAAGTGATGATAAAAAAGATTAGTAGGGAAAATATTAGTCGCTAGGCTTTAAAAATAACTTTTGCATTAAAAAGTCCCGAAGTTTTGTCAGAGAGTTATTTTAAAAAAAATCTAATTAAGCAAATCTGTGTCATTTCTTATTTCTTATTATATATTACATTACATCGACTTTAAATATGTAAATAACTTTTAATAAGACATTTTAGAATAGATACCGAATATAGATCCTGTGCGACTATATTTAAAATGAATGCGTCAAAGATCCTTATTATGTCACTAACAAATTTACCCATAAAGATCTTAATGATCGGTTTGGTGCCGATTTGATTTAAACCAGATACCTGTCCTTTCATAGTTAACTCCATACCCACTGGTCTCCCAACTTGCTTCATACTAAATTTCCGATAATCCTTCGAGGTGTCAGAAAAGAAGATGGCCAAAAGACCATCCAATAAAGAACAATTGTTCAAGTGCTACTTTTGTATCTAAATTGTATAATTAACTATATTTATTATTAAACCATTTACTATTAAAATTATAATTATTCAATTATTTATGAATTGTATAGTAAGTTGTCTGACTATCTGTCTTACATCTCTGAAGCGGAAGCAATTTTTTAGAAAATGTTTCATAAAGATTAACCCAAATTAAAATTTTTCTCTTAAATCCTTTGTTTAGTTAAAACTTCTATATAAATAGAATTCTATATATATAGTAATTCCCTATAAGACTATATCACTATATAACATAGCACTTACCTATGAATAACATTACTGGCAGATTTATGATGAACAATAGAGCACTGGGCCCTATAAAAGCTTTAGTAAATGTCGAAAAAGTAAATTTTTATTTATTTATTAGTATCGAATACTCTTTCTGATAAAATCCTGCTTAGCTGATGAAATGGAGTTTTCCTTGATCAAAATTAAAAGGAATTAAAGAAATGAGATTTTCCTTCTTTTTTTTTAATATAAAATATTAAATACAGCTTCTAATTGAAAAAAAAAAGTTCCTATTAAAGAATTTCTTTTCTCATTGCAATGTTGCCATCTAAAAATAATTTAGGAATGAAATATTAAAAAAAAAAAATCTAAAAAAGTTTTTTCTTCCCATATAAAACTAATTATTACTATCACACTGAAATATCTTGAACCACTTAGATTGGATATTTTTGTAAATGATCGTAATCTCAGTAATCTCCTCTTCAGTGTGAGTAGACATAGGTAGATTGACAATGGAATATTGATTATGCAAACTTTGTAGCAATATTCATTTTTAGAATGCATCGCATTTTAAATAGTTGCAAAATATTTAAGGGAACCAAACGGTATCCCGTAAAAATAAAAATGCTGATATAACCTATCTAATAACTGAAATTCACATTGTGGTTTAAATTAAGTTAATTTCAGTTATTTCAGCCATGAGTCGAATTCATGAACTTCTATATAGAGGCTACCATCAAACTCGGATGGATATGCGTGATTAATGGACATACATAACAGGGGCACTTGAATTTTATAAATTTTGAATAAATAATATTTGATGAAGGAATACAACATAAGCAAACTAAGCTAGTTATATGTTTTTAGCGTTTTTGCCCTGTGTTACCCATAAAACCACATGATAAAAAATAGGTTTTATATATATATATATATATATATATATATATATATATATATATATATATATATATATATATATTTTTTTTTATTTTTTTTGGTTACAAAAGTTTAAGATAATGGCTCTTCTTTTGCTGTTTAATAATAGCATTTCCGAGTAAAGTTCAAAGTTCAGTGACAGGCTTAATTGGAAGAGGTAAGCCCCACATTTTGATACCGTACTTGGTAAAGTCAGAAAAAAGTTGGACGCCCCCTTCGGAAATGTGTTTTGCATACAAAGTGATCCTTGGATTTTATGAACACCGGCATCCAGAGGTGTTGTATAAAATTCCCTTCCCAGTGCCTTCTAAACTTGGACTTTTCTCGCCTTAAAGAGGGGAAAAAAGAGAGCATAACTTTTCAAGCGGAATTTCCAAAAATTAGTCGTTAATTTGCTACTGTATTTAATACAAAATTAAAAAACATACAATGCTGGCCCAAAGTTTGAGACCAACCTGAAAACTCAGTATATTTAAAAGCTTGATATTCGGTGAAAATAAATTAATATAAATAAAATTCAACACAGATACATAGTAAAGGCCAAAACCTTTTGTTCGGATCAAAAGTTTGTCCACCTTTAAGGGAAAAAATAAAAATTAAGTTTTCAATACATAATTTTAAACAAACTGTTTTTTGTTTTTTTAAATTAATAACAATAATTTCTTTTGCCAACAGAAAAACCCTGGATTAAAAAAAAAAAAATTAAATTCTCCAAAACCTTCTTTTGGATATCCCGTACCCCTGCCTTAGCAGGAGTATAAAAGTATGTCAAGTACCAATAAAACAAAAAAAAAATGATAACCTGGATAGACATGAGAGAAAAAAAGGTAATAAAAGAAAATACAATTCACCCAACAGCTTCTATAATTTCATTAATGAAGATTCTCAAAGCTAAGTAAACATTTCGTAACCTCTTTCATTAGGTTCAACACTTCCAACTTCCTTGTTCGTAACAACATAGATCGCAGAGCACATGGAAAAAGTATATTTTATACATAAGTCTAGGTAACGAAATTTCTTATGAAATAAGAAAAGAAATAATTGCAAATTATATATAATTAAACTAAATAAAAATAGGTTAGAAGGAAATAGAATAACCTTATTATTGTCTTTTCAACTTTTTTCTTAAAGAGTGGATTGGGGTAAACTTGAGTTAAAAAGAGAACTATTTCTCGCATATGTTGAAGAAAAGATTCTAATAAGAACGGTCGTCCGAACTAGCAAATTACCCGCATTACTAAGCACTAAGAAATTTAAGTGTATGTAAAACAAAATGTGCTGTAACAAGAGAGGTATGTAAGTATCTATAAGAACACAAACTGTGCAAAACTTATTCATGTTGGAAAAATTCCGTTATTTTGGATGAAATATATTCACAAAATGGGAATCAAATGGAATACCCTCATTTGACGGAGCAGTGAGCTTGATTATTCAGGAGAAATATTTTTAGGGAGTGAAAGTGCAACTAATACTGATAAAAAGCATTATATTTAAAAACAGAAAACACCCTTGTAAAATTAAAAAAATTCAGAAAATACGAAAAATTCAGAAAAGAGGAAAATGTGACATTGTTATAAAATTGCTTAACAAACATTTATCGTTTACCTAGTACTCCGTGTCCTCCCTGGGCTCTAATTAGAGCCTGGACTCGAACTGGCGTCCGTAAAATAATGTGGTCTATGTCTTCTTGTCGAAAACTCCGCCGTTCTTCAATCGCTGCTTTCCTCAGTTCTCAGAGTGGTAGGGACGTTCTGCTGTACCGCTCGGTGAAGCATGTCCCAGACATCTTCTATGGGATTCATGTCTGGTGAGAATGCAGGTCATTCCATTCTTTGAATTTTAGGTTCCCTGAGGTACTCAGTGACGATGAGGGCGAGCATTACATCCACTAATATGAAGCCATCGCCGTGCCTCCTTGCTGTTGGTCTCACGATAGGTTGTAACACCTCGTTCAAGTAAGAATTAGCAGTCATGGTCCCTTGGATGTGTACCAGTTCAGTTCTGGACCTGTCAATTACTCCAGCCCAAAACATGATGGAGCCCCAATGCTGCTGGGTTCGATGAGATGGGTACCTCAAGCGACTCGGCCTCCCAGGTACCCTCCAGACCCTTAATCGGTTACTATCAGGGACGAGGGCAAGTCGGGTTTTATCAGAAAAAAGAAAATTCCTCCACTGAGGCAACAGCCACTATTCGTGAGCCCTTGCCCACTGAATTCTAAGCCGAAGATGGTTCCTACACGGTGTATGGGTCTTCTTTCTCGGAGATCAATTTCCTGGAGGCGATTTTGGACGGTTTGGTCACTTACAGTAGTGCCTGTACCCCGCTGAAGCTGTCGAAGGTAGTCACCTGCAGTGGAAAAGGGCTGTATTCTGGCAGTTAGCCCTATATAACGGTCCTCATGCCTTGTGGTACAGAATGGCTTACCACTACGTGCTCTGTCCTCAACACTTCCGGACGCTAACAACGTCCCTACCACTCTTCAATAACCGAGGGAAGCAGCGATTGAAGAATGGCGGAATCTTCGACAAGAAGAGATAGACCACATTATTTTACGGATGCCAGTACGAGTCATGGCTCTAATTAGAGCCCAGGGAGGAACTACAGAGTACCAGGTAAACGATAAATGTTTGTTAAGCAATTTTATAACAATGTCACATTTTCCTCTTTTCTGTATTTTTCGTATTTTATTAATTTTTGTACTTTTACAAGGATGTTATCTGTATGCAATTATTATGGTTTTTATCAGTATTAGTTGCACTTTCACTACCTAAAAATAGTTCTCCTAAATATTCAAGAGAAATAAAAAAATTAGGGTGATGCAAAACTTTTTTTGATGTATATAAGATAAGTTGAGTGTAGAATAAAACTTAAAAAAAAAGAATAAAAAGGGAGAATAAAACACGTTGGTTAACTGTTGAAATACAACTGGCTTTATTGCTCTGAGGCTACCGTATTTATAACTGCACATTGTTTATTGTGTCTGGCACTAGGATTAAGCCTAATACTAGGCTGCTTCGGGCCCTGACTTCCCCCCTCCAGTTTATGATCATCTTTCATAAACTTTAATTTTGGGCACTTAATAGTATCCAGCGACTGATTCCCTCATGGTCAAAGGCCGAAGCAGGTACATAAATACCTTAATCCTACCCAGTCCAAAGTCTTATCATCTAATTCACAACAGTATCTTAATTCTATGAGGTACAACGTCACTTGATAATTTACAAAAATAAAACTTTACTTCTAAAAATCCTTAACTAACATTAATAGTCCATAAGTCAAACTTTATTTACACTTTTCTTAGACTAACTTACCGCTAATATACAATCAAATTAGAGTCTTCTGCATAAAATAAATCTCTCTCACACACACATACGCCCACACGCACACACACACACACACAAAATAAAACCAAAACTTCTCTATATACAAAACTAACAAAACAAAAATTTTTCTCACAATACAGTAATATAAAGTAAAACAAAGTTTAAAATAAAATTTTCCTTCTCCGTTACTCACAACGGAACACTCACAGAATTACTTGCTCCTCTATCGGGAGCTTTAATTGTTCGACGTGAACATTTCTCCGCTTTTTTGGATCCTTGACGCTCTCCAGCGTCACCACATTATGTTCTCTTATCGCTATCACTCGGAATGGCCCTTCGTACCGACAAACCTCCTTCCCGCGGTTGGAACTTTTCCTTCGGTATACTACCATTCCGATCTTTATTCTCCCGGTGACGTCCCGCACCCTCAAATTCTCCCTCTCGACCCTCCGTGCCTTCTCCCTCGCGATTCTCTCTCGCGCCTTTTTCCTAAGCATTTCCAATCCCGCGCGGCGATGTTTCACAACGTTTATGGTTCCCTGGTCCGAAGCAGCATCCCGCAAGTCCCTGCGTCTTTCTCGGAGTCCGAATACGATCTCTAGGGGTGAGAATCCAGTGGCCGCATGAATAGAGTTGTTATAGGCAACGATCGCCTTCCCCATCGCGACATCCGGCTCTAACCCCTTCTCGAGCTGGTATATGCGTAGGTGGTCGCTAAGGGTCCCATGAAGTCTCTCGATACCCCCTCTGCCCTTGGGATGCCCTGGGGTGTTTATATGCCATCGAATTTCCAATTCTTTGGCTTCAGCCCTGACCGCCGCGTTATCAAATTCGAGCCCCCCATCTGACGTAATTCGGTCCGGTATCCCGTAGAACGTGCACCATATTCGCAGTGCTCCTAATACCACTTCCGCCGATTTGTCCTGTACGAGGTGTGCTAGGGCTAATTTGCTGAACGTGTCAAGCATCGTGACCCATCGGTACCCTCTCCACGTGAAGGTGTCGATCTGGAGCTCGGCTAATGGGGCTTCCGCCGTGGGTGTTTCCTCTTGAATCCATCCCGGGGGGTGACGATCGTATTTAGTGGTTAGGCATACCTCACACGACCCTATGACTTCCCGTATAGTGTTCTTCATCCCGTGCCAAAAATATCGCCTCCTCAATGCCTGAAGCGTTTCTTGGACCCCGCGATGATTGGTCTTCCCAACATGATACGACGAGGTTATCTCTTTTTGTTTCTCGGTGTCCCGGATAGTCTCGACCAATCTTGCGCACCGAATAAAAATCCTGTCCGAACCTATCTTTTCCTGCTTCCATAACCTACTTATCTTATCCCATATAGTCCGGTTGCCCACGTATATATGGTATGTCTTCTTGGGTTTCGTTGTTCCTTTCAAAATTTTGAGCAGCGGTTCTTCCCTAATTCCTGGTTCCGTCCAGATAGTGATGATGCTGCTCTTCCCATACTCGGAGAATTCCGCTTTCGGTAGACCCTCAGTCTTGGTCTTCCAGATGACTTGCAACTTCTTATCGTTTATCATTTCGTCAATCTCTTCCATCTCTGCGGGTCTCTCGTCTGCGGAACTCTCTTCTTCTTGGGGCTCATTATCTTCTTGGGGCTCATTCTCGGCACTTCGCGTCCCCTCGTCGCCCTCCCCCTCCGGTGTCCATTCACGCAAGAACTGACGGATATCCCCAGATGGCCCCGCTTCTTCCTCTTCGACCGCATTGACCGTAATCGCTCGCGAAAGCCAGTCTGCCACCACGTTTTCCCTACCCGGCTTGTACACTATCTCGAGATTGTACTGACTGAGGAACTCCTTCCATCGCGTAACTCTCGCGGAGGACTCTTTAAGCTTGCCAACCCACTGCAAGGGTCTGTGGTCCGTATGGACTCTAAATTTCCTCCCAAAGATATACGGACGAAAGTGCTCCACAGCCCACACAATCCCGAGTAGCTCCCGTTCCAACGCGCTGTATCTGGTCTCCGCGTCGCTCAGTCTCCGGCTCGCGTACGCCACTGGTCGGTCCCCTTTCTCGCTCTCCTGAGACAGTACGGCCCCCAGCGCGTACTCACTCGCGTCGGTGGTCACTGTGAATATCTTCTCGAAGTCGGGAAAAGCTAGCACCGGTTCCTTCTTGAGCTCCTCTAGACAACGCCTAATGTTATCCTCCATTACCGGGGTTATGACGATCTTGCGCCCCTTCTTTAGTAAGTCGTTAAGGGGTACGAGGAATCGCGCCATTTCCGGTACGAACCGCCGGTAATAATTGAGTGACCCCATCAAGCATCGAATCCCCTTTACATCCCTCGGAATCGCCATCCTCGCGATCGCGTCCACCTTCCCTTTGTCGGGTTTCACACCTTCCTCCGAAATCCTATGCCCTAAGAAACTTATCTCTTTTTCTCCCAGCCTTGATTTCTCGGGGGACAGTTTCAACCCAAACCTCCTAACTCTCTCGAACACCGTCCTCAAGTGTCCGACGTGCTCCTTTTCCGATTTGCTGAAGACTAACAGGTCGTCCATGTAGACCTGGCATATGTTTTCGTCAATCCCCCGTAAAAACTCGTCCATAAGTTTTTGGAACGTCACGGGCGCGTTCTTGAGTCCAAACGGCATACGCGTGAATTCGTAGTGCCCACGTTCAAATGTAAATGCTGTTTTACACTGGTCACCTGGGTGCATTTTTATCTGGTGGTAGCCCGCCTTGAGATCTAGGGTACTGAAAATCGCTGCCCCACTAAGCCTGTCAAGAATATCCTCGAACCTGGGGATCGGATACCTTTCATCCCTAGTGTTCTCGTTCAATTTTCGGTAATCTACTACCACCCGATACTTCTCCTGCCCCGGCGCGCTCTTTTTCTTCACTGCCCATAAGGGACTATTATACGGCGAAGTGCTATCTTTTATTATACCTTGTTCCTTGAGGCTCCTAATCTCCTCCCGTATATGCTGCCTCAGTGCTTGTGGGTATCTCCGCTCTTTGATGTAAGTCACCCGTTCCTCTTTCAGTGGGATCTCGTGGACCGTTCTGCCCGTGACGCTCAATTTATCCCCCTCTTTGAAGAATATGTCCCTGAATTCATCCCTAATTTTCCCTCTCCACTCTTCCGACCTCGACACCGCCCCGATCTGCGCTGCAACCTCTTTCCTAACACCCTTATAACACCGGTACCTCCTCGTCCCGATTCTCACATTCCAACTCCCTCTGTTATTTCGAACCCGCGCTCCAACCCTCTCTAGCAGGTCACACCCGATTATCCCGTCGTATGCCCTACTCATTTTGCTCATAACATGGACCGCCAGCTTCCCCCCATTATCCGACCATCGGTCCAAACTCACCTCCACCTCTCCCTCTACAGTACAAGGGCCACCCAGAGTGATAAGATTACAATCACATACCTTTATCTGGAGTGTCCCGTTGCCTCCTCCCAGCATCCTCTCCACTGCTCCTCGGCTCAGGATGGTACTCGAGCTGCCGGTGTCTACCAGACAGCGCACTCCTTTCTCCACCCTGATGATAGGCAGGCCGCCGCTCCTCGCCCTCACGCTGTTGACTTCTAATATGCGGCTGCCTCTCTGCTGGCACCCTCCTCAGGCTGCCACGCGTCCGGGATGTGGCCCTCTCCTCCGGCCGCTCCGCTCCCTGCTGCTGGTCCTCTCGTCTCCACTGCTTCCGGGCTCCTCCTCTCCCTCCGTCTCGGAGCATGACACCGCTGAGGCTCGTGACAATCTCGAGGCCTCAGATGTCCCTCTTGGCCTCCTCGCGAGCCTATTCACCTCCATAGGCTCACCTTTTGGGTTGTCTCTCCTCCTGATATAGGGGCACTGCCGGGCAATGTGTCCCTCGGTCCCGCACTCAAAGCACTTGGTGCGGGGGCATTGGGCCACCAGGTGCCCTTGTTTGCCACACCCCCGTGACAACGGCGTTCCTCCTTCCTTCCGTTGGGTGCTGGTCGCCTCGCTCCTTGCTTCCTCCGCTCTCCTCCTCTGGTCTCTGGCCGAGTGTCCCGTCTGCCCCAAGGTGATTCCCGTGATCTTCGGTAGGTCACCCTGCTCCATCCTGGTTCCTCCCGCTCGGGTACCTCTTCCTCCCTTGCGCTGGAATCCATCATTTCTTGGGCACACTCTGTGAAGGATTTCTCTCGGGATAGGCCATCTTTCCTTCCCGTCTCCCGCGCCAACTGGACTTTTAGGATGGTAGACACAAAGGCCATCCTCGCTTCCACCTCCGGTGCGGACGCCGTTTCCCGCATTTTGTCGGTGATTTTGTTAAATTTTAGCAAAAGTTCGCCGGCGTACTGCCCGTTGCTCTGCCTTGTGTGTCTAGTAACCCGAAATAGCTGGAAGAGATCTTCCTCCGGGGTCCACCTTCCACCCCCGTAGGTCTTCTTTAGCCTTTCCTTGACGACAGTCCATGGTGTCTCCTCATCTGCCTGTATGAGGTTCAGAACTCCTCTCTTTATGCGGCACACTAGGTCCGCCCTTAAGGATTCTGCGTCATGCGCATCCAGGAGGGCTTCGGATCTCTTTACCTCAATTCGCGTCAGCACCCGATCCACACTCTTGATGAAATGGTTCAGCTCCCCCGTTTCTCCCGTGAATCGCTCTATGTCTGATACTGCTTTTCGGAGGTCCTGAGCCGTGGCTGCTCTCACCTTCAGCCAGGCAAGGGTGTTGGCGTGAGCTTCCGCCATAGTTTCTCTAGATATTGTAGGCTCGGGATTAATCTGAAGAACGGCTGGCTTCAAGACGTTCTCCATCTACACACTCACTCTAGACCGCAAAGAAAAGGAAAAAATTTTCCTACCTTGGTCTTCTCTCCCCGTCGTCCCGGGTTTCGGCACCAGATAAGTTGAGTGTAGAATAAAACTTAAAAAAAAAGAATAAAAAGGGAGAATAAAACACGTTGGTTAACTGTTGAAATACAACTGGCTTTATTGCTCTGAGGCTACCGTATTTATAACTGCACATTGTTTATTGTGTCTGGCACTAGGATTAAGCCTAATACTAGGCTGCTTCGGGCCCTGACTTATATATATATATATATATATATATATATATATATATATTTACAGATTAAGTAAATTATTTAGAAAATAGTTACTGTACCTTGTGAAATATTTACAGTTGTAGGAATTCAATGGTTATTCTTAAAATGGATTTATTTCTATGATTCTGTATAATAGCATACAATCGAATATTGAGATAAAACCGACTGTCATCAGTATTCACCATTTAGACAAAATTTGATTCAAAATTAAATTAAATATTATTATTTTATTTTATTTATTTTTTTTTTGCATGATTATGACTGATGAGTTGTTTGCTACTTCTATTGGATTTTTTTATTCAAAGAATAATTTCAAATTTTAAACATTCATCAACAGTTTTAAAAACATTCAAATCATTAACAGTTAGATACATATAATAAACATATTGATTTTAAACATGTAAGATAA
Organism: Euschistus heros; assembly: GCA_003667255.2. Taxonomy (NCBI): domain Eukaryota; kingdom Metazoa; phylum Arthropoda; class Insecta; order Hemiptera; family Pentatomidae; genus Euschistus; species Euschistus heros. The sequence continues at coordinate 727,646 of RCWM02000404.1, read as the reverse complement.
GAAATTAAACATGTTGATACTCACCTAAGGACTCAAATTTATCAGTTTTTTTTTTTTTAATATTGTTTTGTGAATTTTATTCTGCGAAAAAACACCGTTACGGATTAACATTTGGGTTTTGGTTATTGATCGGTGATAAACCCAAAAGTGAAATTCAGCCAATTTTATCATAGCTCTATTGCTGCAGCTATATCCACATGAAAGAACGTAAACCTGATAATATAAATAGCTACCTAAACTAGATGAAAGATAATCAGCGACAAAATACATTCAATGTTAGCTAATCGAAATATTGAAACTAATATAGTTACATTGTGTAATCCAAAATATGCTGAATCGTCAATTATGCTTTCATTTCTTAAGTTTATCACATCTTTGTAAAGCCCTTCAGACTTATAGCAAAGAAACGAGAAAAGACTCAACTAGATGAAGACTAGGAAGGAGGGAGGGCGACCTAACTAGTTGAACTAGAGGCCAATCAGAAAGGATGATAGGAGAAGGGGATGTATTCATTGGTGGAGTTGAGTCAACCGCCGATGGTGTTTTACTAATGCGGCTTGTTGGTTGGCAATCAGGGCTCACTGTCCGCTTCATCGTCAATTAGCCATCCAACAAAAACAACCTCTTCCGTTCCAACCAATGAAGCCGTTTACTTAACCCAAGTCTATATTTATTCAGGGCTTTGGTCTTCCATGCAATGAGGGCTTTAGGAGTTACAGTCCAACTTCAGTCCAATAAAGATAAGGAATAATAGTTATAACAAACGAACGGCTTAGTTATATTATATACATTTTCTTTAATAAAAGATAAAAAGGCTTTTCTACCTTTTCATCAGTGGTATCGTTGGTTTATTCATCCGTGTATTGCTGTCGAACAGTGCTGAAATATCATAGTTTGCCCAACAGATTGAATGATGAGAATTACTATGATTTGTTACAAAATATCCAACAACTTTATCACGATATTCCATCTGAAGTTCAGCAAAATATGGTTTTCCAAAACCTGGAATGGTGCTCCTCCAAATTATTCGAAAGCAATACAAAAATAAACCAACAATATACATCGAAAGACAGAAAACTCTTCCCTTTTAAAAACAGACTCATCTACCCGTAAAATTCACCTCAAAAAGCGGTATTCTTCAACACAATCTGCATTCAGAAGCTATTTGTATGGTTTTAAAAGTAAATTTCTCCATGAAATTGAAACAGAACCATTACTTTAAACATATCATTCGAAAGCTGATTAAATTTTCAAGTTTTTGTAAAATTTGACGTTTTGTGGATAGTTTTTTCGAAAAACGGTGAGCGTAGAAGTAATATAAGACATTGCAACTTTCCTAAATAAGGTTAAGATGAAGCAACTCTTTAGACACAAGATTTTAAAATTCAAGGTTACATGTACTCTGCTCTCTTAGAAAATGTAATGCTAAATCCGAAAATGAGGCCAAAGTTTGAAAAATATTTAAAGAAAATGGTTTACTATTACTAAAATGGTTAAATATTTAAACCCCCCTTTTTTTTACACTAAGAGGTACTCACCCTGTATATATGACACAAGTAACGAGTAACTCCCTGGGGATCCCGAAGATGAATCTAATGAAACAGCCTATCAGTCTTTTTATTCTCATCTTTAAAATCAGACGGACCCATAAACCAAAAGCCCGTAATCAAGGGATGGGAAAATAAGAGAGGAAATTAAAATATCACGGATTCTTTAGGGAAAAGAATCACGAAATCTCTTGAGCTATTTTCTGGCCATTAGGGTGATATGGTTGATCCAGGGAAGGTATTAATTTACTAAGAGATGAATCTTTTTTTATTTTCAAGTTATCAAGAACAGTAATGAAATGTAAAGAACTTAAAGAATAGAAAAACAGATAAAGACACAGAATATAAAGCATAAGTCTATTCTATAATCCACAAGCAACCAATACCAAAATATTACGATCGTTCTAAATTATCTTGTACCACAGTTAAGGAAATCGACTTTTTTTTTCTTTTTTTTTTTCAATCCTCCATTTATTTATTTTATTTACAATGTAATAGTAAATTTTAGGAACTGTTGATCTAGTTTTGCCTTTCGCCATTTGGAGATAGGTGTCACTAGTGGGGTCAGTTCCTTCGGCGAGTACGTCCGCTAAGGGAGTTAAGCCACCACCCTGGTTTGGAAGGCGGAGCTTTATATAAATAAGCTGGCTGAAATGGTATGGCCATCTCAAACAAATGAATGAAGACAGGCAGGTGATAAAGGTATACAAAGAGAAAATCTTCGCCACCAGAGCAAAGGGCCGTCCCAGAGCTCGATGGAGGATAAAGGTGGAAGAGGACATGAGACAGGCTGGCATCCGTTGGGTGGCGGACAGAGCCACGTGGCAACAGATGTTGAAGCAGGTCAAGGAACACCTCGGTCTGTAGCACCAGGAGAAGAAGAAGAAACAACTAATTATCTCCTTCACTTATATCATAATATGATGATCCAGATTGATCTGATAACTCTGGCTCTGACATGTTATCATTTGGTTTCTCAAGATTTAAGTTTGATAAGGATAATTGTTCGTTTGGAGTAGTGCACTATAGTAAATATAGCAAATCTGAATCTAACGGTATTTTATTTTTTTTGACAGGTTTTCGTAGTGAAGCAACAATAGGGTCCGATGTAACTAACAGCATTGTTAACAAATCACTATTTGTTTCCGTTCCCTGAAACTCGAAAATCTTTGTTTCTGGCTTCCTGAGCCTCTTCAGTCAATTGTCCTATTGGAACACATTAATTTTCAATAATCTGATCGCTATGGTCGAAGATTTTATGAATCGTGGGAGTCACTCCGTACCAGGAATGCAAATCTAAGTAGAGCCGTTTAGTTTCAGACCTGTATTCGTTGAACTTTTCTACATCGTATCCTGATGAAAGACATTGAAGGATAACCCCGAATCGCTTTATGAGGGTTTCATCTAAACCAATGATAGAAACAGTTATATACGAATTTTTGAAAAATCATCTAGCCATGTTACCATCATTGGTTTTGCCGAATCCCTGTTTTGGTTGTTCTACATTAAGTCTATATGCAATGTTTAGGAGGAATTCTAAAGTCATAATCCATCCATGTAATGTAACCAAACCATAACTATAATTTTCTTCAGAGTGTAGTGGGTGTGAGGAACTCGGATCTTGAAATACTTTTGGGGTTGCTTTACTTATGTAGCACGTCTGAGTTGACTTTGTGCCTGTCAATGCCTTACATGTTTTACCATCCATTATAGTTAACGCCAAATTATTTCCTTTATCTTCGACATTAACTTTGGTAAGTGTTAAGATTTGAATTTCTTGTTTAATCAGTTCTGTTATAATATATTATAGAGGCTATTTCTTTTTAAAAGATAAATTTTATAGGGCGACAATATCTAGTTGACCCGGGTACTCTGTTTTGCCATACACAAGATTGACCATTCAAAGATCGTAAATTTATAGTTACCAGCGAGAACATGAAAATATTTCCATTATTATTAGAATCAGTAGAAAATTTTTGGTTGTAATTGCTCTGTCCCCCACTTCCATCGCAACCCCATTTGCTGTATGAATTATATTCATAAATTCCCTTGTCATCTAGTTAGCTTCAATACGGGGTGTTGCTGTTCACATAGCCTCCGAGTTGTTATATATTGTAATTCCTGCAATGACAATTCAGCCCTACATTTATAATTGTAATATATCCCTCCGAAAAACAAGCTTTTTTGGAATGTTGTAATATATAGTAGAGAGAATATAAATCGTGACCTACTTCTTTTGCTTTTTGCCTTAGCAAGCAATACGAAGCCTTTGTTAAATTTCAGTCGAAAAAGAGAGCCAAAGCTTCTTCAGGAGAAAAATGTTGAATGTTGGTAGAGGTCGACTTTCTTGTAGAAGAAGATGGATGTTGAGAGGTAGATGCCTCTTTCACAACTTAGGAAGTACCACGCTTACCAGAAACATAAAGCCCGGGCTGTTAATTTTCCTAATTTAATTTTCCACAATCTACCTTCAATAACTCGCTGACTTTTCTTTTTTTGTTTTCTCACTAGAAGATTTGAAACATTTTTCAGGGCGTCCTGACCGTTGACAAGTAGGTTGGATAACTGAAATACTAAAATCCAAGTCATCTGAATCAAGCCAAATAGAATATTTATTGAAAAATCTTCCAGTTTTCTGTGACATTTGTCCCACCTTTCCGAAATTTTGTCGAAAAGACAGGAAATTATAATTTTCAAAGGCCCAATCTTCACATCTTGATTATTAATATGAGCGGAAGTAAGAATAAATTTCAGCAAGTTATCTGGGTGTTACTTTTTATGGAAACTTAACCCACTCTTCAAAATCTTTCTTCCTTGTGATTCGGAGTGTGGATGTGGAATCAAAAAGCATAGGATAGACATTTTGATAATAGTTTTTATTCGGCAGAAATAATTTGATTGATTTCATCTGGTTGATTTAAATTTCGAACTATAAAAGTATACATTTAGTTGACTACTTGTGGTGTTAACCAAATGTCGGTCGATTTTCTTACTTCACTGGAATCTACATGTCCACTACATATTTGAATCTTCTTTAGTTCTTCTTTATATTTCATTATCAGTTTAAGCTCTATGAACCTTTGTAACCTCTCATGTATAATGGCGCTAGTCATTAGTCAACTTTAAAACTTCCCTGTGATCTATATAACAGTAATCTATACACATATATTTATATATAAATATATAATTCATTAGGTGTTTTATATTTGCAGCTTTAATCATTTTCATTTAATTTTCTATTCCCACCCATTTAACATTATACAGGGGGACTAGAAAATAGATGCGGAGCCGGTAGGTGAAGATAGTACAAGCTAATCTGAGTCGAAGGACGGCATAGTTAAGGATTTTTTCTCCCTTTAAAAAGTCCTAAGGCCATCTGCCGGGCAGTGAACCCGCGATCTTGGGTTTAGTAGGTTGCTATGCTAACCACTACACCACAGGTGACCCCATTTAAAATTGGTAATTAAGTTATAAATATCTTTAGTGGAGTTCCAAGAGACAGTTTGATTTATTCTAGACGTTTTACTTATTTAAGTATAATCAAATGGTTATGTTTGGTAACATATTATTCCTTTTACACTTATTTAAAAATAAATCTATCATAAGTTTATTTTTTCCGCTTATAGAACTGTGCGTCATGAATCAAAGCGAACTCTTAAAACAATACATTATTTATAATCAAGTATATTTACTATTTATACCAATTAATTGATGATAGCACAGAACCACTTCTTTAGTGCTAATATGTATTAATTATGGAATCGATTATTGTTAAATAAGTAATGATATATCGTACAAAAACATATTAAGCCAATACCTAAAATAAAATTTGTTAATTGATAATTTAATTATTAATATAATTTCGTAAATAGCTCACAGAATTTTCGTTCCTCCAGTTGATTTGGCTGGCGGGTTATAGCGACTGAAGGACCATCGACAGATCGTTTCATGCTTGACGTGACGCATCGAGCTAGGCAGGCAAGGATCCACGCCGTGCTTAATTGTATGCTTCATGTCATTGTAATTGAGCACTCAACTCTAAGAGGTATATAATTTAATCACCTTATTATTCTTATTTACTTTCCCGGCGTAATAATTATATGTAATAATATAGGAAATGTATATGTTATGTACTTATATATGTACGAATAGTTTACAAAATTGACTACAGTATTATGTAGGATGTAGAATGGGTGTAGATAATCTATACATCGAAATATAGATATTTTTCATCCGATATTTCATATTACTCTCGTTCGATATGTCGATACATATCTGACGATAAATCGTTTTCCTTATATATTTTGTAGATTAGAAAAGTGAAAATAACAAAATATAAATATACAATACCCTACCTAAACGTATTTTAGACAAACAGTGGTTCGATGCCGTTAGCTAAATTAGATAAAACGATAGAATAAACAGGAATATTGTAACGCGATTAGAACATTTAAAATAGAATTAACAAAAAAAAAAAAAAAAAAAAATCACGGTATATCATAACAATCAAAAAATCGATATTTTTAATCACTGATCGATTTTCAGAGTTTGAAATATGTTCAATATAAAATATCGATATTTCAATTTCAGAAACAGCAAATTAATTTATATTTGCTTCTTAGGCGGAGTTAATGGTTTGCTTGCAATTAGATCTTAACATAATTGAAGTTGATGATAGATAAAACTATTAGTAAAAGAGAGAAACACTTTATAAAGCGGTGCTGTCCATTTCAAATGAGTTGAATGGACACACACATGGACACAATGGACACAGCATTCTTAATCAAACTAACAATAAGTTCGACATCTGATATTATTCTCTTTATACATATATAGCACCAAAAAAAATAAAATAAATAAATAAAGAATAAATTAGGGATGTTCCGCTTCCTAATGTCGATTCTAGAAATAAGAAATAATCGCTATTCAGAATCGATGGTTGAAAGTCGATTACTAGAAACCGATTGTTACCGGCCGCTTTGGCGATTATTTTATGATACCTAATCATTTAATTAATATATGTACATCGATTCTACTCCATAATAAAAAAAATAAAAAAAAGAAAGTGTTACAAAGGTTATTCTATTTATCTTTAATATCAGACCAAATATTTTTTTACCCGAAAATTAGAATTAAGAACTCATTTATGATTTTGTAACGGAGTTTTTTTTATAACGTTGCCTGGATTATTAAATAATCTGTATAAGATAAATTCTATTTGTTGTTAACTGATTTATTTCTTGAATAATTTTTTCAACACACCTGGTTTTCTCTTATGATTGTATTATGGTTTGCTGCAGAAATTTATGTTTTAACCTTAGTACTGGTGGACCAAGAATCGAGAATCGATAATCGATTTTTCGATACGGTACCGAGAATCGAAAAATGTTGGTACCGACAAAACAACAGAATAAATCAATGACCCTACTGTAGGATAAAACATACTACATTATATATATATATATATATATATTAAAGAATAAAGTCAAATTTAATAGAATAATGAGGGATAAATTTAATTAAGCAAAATTGAAACGACATATGAAAAGAGTAGATGAAGAACAAAATATATTTAAACAAAAGGCAAATATTCTATCCTTCCATGAAATCCATAGATAGAATTATCTCGGAACAACTAACACGAAAATTGATGGCAGTAACAAAAACTGTATATTGAATTATAAACATTAACTAGATCTGTATATCTTTCAACACAGTGAATAATTCGTATTTTTACCTAAATAGGATAAGTGACTCCAAAGAATCGTAGAGATTTTTATTCTTCGTGAATAAGTGTTAATTTAAGATGCTATGTTAAGAACATATAGTGATTTAAAATGATCATCTTACTTAAACACTTATTTACCATATGGGAAAAGCTCTTTTATGCCTTTAAGCTTAGCCTTTAACGACTTTCTGGTTTTATTTATTTTTTTTTTTTTTTTTTAGGAAATCCAGGAATAAATATTAGTTATAGTGCCTAGAACTCCTATATTATATGGAATTCCTTGAATTCCTAGTAGAGGGGACTAATTTTCATACACATATATACACGTGTGACGTTTTTTAAAAGGTGAGAGAAATATTGGAAACAAATTTAAATATGTACAAGCTAAACTTGAGACAAACTAGAGCTCATAGTTAAAAATATGTTACCCTAATTCATGGTATTTTTTGTTCATTTAAACACACTCTTACCTTTTTAATTTAGTAACTCTTATTAGCTTATCTAACTTATTTCCTAATTTAAATAAAATATATAAATATTTTGTTATATATTATTTTATAGTTTATATAAAGTATTTCTATTTTTAAATCGTCTATATTACTTAAACTATTAAACCATTTATTTTTCCCAATATATATTATTTTTCACCTATTATATTAAAAAATCCAGTACATATTTATTCACTATTTACCTATAGTTTTAATCTCATTCTACTGTTAATAATAGGTTTTTAACCTTGAAGAAGACCCGCATAGGCAAAGATTTGCTTTCAATTGCATTCATTTGATTTATACTTTTTTTTTTTTTTTTTTTTTTTGGAGTCATCCATTTCTGATTGAATTTTTTTTTTTTACTAACTCTGTTCCGTATCCGACAGAACTCGGTAGAACTAATAACCACTTTGTATAGACTTCCTGAACAAAAAAATACAATCCACTTTTTAACAGTAACGCGAGCGGATCTAAACCAATCTCAAACGTCTCTTGCAATCCTATATTTTTATTTTTTGTATATAAGTATGAATGAGGTAAATTATTCACAGGCTTTCTCTCTAATAATAATTACTAAAACCTTATTAACTACATGTGGAATATGAATGTATTATTTTTCAATGATAAAATATTAATTGTCTTTCTTAAATGTAACCATATTTATTAATATATTTTTTATTGTTATAAAAAAAAAAAAAAAATAGAATAGAATAGAATAGAATAGAAAATAATTTTATTCTGGGACCAAGTCCCTTAAGAATAACAAATTGTACATAAAGAAATGATATTAGTTACATCTGGTCAGAGACATGATGAAAAATAACACGAAAAAATAAAAATACAATAAAAATAAAAATAAAAAATAATAAAATAAAGAAGAAATATTAATATAACAATGATTATATATACCTAGATACTAATGTGATATGTGAACAGGAACATAAGAGAATATTCTACCAATGAGATAATAAATAGGTTATTTGAGACAATGCAAATTATATACAATATAAGAACCCAAATGTTGTATTCGGAATGAGAAAAAATTATATTATAAATATATTGTTAGTAAGCGTCATCTTGGATTAGGAGGAGGTACTGGAAGTAGAGGAATTTAAATGTTTTTAAAGATTTCGCTTGTCTAATATGAGAAGGAATGGAATTCCATAGGATGGTTGAGCGGTATAGGAAAGAGCGCTGGAATGTAGTGGTTCTATGGGATGGGGTATATAGATCAGAAAGACGGGATCTTGTGTTCAGTGACTTGATTGCAGATCTGAATTGAAGCGCATTAAAAATATAGGAAGGATGAAGGGTGCTGATGATTTGGTAAAGGAATGATCCATGGAAATATTTTCTACGGAATGTGGGATAGAGCCAGTTTAATTCGGAATAGAGGAAGGAAACGTGGGAGCGCCTCGGTTTATCGAAGACAAATCTGGCAAAGCAGTTCATAATTAGTTTCAATCTGCCTTCGAGAACTGCCGAGAGACCACCATAAACTAGACAACCATAATCAAGGTAAGGGAATATTAGGGAGGATACTAGAAGCTTACGAGTTGACTGGGGAAGAAGGTGACGGGATCGGTGGAATAATTTAAGTAGACCTATAGAACGGCGGGAGATTTGGGCAATCTGGGATTTCCAAGATAGGGTCTGATCAAAAATAATTCCAAGATTTTTAACAGAGGAGTAGAAAGGGATAGGATGATCATTTAGGATTAAGGGAGGATACTGGGTGTATGCACTAAGGAGGGAGCTAGATCCTATTATAATGGCCTGAGTTTTCTGTTCATTTAATTGTAATTTATTTAAGGTTGCCCAGGCACTAATTCTATTCAGGTCTTCCTGAATTTTGGCGAAAGCAGAAGGAAGCTCGGAAGGAGGAAAGGAAAGATAGATTTGGGAGTCATCTGCGTAGAGGTGATAGGAACAGTGCTTAATTGAATTAGGTAGATCGTTGATGTAGGTATTAAAAAGGAGAGGAGAAATGCTGGACCCTTGGGCAATACCAGAAGTAATAGTGAGAAAAGTGGATAAGGATTGGTTAGGTATTTTAACTGCTTGGGAACGGTGAGAAAGGAAAGACTGAAACCAGCGGATGGAACTGATGGAGAAATTTAAAGATTCTAATTTGGAAAAAAGGATAGAGTGGTCCAGGGAATCAAACGCTTTAGAAAAATCCAGAAGTATCAGTACAGTCAGTTTTTTTTTTTTCGTCTATAGCAGTAAACATGTCATTTGTGATTTTGAGGAGAGCGGATTGTGTGGAGTAGCCGGGTCGAAAACCAGACTGTAGGGGATCGAGGAGATTGGATTCTTCAAGGAAGTTAGATAATTGAGATTGTACTAATCTTTCTAAGGGTTTAGAGAGGTTAGATAAGATGGAAATCGGGCGATAGTCTTTAGGAGATGTGGGATTCAATGTTTTATTTTATAGGATGAATTAGGGCTTTTTTCCAGGGGGTAGGGAATACTGAATTTTGGAGGGAAAAATTGTATATAAATAAGAGGACTGGTGTGATTTCGGGAAGACATAGTTTTATCAATTTTATAGGGATTTCATCTATGCCGGTAGAATTGGAATTGGACTTCATTATTGAGGAAATAAGTTCAGAGGGGGAGATGTAGGAAAAATAAAAATTAGCATCGTTGTATGCAGGAGCTGAGGTAGAATGGGAGGAAGGGTGAGGACAATCGGAAGAGAAGGAAGAAACAAAATATGAATTTAGTTCTTCAGGAGAAACAGGATAGGTAGATGGAGATGAGCGTGAATCGAGAAGGGAAAGCTTACGGAGGAGATGCCATTTCGATTTGGAATCAGGAGCGGAAGAGAGGGCTTCATGGAAATAAGTTGATTTTGCTCGACGAATCGAGGCTTGTGTCAAGTTACGAAGCATCCTGAAAGTTTGGTAGTCGTCAGTTATCCTCGTGCGTCTGAATCGTCTGCGTGCTGCATCTCGATTTCGTTGGAGCTGTTTGATTTCTGGACTTATCCAAGGAGCAGGAGGACGACGAAAGGAGGAGGATTTGAGAGGTGCATGGATGTTAAGGATATTTAAGAGGTTTGTGGTGAGGATGTTTACCATGGAGTCAATCGAGGAGGAGGTATAAATTTCAGTCCAGTTCTGAGCTTCTAGGTCTGGAAGGATCTTTTCACGGGTTAGGGATTCTATATTGCGGAAATCAATAGTTTTCGGGCTGAAAGAAGGTGCTTGGATATTGTAAGATATTCGGATTAGATCATGGGAGGATAGGAAAGGAACAGGTAACTGAGAAGAAGCGAGGAGGTTCTTTTCTGAGTCAATAATGAACAAGTCAAGCCAGGTATCAGATGACGAAGTGTGGTGGGTAGGGGAGAACGGAACTAAAAAGAGATGTAGGGAAAAAAATAGGTTTTCGAGGAACAACTTATCACGTGAGTCAGAGAGGAAATTGGAATTCAGGTCTCCTGAAATGATGATATTGGTATAGAAAGGAACATAATTGTATAGGGAAGTTTCGAAAGATGAGTCAAAAGGAACATGATGAGGAGGGCGGTAAACTACCACGTATAGGAGATGGTGAGTTTTGTAGGAAATGTCTACAGAAAGAAACTCGATTTGGGGTAGATCAGTAGGATTTGAGCGGTCAAGGATTCGGAACTTGAGGCCATCATGGACAAACAAACCCACACCTCCAATTCTATCTACTCAAATTCTATAAATTCAATTTTATTATAATTTCTATTTATGTTATGTAATGATAAAGTTTAAACGTAAAATAAATAGAAATTATCATAAAATTGAATTTATAGAATTTGAGTAGAATGTTTAATTTATTTCTTTTATCTTCTAAAAAAAAAAAAATGTTTATATGTTCAATTTACAGAATTCTGTTATTAAATTATTGTAAACGTTCCTATTTCTAAGTAAATATTATTATTAAGGTACATAGTATACATTTTTATGGAATGTACTAATTTAAATAAACGGTCCTTTCAAAGGGTTACTTTAAAAGGAAAAAATGAAGAAAAAAAAAATAGGGTCCTTAATGCAGAGTATTTAATTCAAAACCAAATATATGTGCACAAATATTAATTCTTTAAAATTATTTTAAAATACATACATGTTCAAATTTTCGAATGTAAATAACGTCTATCAGGGGATTAAATGTTTTTATATTGGTTAAAAGAGCGGTCTACATCTACTGATGTAATACAAGCTATTCAAGGCACCAAGGGAGAGAAATTTCATTTTCCGAATTTTAACCAGTGAGAATTTTGGCAATAGTTTTCAATTCATTAAGTCAGGGATTTTATAAATAACTTCCTGAAGTTTTTGTTTCAAATTTTTCACCATGTCTATAAAGCACAGTTAACAATTAACAATCAAATAATAGTTCGGTACCTTAGACGAGAAAAAACAAATCCCTTCCACGAATGTTTACAAATTTTTCAGAGGTATTGTTTACTGCCACAATATTTTCGCAGATCGAGACATTTTGAGTAATTTTATATAATAGGAACGAGAAGCTTGAAGAAATATAAGCTGTATAATATATATAAAAATATAATAATATAATTATAATATATAATAATATCTATCCATTATTTATTTTATCTTGGCTATAGAAAACGCGTCTTCGGGTTTTCCAAGAATAGCCCGAATTTTCAAAATGTAGTCGCTGTAGTAATTAGAGGTTTCTAGTGAGGTTTCCCACCTTATGGGTTGAAAGTTTTTCCGAGTATTCCGGAAATTAGGGTTCCATAATACTGTCATTCCGCTCTTTTGCTTCATTGCTTTCTTAATATGAACTGTGGATTAAAAATAAGACATTTTATGTTTATAAACATATAAGAATATGTGATATCCTTCAAACATGTACAAATATATAAAAACAAAAATGGCTCATTTGCTTTAAAATTGCATGAAAAGTAAAGTGATACTTCAGAGAACAGTGCAAAAGGTATAGAAAAAATATTTTAATACATACAAATCCGTTTCCTAGTCATTATAATATATCATTTAAGTGACACAATGAACACTTAGCTTGATGAAAAATATTTCCGATCAAATGTCAAGGACAAGAATCTCTTCACACGATATTTTACAGATACAAAAGAATACTGGCCTCCAGAAACTTAAAAATATTAAAAATGTTTTCCCTGTAAATATTATTAAAAATTTATAATATTTAATTATATATGTGTTTTCATCAAATATCTTTTCGTTATTTATAACATTGTTATGGCTCAGTATCAACTACATTAACAAAATCAAAAAAAAAAAAAAAAAAAAAAAAAAACCTACTTCAGGACGGTACGGATATGTATGTATTAAAACAAAAAAGACAAAGAGCCAGGAACAAGAAAACAAGTTATCCTTACAAGATTACGAATCGGGCACTTCAATACTAACCCACACTTACTTACTGGAAGATAAACCACGCCCAAAATGCATAGAATGTCAGGTAAATAAATATGTCTATAAAACATGTTTTTGTGGAATGAACACAATACAAAAAGCAAAGAAAAGATAATGGTCTGACGAATCAACACTTTTCAAACAAATAACACATATTTTCACAACCAGATAATTCACCTTTTTTTAAAAAAAAAAGTAATCTTTACGAAGACTTATAGTTCTCAACTTGTATATGGTGCCTCTAACCAAATGAGGTGCTACACGGCACCAGAAAATATGAGAATAAATAACTAAATGATATAACATAGTAACAGTTACTACATTAAATCACTGGTGCGGCTATTTTAAAAAAGTCCCTCACTTTCTTAATCTTTGTATGTTAATTATAATGAAATCATGAAAAAGATAGTTAGGGTATGAGGTTACTAAAAATAAAAATATCAATTTGAAGTACTTGATTTTCAACATACATTTATAACACCACAGTGGGTCTATAAAAAAAAAAGATTAATAAAATAAAAAAATAAATTAAGATATGACAGAAATATCAGTTTAAACCCGAATAAATATTAAAACAATTTACAATTAGTAAGATTAGTAGTATTTTATTTACTATTATTAGTAGTAGATTTAATTTCGTTAAAATGTGTGCAGCTATACTATAGAATACTTTTTTTTCTTATAGCCTGATGAAGGCTTGCAAATTTGGCAGGACAAGTCAATGTTTTTTTTAATTTCGATTTTAAACGTCTGCAACCATCAACCATCATCTAAGTTTAATTATAGTAAACCAATTTATGTTGTTTCTTTGTAACGATATTATTGCATATCATTTTTGTCTAATTTGCAATAATTTACAAATTTAAAATCGTCCACAATTTTTTATTCCATCAATTTAACTTGAGGCTACTAGAAGCTTGGATGAATATTTTTTCATAATGTTCATGGATAAAATAAATCTATAAATATAAAAAAAATCTCATTCAGAAAGGATATAATTAATGTAAAAATAGAGGAAGGGTATTAACCAACAAGGAGTAAATATCAAGCATGCTTCCGACAGTTGAAAGCAGGATCCGAAAATAGAATTCCTAATAACAGGGTAGCTGAAGGAAACACAAGCTTTTATGCAAAGACGAGCAGGGAATTCCTCCAACCGCTGTTTTACGTGACTTCCAATGTCTTCTTGTCACGCAACCTAAGAGCGGGACTCGCTATAACTTTAAGTTGGTAGCTGAGCATCCATTATGAGAATAACTTAGCCAGAAGTTGTGCCTACAATGATTTTCACATATAGCCCGGGTATATTATCTCGAATCTCAGCGGGTTATGAGTAACTTGATACTGGAATAAGCTATTCATGGTCTAAGTGCCTCGATCGTGATATCCAAGAATCAAAACAACTTCATATTTTTTTTTTCTTTGATCCTTTAAGATGTTGTAAGCTTAAAGAGGTTAATTATTAAAGAAGTTTTTAAGAAGGCAATTCTTTAATAACTATTTTAAATAAAGAAATAATTAGAATCCCCCATCCAATTAACAGTAGGTTGTTGGAAGGATTCAGTAAAAGAAAATAATCAATGCCGTGATTAACAAACCATATTTTTATTTTGCCAACAAAATAATAATAAGCACAATTTCGACTAAATCGACTTTATTCACGACCACTATAGAATTATCCCGTTGATTTTCGAATTCAGAAATCGAAAGGACATCTAAGCTTTAGTATATAAAATAAAAAGTTATGAATCTCACTTTAAATTAAATTGTATTTGATCGCCGCTAAAAAGAACCCACTGAGGAATTTTTATTTTCTTGAGTGATCATAATGAGCAGAATCCAGAAGTAGGAATTGAAAATAATATATTTTCGATCGTTGTTGTGGGGTGATCATGACTATATTTGCTAATTCATAAGTTGCTAGATAACAACTAATGAATTAAAATTTGGAGAAAAATCAAGGAAGATTGAGGATTTTGGATTGTAAGGATTGGATACGAGGCGAATGGATAGTTTAGTAGAGCACTAATGCTCAACTTCGTCTTTCCAAATAGGTTGAATTACTGTCATTTTAATGAGTCTCTTCTAATAAATGGGAATGTTTGAACGTTTGTCAAGGTAATTTTTGTCTGGTAAAAAGAAATCGAAAGTATTTCTTATTGTTTTAGTCTAGTAATTAAATAAACAATAGAAACAAATGTAGTGGTCGCGAAGGCCTAATTACGATTATAATTTATAATAGACATTAATAACTTTATGATATTTTTTCGAAGGAAAAATATTGAATCCTTTGTAATATGAAATTACTGTATTCTTAACCCAAACAAAGAATACATTAATATCGAAACTTACATTGAAATTGTACAGATGGATTAATTTTTTTTTTAAAGGGTCAAGATCTACCGCTGTAAGGAATAAAACAATTAAGAAGAAAAACTTTTACACAGCATAAATTATCTTTTGACCTGCTAAAGCGGTTTTCATTCATTCATAACTGTGTTGAATTCATTTATAGCTAGCTGGTTGAAAGTAAATTTTAATCAGTCAAAGAGTAAATTACTAATCTGAATATTTTTACAATAGAGTTATTAAAAATACATACAGGTAAATATGAAACAATTTAAAACATAAAATTTGAATTAAATAATATAAATGAATTTCATTAATTAAATTATTTGCTCAACTACGCTATTACTTAGAAGAAGCACTTGAAATATGAGCAAGAGATTTTAGGGAAATCGTTTACTAAGCCATTTAATAAAGACTTTGTTACCAACCAAGAGCATTGAACACTCACATGACTCTGTGTTCCTCTGTGAAGAGGAAAATGAACGTTTAAAACAACAAGGAAATAGTGAATGACGATAAACATTCAGATTTTTCATGTAATAAAAAAAAAAAAGCGTTTCTGATCACATTATTGTAGTAGTTGGATATTTGCATAAAAGATTAAATGATATATTGGTATGATTATATTTAATTACATTATAGGTACGGAAGAATACTGTAAGTATATACTTAGTTATGTGCATAAGTGAGATACAAATATTTTTATACAGTAGCACTGTTTTTATCTCCTTCAGGTTGTCAATGTCAATGTAACTTAAAATTAAGCTATCTTATAGTGCAATTATATATTATTGTTTTAAAAACTTAAATATTATACATTTGTTTTTGATTCAGATCGCAGCTCTAGTCTACTATAGGGTCAATCCATTTCAAATCGCCCAGGCAGTGTTGCTCAACATTTTTAATTTTCCTGATTCTTTTATTATGGGTTCCCTATAGGTATACATTAACAAAACTTCAATTGAAAAAAATTTGCAAGCCATAGTTTTTATTTGGCAGCCATTTTAAAATGATGATTTAGTGAATTTTATGAAAAAAATAAGTTTGCGGAAAATTTAATTCCGAAGTCATTTTTAAAGATATCAGAATAATTTAAAAGCTAGTGTGTTCAGCGTGAAGTAGCCTTCAAAAAGACATTAATTTAATTCCGCTATCGTGCAAGAAAGTGGGTCAAAACCATTCTCTAAAAGCCCTAAAAAAAATTAAAAATCGTTACTTTTTAAGACCAAAAATTTTTAGGAAGGAGAAGAGACTTACAAGTAATATTTTATTTCTGTGTTGAGTACTCATGATACTACCAGAAGCAAAAGTTTTAGTCTTGAGAATGAACTCCTTTTTCTTCTACGGCTATTCAAAAATGGCTAAAATCACGTTAATGCCAATTTTCGTTGGTCAATATCTGAAAAGAGACTGGATGAAAACAAGTGAAACTTTCATGAAATGTTCTTCGTACTAATAAAAATACTCCACAAAAAAATTATGACTGAGACTCAACTACGTTTTGAGTTATAGATCTATGAATTTCAATAAAAGCGCTACCTTTTTAATACACTCGTGCCATGCTAAATTAGCAACTATTGGCTTAAAATTATCTTAAATCTATCAATTATTATTTAGAGTATTAAAATAATCAATTTAGTCTGTATTAATATGCAATACTTGAGTTAAAAATGTCCATTTATTAAAAAAAAAATTGTATGTATATTATACAAGTATGTTTTTAACTTAAAACCCTTCGTTAAATGTCAACTGACCCAGCAGTTTACATCTTGCAACAAGTTAATGTGAGTTTTACAAGTTTAAACTTGAACTCTTCCATCTGCAACTGCTAGTACAGTCTACATCTTTTCTGTCATGTCACCCACCACTTGCTGAGACATGAACATGAAATTGACAATCTACCTGATGAAGTAGTTTTCAAACAGTTTTTGCAAACCGATATAGCTGAGCTCATAACACAAGTAATGCCCACTGAGGAGTTTCTGCATTCCCTTGTTGATAAGCTTATGCTTTTAAAATCCCATCATTTCATATCAAAGCTCAAGCTCAACATTTTAAGGAAACTAAAGAAAACTTAGAAGATAACCAATGTTTAGTGATCTGTGATTTTGCTGAAAACTTCACATTTACAGTGCAGGATGAAATACAAAGTTTTCATTGGACTAATACACATGCAACTCTAATGCAACTCTGCATCCGTTTGTAATATACTACAAAAAGGAAGAAAAAGTTTGTTGCAAATCTTTTTGTTATTAGTGACCACCTAAATCATAACACAACAACTGTATACACATTTCAACAACACCTGATCAGGGAAATTAAGAATATTATACGAAATATTGAAATGGTTGTATACTTCAGCGATGGCGCAAGCAGCCAATACAAAAATAAGAAAAATTTTGTCAATGTCTGCGAACACAGAAACGATTATGGTGTGCAAGCCGAGTGGAATTTCTTTGCCTCATCGCATGGAAAGAATTCTTGCGATGGGATTGGCGGAACAACAAAGCGAGAAGTAACACGAGCATCCCTCCAAAGGCCTTATACAGATCAAATCTTGACTCCACAAGACATGTTTAAATACTGTCGGGACAACATCACTGGAATCAAATATATTTTTGTTCCTTCAGCTGAAATTGAGGAAATGGAAACAAAACTGACCGAGAGATTTAAATACTGTTTACCAGTGAAAGGTACAAGAGGCTATCACATATACGTTCCCTTAAGTAACAATAAAATAAGGTGTTTTGTTACTTCCAAAGGCTCGAGCTTTGATGATCATCAGACTTCAATATTATGATGAGTTAAGACTTGGAAAAGTTGAAAATAAATGTGAAGATAACAATGAAATTTTGGTGCATTTCTTTCATCCTTCTAGACCGAAAACTGCCTTTCAACTGTCAAAGAATGAAACTGCGTGGGTACCTGCAAAGAATATAGTACGTAAAGTTACTCCATTGGAACTCACTACAGTGTCTGGAAGAACACACAACATAACTAATAAACTGTGCAATGAAATATCATGTTGGTTCAACTCCTTAATCAAAATTACAGCTGGCCAGTAGGTACAAACCGAGTTTAACACAAAAATCTAGAGAAAAACATTAGTGTATGTGTATTACGCCAGTGTAGTACATGAGACATATGAGTTAGTTAAGTTCAAGTATTCTACCTGGGGTTTTATTATTACTGTCCTTTCTTATTAGAAATAAGAGGTAATTAAAAGTGTATTGCTAATTTAGTGATTTAAGCATCATTAACTAGTCAGTTAAGATAATTTAAATGTTTCAAATTAAATAAAAATAATGGTAAAATAAAATGTTATGCAAAAGTATTGCATATTAATACAGACTAAGTTGATTATTTTAATACTCTAAATATTAATTGATAAATTTAAGATAATTTTAAGCCAATAGTTGCTAATTTAGCATGGCACGAGTGTATTAAAAATGTAGCGCTTTTATTGAAATTCATAGATCTATAACTCAAAACGTAGTTGAGTCTCAGTCATAATTTTTTTGTGGAGTATTCTTATTAGTATGAAAAACATTTCATGAAAGTTTTACTAGTTTTCATTCAGTCCCTTTTCAGATATTGACCAACGAAAATTGGCATTAACGTGATTTTAGCCATTTTTGAATAGCCGTAGAAGAAAAAGGAGTTCATTCTCAAGACTGAAACTTATGCTTCTGGTAGTACCATGAGTACTCAACACAGAAATAAAATATTATTTGTGAGTCTCTTTTCCTTCCTAAAAATTTACGGTCTTAAAAAGTAACGATTTTTAATTTGTTTAAGGGCTTTTAGAGAATGGTTTTGACCCACTTTCTTGCACGATAGCGGAATTAAATTAATGTCTTTTTGAAGGCTACTTCACGCTGAACACACTAGTTTTAAATTATTCTGATATCTTTAAAAATGACTTCGGAATTAAATTTTCCGCAAACTTATTTTTTTCATAAAATTCACTAAATCATCATTTTAAAATGGCTGCCAAATAAAAACTATGGCTTGCAAATTTTTTTCAATTGAAGTTTTGTTAATGTATACCCATAGGGAACCCATGATAAAAGAATCAGGAAAATTAAAAATGTTGAGCAACACTGCCTGGGCGATTTGAAATGGATTGACCCTATAGTAGACTAGAGCTGCGATCTGAATCAAAAACAAATGTATAATATTTAAGTTTTTATAACAATAATATATAATTGCACTATAAGATAGCTTAATTTTGAATTACATTGACATTGACAACCTGAAGGAGATAAAAACAGTGCTACAGTATAAAAATATTTGCAATTTTTTTTCAATTGAAGTTTTGTTAATGTCTACCCATAGGGAACCCATGATAAAAGAATCAGGAAAATTAAAAATGTTGAGCAACAAATTATATTTATATTGGGCGATTTGAAATGGATTGACCCTATAGCAATTCTTAAGTGTTGTTACTGTATTTAAAATGTTCTTTACATAAACATGACAAAAACTAGTTACATTCCAAGTATCTCTCATAATTTCACTTTAGAGTATCTTTTAGAATGGTCTTAGGAAAAATAAAGTAGCTCATGTTCTTGTTGATTTCTCAATGAATAAATAAATTGTACGAAATTCTACAAGGTAATGAGACAAATGATCATATCACAGAAAATTATTTTCTTTAAAAGAAAACTAAGTGTAACTCAAAATTGTGTAAGCAAAATGGTTCCAAATTGTAGCGTCAATTATTGCAATCATGTGCGGTTTAAAGTAAGAGGAGAAAAAATATAGGGAAGTTTCAAATAAATACTTTTGTTGCATTCTTTCACTTATTATTATTTTATTTTTTTTATTATGATATGTTGATGATATTGATACGATGGAATCAATAAAATTAGTTCAAAGGTAGTATTTTCAGATACAGCATTGAGTTAATCTGGTTGTTAGCAAAAACTAAATTAAATTTCTGGAAGTTAGTTAAATTGTGGCAGAGAGTGCCAGTAGCCCTCTAGGGTGCACGTCTCCCTGGTTGGTGTATTGAGGAATCTTCTAGAAGGGGTTGCCCGAATATACAGAATTAAGGACCCGTGAACAAACAGGTACCCAGTTCCGGGACCCTTCCTTTCAAGGAGATACAAATATTTGGAAGGCCTGTTGTCCCGATGTTGCGAGTCTCGGCTAGGCGCTTATATAGTAACTCTGATTCAAAGAAAATATGACATTGCAAACAGATATGGATTTCTTCAGAGACATAGCATGGAAAATGACTTAAGATTCAGTACATGGAATAAAAGGAAAACATTAGGATTGATCCTTCTATACCATCATGCGTACCTCAAGAGAAAAGGAAAAACAAATAGAAGTAACAGAGGAGATAAAATGTATAAAATGGAAACACTAGGATTAAAAAGTGAGAACTAAAAACAATGGATTGTTCACTGAAACATGGATATAGCATGATATGGAATAAGATAAATTAAGGAAGAGTTAGATAGGGATGGCTAGGGTTTTGGAGGATGAATGTTTCGCAAAAGTGTAAAGTTGGATTGCAGTCATGCTCAGAATCATTTCAGCAGATTAATTTCTTCTGTTATTTAGTTTTTAGATGATGGTTATTCGTATGCAGGTAATTGAGACCTCAAAGCAAATCCCTTTTAATTTCATTTAGGGTTATAGGAACTCGAAATATGATTTGTAAAATATAAGTAAACCTTACAATTAATCATCTTACAACTTTTCAGAATTTTCTGTTGTTTTATGTTATTTAATATCCAGATTTAACCTTACTGAAATAAATGATATCGGGATGATTTCTGCTAGGTCAAAAGAAATGGACATGTAATATGAGAGGCAATATACTATTGGAGATAGGAGAATGCAAAGTAGATGGTGGAAAAGTCTGAAATAAATACTTTGGTTGACCTCTTCTCCTTATTTTTTTTTTTTTTTTTTTATTATTAGGTCATGTCGATGATATTGATTTAAATAATTTATCCTCTGGTTAATCTGAATACATCCTTGCACTTCTATCATATTGAGTCTCCCTTAGGCTAAAGGTGAAAACATTTAAAAATCAGGAATAGATAAATAAAAAATCAGAGAATCCGCTGAACTTCTAAACAATGGAGGAGGACAGGCTTGGGCTGAAGATCCCTTCTACCACTGAGCCGTCTGGGCACTGAGAGGATATAATGTGTTCCAGAAAAAAAATGGAGTCCCATAAAAACCTATCGACACTTAGTACCCTACGCATGAAACGCACGTCGTGAAATCATACATATCAATGGAATGCCGTTTTTTAACGGAAAACTGTTCTCTTTGACATTACAGAAGTTTTAGGACGAATTGTTATCAGAGTAGACCCAATTCGTATTACCTTTACAAATTTGTTTTCAAATTTTACAATTCAATTATTGCTTATTGTCGTCTAAGAGTGGTGCAATCATTCGTTTAATTTTCAGGTTTCATAATTCAAAAATATTAAGATTTTTCATATAGAATAATAGTTGAAAATAACATTGTAGTGCGGTACAAATCATCAAACTTCGATATCACTAGTAAATTTTCAAGTTAAGCTGTAAATGTTTGGGAAGGCTGTAATTCTGAAAGAAAGATACACTCCACAAAATTCACAGGGTACACAAAGAGGAAAGTGCTTACTAGTTTCTGAACTTAGATGTAGGACTTGCAAAGTTTGACTTGGGGTTATCCAGTTGGTGCTTCTACGTAATCTCCTTTAACTAGGACACGTCTCACGGTAACATAATGTTGATAAACAATGTTCAAACTAATTATCATTTAGTTGATAAATTGTTATAATGATTTTATGATAGAGTCAAGCAATACAAGTAAACATATTTATTTTTCAAAACTTCTTTATGTAATAAAATATTCAGTCTTTAGCAAAATCATCCTGGGAAGTATGCATTTTTGTTCGATTTTAAAGGCAAAAACTGCCGGTCATTATTTCCCTTATATTGCAACTTCATTATACTGTCTTCATTGAAGCAATAAGAGCAATTTAGCTTTACCGTACCATATTAATTTAAATTAAAAAATATATTTATTAAAAAAGTTGATAAAACGGGATATATATACCATGGGTGACTAGTTCCAGGTTTGTGCTCGTTTAATCCAAATAATGTTTAAATAAGGTTATAGGATGTCTAGAACTGAAATAAAAATAATTGCTTAAAACTAGAATAGATTGAATCAACTGTGAGGTGGATAGGATCTGAAATATCGAGCTGTAGTTCATACAAAATACCTACCATGGAATTATTGAAGATATATTCTAAGTGAATAGAAGAGCCTAGAGATTAGTTAGACTAAAAAAGTTAATCTTTTGAGAATGGGGTTATAACATTAGTTTCAACAAGATTAGCAAAGTTTCGCTCGGTTGATTACTGGCGCGTATTTATTTTTACACTTTCTCTTGTAGTTGATTTCATATTTCCATTTTTGGGGCATTCACTAAACAATAATGGTGACTGAATTTGACTATGTATGTACTTGATTTTGAAAATAATAGTATGTACAATGATAATTGATTAGTATAGAGTAAGGGAAAATATAGTATGGAGAGACAATATATTGAAACAACATTTAACGGTTTAAATGATATTTGAGAGTTAGTTTAGGTATTGCGCATTCTTTTGTTGATGAAGCCGAAGGGATTGATAAGAGATGCATGGTATCTGCTCAAAAATGTAAAAGGTTTTCCAGGGCGCGTTTACCGACAAAATACTAAGCAGGTATTAAGGCTATAACTGACCGGCTGCCCCAAAGGTTCAGTTTCTAGATCCTTGGTCTTTTAACATTCATAATAGAAATAATTACACCGTAGGGTGCCACTCGCCTTTCCGCTTTCCATTTATAATCATTATTGTTATAATTTAAAGAAGAATCTTTAAAATGGCTGACTGCTGAGAGACTATTCTCAGAAACAGAAGACTTCATTATTATTATTATTATTTTTTATTTCTTATCAATTTTTTTATTATTATTTCTGGATAATGAATCTATGAGGCATTGCAATACCAATTTTCTTATCTGCCCATTCCTATTCTCCTTATATTATTCCTCTTGTTGCCAGTTCTTCTCTTACATTATCAACCCATATCTTCATTGATTCCTCTTCCTTCTGTACTTAGGATTATAAAGAAACAGTTTAATAGCGATTTATTTTTTATCATTCTCAACATATGACCAAACCACTCAAGAATTCTGGTTTTTCGATATATAACCAGATATAGAACCATACGATATATTTTTCTCCTGTCCTATGGTTTCTTTTCAACTTTTGCGATTCACCTAGAGTGCCAGTCAGTGTAGGGAAGCGTTCAGCGTTCTCTGTTTCTTAGTAGTATCCTGATCTGGCGTAAATCTGTTACTCTCTTCCGGCAAAGCCTTTCTATATAATCGACGTAGGATATTCCAGATTGGCCTCATGTCTTCTATTATCAGGGATGTAGTCCATCGTTTTTCGCGGATCCCTATGTTTATCCATTCCCACAATATAGCCGAACCACTTAAGTTCCCGGGTCTAGATGACTTCCAATTTCCTTCTAATTCTCTTTTTTCGGATGCAGCCTCTCCTAGTCTTCCCAGAAATTCTACGAAGGAACTTCGTATAGGCCGCTGTTACTCGGCTCTTCTGCCAATCTGTGAGATTCCAGCTCTCAGCGCACAAAGACACGGAGTTTCTTCTTACTTCACTTATATCAACCACGGTGTTACAAATCTGGTATTAGGCCTGGTTTTCTTCACTTATTCTACTTGATATTTCCGAGTTTACTGATATATTCATCCCTACTCCAAGATAGGCAAAATCTTTAACCATGTTCGACTCCAGTAAATATGGACATCTTCTTGTCTTCCAACTGGTAGGATCTTACACTTGCTTGTGTTTATAACCATGCCTTTCCTATTCAGCTCTTTAAGCCACTCTGATACAGCCTGCTTCCCTTCCGAATAGGCGATTAAAACTATGTTGTCCATAACTTTGCATACATAAGAAGTTGAATTACAAATTGCTGCTACCTCATCCATGAAAAATAGAAAAAGCAAGTGGTTTAAACTGTCACCTTGTATGACCCCCAGGCTAGGCCAAAATGTTCCAAATCCTATCCTTTCGGTCCTACTATTGCTTACGTGTCCTGAAAAATGGATTGGATAGCTACCACTAAGTTCTTTAATAATATTATTAGGAAATGAATTTCAATGCTAAAGAATTGATGCGATCGACTTCGAACAGTTTATCCATAAAATAAAAGCTTATTGTGCTGACCTAAATAACGAACCTTAATTTAATTAAGGGTGAAACATCCCAAATATGATTTGAACCCGCCTGACCTCCCGCTGCACTAGCGTCTTATAAAAGTGACTGAAGCCGTTGTATATAAGTTATATAAGAGCTTACCTCTTCTTGAAAGTTAGCTCTTGCTGAGGGTAAATATTCCGGCTCAACAAAGAGCTATTGTCGTCGAGGGGATTTACTTTGTTCCAGGCCTTTTGTACAGCTATGGCTGAGGAAGAGGTATTTTCCACTTGTCTGGAAATCACATCCGTTTTGTATTTCGAGCATAAATTGCTCTCGAGGCTGTTATATACAGAGCAGTTAATTATTACAAACAGTCCCGTGTTTGCTTTATCCGTTCAATTAAATCACGTTCAGCATATTTACTATTTTGTTGATTTTTGAAGTGTTTTTTTTCTCTTTCAAATATATTTGGTATGTTTGTGTACTTACAGGTAGCAGGAGATAAATTTCTTTAAAATATATTGCGTTGCAACGATTTTTCTGCTCCATATGTAGTTTGTCATGGTGTTAAAATTTAAAAAATAGTTTTAAGAAACTTACCTTTCAATTATGAGGAAGACTTCCTCAAATTTTCACTTTTGGAATTTAGAAATTTTTAGGAAATGATACCAATGCCGTAAACACATTTTCCGACTTCATTTCTTTTCCGATATCGGAATCTTATTCTGATACAAAATGTTACCTAATAATATTCGTAATCCATAACTACTTCTACAATTTTCTGACTGTTATTAGCAAATCAATACATCAGGGAGTTCAAAATTTGTATTCACACCTGTTATTGGAGTGATAAGTGTATTATTAGGTCTAATATGCGTGTGGGAGAGTAACACTCGACAGAACCTCCTCCTGGCATGGATACACAAAAGAAAAAAAAAAGAATTTATTTCAGCAAATCTTTTATCCATCTTCATTTAAGCCCTCCGAGAGTAATTCCAGGAATGTCAGTCGTGGCCATGTCCTAATTGAGCATGTTGTTATGTCCATGAAATCGTGAAATCGTCTATAAAGGTTATGTATATGTATATTCTTTTAACCAATCTTTTCGTATTAAGTGTTGTTGAACAATTAATGATGCTCATTTAACAACGAAAAGCTTAGTAAAAATGTACAGATTATACGATATACCCAGAGTGTTATCCATCCCAAATTATAGGTCAGAGCCGAGTACCTTATTCTCTATGATTTCTGTACACTTATTTTCATTGTAAATAAAACCAAACCTGAAACTCCTGTCGTTTGGAAATGAAATAATCATATCTTTCTATTACTTTTGAAGTAAACTTTAAGTATTTAAGCTCAAACAACTAACATTTGTTCAAACGTAAAATTAACATAAACATACTTTAATAGTATATTACATACATAACTACAAACACTGTAACACAAAAAAAAAATCGTGAGTACTATTCGTTTAAAGCAGTTCCAATGTTTATAGTCTGAAGATTAAATCTATATTAAACAATTCATTTATATGAGCGGTTACTCTTCCAAAAATGTATGTAAATTGCTGCATACAATATGATGATCAGTTTATCAATAATTCACTTATAATTTTTCAATTTTTAATTGTTTTTGTTTATGTGAGCCTAATGTTACCATAATTCTTGAAAACGGAAGTAACGACCGGAAGCATCAGAAAAACGAGCACATGACACAGAAGTTCAAAGTTTAATGGTCGTGAAACACACATATTTCCTTGTAGGATCACAAGTTGATTTGTAGCGCAAACCAATCCTTGTTAGCAGTGGATACGAGAGCCCATTACAATGTCGATAGAAGTAGCCACAGGGCGGACTTGATAGGACCATAAACCTTATCTCGGGTCAGTGTTCGCTGTAAACGGCTAGCCAATAAAGTAGGCCTCCATTTTATCTGCTTTTCATAACGACCATCGGATTGGGTTTTACGGTCTTCTCTCACTCTTGGTGGCTAGTTTCATTCCTGTCACTACCGAACATCGACAATAATACGCCGAATATGACAATGGATATAAAACACCAAATAACTCGGGTAGTAATGTACTTAATCGATATTTTTCACTATTGTCGTTGCTATCCAGCTAAATTGCTATTGAGATCATTACCAAAATAGATTAAAGTTTTTCAGATACAATACACTGAAAACGCAATTTAAATAAATGATTGTTCTTGTAAGATTCTATGGTATGAAACCGTGCTAACTTGCGGATAGGCACGCATGTCTTCCAGATCGGCAGCGGAAATGGTTTTTTACTTTTCTTACCCTTGGCGGTCTTGGGATTTCCCCTCTTTTCTACCCTCTTCTTTTGACCCATCCCTAGCACAGTGTTGACTGAGGATTCCTATGAATCCATAGAAAAACATGTTTTGTACCTCACAAATACGCGCGTCTATCCAAATAAGTTTTTGTATTATTTTATTTTTAATTTTAAGAAAAAAAATTCTCAGAAAACTTCAGGATAAAATGTTCAGGAACGCTTACAAAGGAGAAATGCAAAAGTGACAGGAGAACCTCGAAACAAAGTTTTTTTAAAAAGTGGGGCTTGCGGCAGAGCATCGAGAGAAACAAAAAGAGGGAGAGGACCAAATCCAAGAGTCTCCTAAAAAACGATGTTAACCCATTTTAACAAACTAAAAAAAAAAGGTCCTGGTATTGTAAAAGGATTCGGAGAGGAGTTTTTAAATGATACCTTGGCCAATTTCAGAGGTTGTTAGCTTTTTCTAATAAAATTGGGAAGGAAACACCTAAGAATGAGAAATAGCTGATACAATCCTAAAATCAGAGCGGATGTTTAATAGATGGGTAAATCAGCAAATTATAAAGCAGCAAATCTCGCAAGAGCCAACAAAATGGAATTTGCCTTCCTAAAAACTAAGGATATATATATAATTAAAAAAATCTCTCTATTGAGGCTAAATTGGGTCATTATAAAGTAGTTGTTCGTCCTGAAAGCTTATATGCCTCTGAATACTTGTTTCTTAACAAAAAGGGAGAAATTGAAAATATGGAAAAGAAGGAGAGAAAAATATTAGGACCAAGAAAGACTGAAGAAGGTTTTAAACTAAAAAGTAATATGGAAATATATCGAAATATTGAAAGGTTGAGTGGTGCAATGAGGAGACGTAGATTGACGTTCTGTGGGCATTTGATGAGAATGGGGAAAAGAAGACTGACGAAGAAAATTTTCCAACACAACCTCCAAAAACAGAAAAAGAATACATGGATAAGGGTGGTAAAGGAGGATATGGGGGTGGCAAATGTGCATTGGAATTCAATGTAGGACAAAGACGAATTTCGGAAAGTGTTCAACAGGATCAAATTTCCGGAAATGGCTAAAGACACAAGTTAACAGACGGTGGTCTGATGAAAGAGGAAAGCATCAGGCAGAGGTAATGAAGAGATATTAGATGAAGAGATAGGAAAACTGTAGCGTGTATAGCGACTATTCAATTCAGATAGATCTCATGGAAGGCATGCACTTGTTCCTTGAGATTCATCCGTACATGTGTGGGTGGGTGCCTTTACAAAACTACCCTCAGAACAGATGGATAGACGCTCCAGATAACTTTTACAAGATAAATATAATATTCAGCAAAGAAATGAAATGAATAAAAAAGATTAACGGTAAATGAAGCGTAATTTTTCACTGCTGATTGATAAAGGTGAAGCTCAGACTGGATTAGGGAAATTATTTTTTGTATGGCCGTTCTCAACGTGATTTAACTACTTTTCTTGAGAAAAAAGTTCACCTAAAGAGAGTATAGTAAAAAATTATTCAATAAAAAAAAATCTGAAAATTGGATTAGCTGGTTTTGGAATAACACGCATCAAATATTTTATTGAATGTTTATTTAGGGTCCTGTTGAATGCTTGTTCTAATAATTCATGAAGCGTAACCCTTTAATGAAATTATCACCCTTTAAATCTCTTCTCTAAACGATAAAAAGTTTTTTGGATGCAGTAGATGGAATATCTAGAGTGAATTGAATGACTCGAGTTTATTAAACGTTATCAATAATGTTGGGAATCGTGGCGGAACGAAAACCGTTGTTGGTACAATTAGAGAGATAGTGGGAGGGACGTGAGCGGATAATTACAGACAGCAGGAGCTGCTCATTAATTAGCTTCATTACGGTGGCCTGACAAGGCGGGGTGCAGGGTCATAGCGGTCCTTTCCTCGTCTACACTCTATGTCACAGCGATAAAACTCAAAATATTTATTATATATAACCTTTAATTTATTAAAAGGTTTATCTACATTCTGCAAATCATTAAATATTTGTATCACATGAACAATGAATAGTTCTAAAAATGAGTAGTACTAAATGAATGAATTATTGAAGTGATAAAATAATGTACTTGAAAATCTGGCAGTGACATAAGTTGCTATTTTGCCGATTACAATTATTGATGACACTTTTTTTCCTTATAAGTAAATGTCATAAAAACTCATTCTTAAACTAACTTCTATCAACTCAGAATCTTAGACGTAACTATCTATCTAAAGGTTTTATCGTTTTGTAATAGATTTAAAACCTGTCCAAAAATAACTCTTTACTGCCTTCGATTAATTAGTAAACTATTGAAGACCCACTTTTCCCTATATTTAATAATTTTATCAAGTTAAGAAACAACAAATAAAAAGCTAGGTGTTGTCATTGCCTTGGGGTCTCTGGAGCTAATGTTAGGAGTTATGGGGGCGTAGCTGGTAGGTATGGGAGGTTGTGGACTTTTGCATGTACTGTGTATAGTGAATATTAATTAATAATAACATTAGCGAAGTTATAGCATCCTGAGTTAAAGGATAGTTATAATTTAAAAAAAAAATTACGCACTTAATCATAATCAAAAAATTATTATTTATTTATTTAGGACAAAAACGAATATGAAAGTTTCTGCTTCCTCCAGCAGCGAAAGTCACCCGTCTCTATTTCGACCATCGCAGCCTGGGTCTTCCACCTCTGCGCCGGCTGAATATTTGTTATGTTGGAATTTTCTGTGTAACTGTACCATCCGGCAACCTCGCGAAATGACCTGCCCTCCTAGAGCTAGGATATTAGGCTCCTTATAGAAACTATAGAAATCAACAAATAAAAACGAAAATAACAAATCGAAAGAGGTCTCAGTGGTTCAGTTTGTTAGATACTAGCAGATGGTATCACGCCAAAACATAGCGTTTCTTTCCTCTGAGCACTTATTCAAAGAAACACTAATTACAGTCACGAAATACATTTCAACTCTTTAACTTCACTAGTTGGAAAACATAAAGGAGTTTATCATAATACTTTTTTCTAATGTTACATCTATTACTGCAGTTCCTTAGGATCAATTATTTTTAAATTCTATGAAAGCTAGTTTAATATAATCATTAGTAGAAAAATAATGAAATAATCTATTTTTTATATTTAGCCTAATAAATTTAATATAGTGGGTTATATAATATATATTATCTACTATATAACGTATAAAGAAAAAGGCAGCAAGGCTAATTTCAACTAGAAAATTAGAAACTTCACACATAAAAATCAGAGTACAGTATCACACTCAAGATTTTATTTATAGTTGCAGGAGGGAAAATGTAGGGCAGGAGTGAGAGCCTTGGGACACGTATTTCATACTGAAACTGGAGGAATGAATTAAAACCGGGGGAAGTAAAGAGCGAAAACAAGATTCGTACTCTCAACTTTAATTAGACGGCCACAGGAAAACTCACAACTTTCAGATAAGAGGTTTTAATTTCAGACCGTCGGGAATTATGAAAAATAGCGGAGGAATGAGAATGAACCGGCGAGATTCTTTATTCAGTTCAAGTCGGCAACTTGTCACCAGCTGACAAGGGCAGCTCTAACTAAACAAGAAAATATAAATATTCTGCTAAGGGGACGAAAAAGATGCTTTGTCTTCATTCAAATATTAAAAAGTATAATTGTATTATTAACGAAGGCTAAATTAACTGGTTGTTAACTTATTAATACTTCATAGTTGACGTTTCAGTCAACATGAACTAAAAAAACATTATGTTTTTACTTTTTTCCGATCCTCAAAACCTTTCAGGATTAAATTAGATGGAAGCAAACCTACGACAAAGAAGGGTTAATTCTTCTTTTTTTATAGAGTTAAAAATAAGCTCTAATTAGTAATGTTGAACTCCACAGAGATCAGAACAAGTATGGGTTTATACTGGCTTATCACTCAAATATCACACACAGACACAAGCTTATCTATTTCATGGAT
This sequence comes from Euschistus heros, assembly GCA_003667255.2. Taxonomy (NCBI): domain Eukaryota; kingdom Metazoa; phylum Arthropoda; class Insecta; order Hemiptera; family Pentatomidae; genus Euschistus; species Euschistus heros. The sequence continues at coordinate 696,615 of RCWM02000404.1, read as the reverse complement.
AACTCCCATAGATGATTGAATGATTTAGTAAAAAAAAAACCATCAAAGGAAAAATGAAATTGTACTAATTTATAATTCATCTACGGTATTGATTCTTTATTCACACACTATTCAATGTAAACTCAAAAGATAGTATAATGATATTATCACCGATTAGAAGTTTTGTATACAACTTTTCTAAAAATTGAAGTATACCTGACCAACTAGTAATTATCTTTAATTTTTTTTATTTATACTTTATTGATTTTATAACTGTATAAATTACATACAAAAATTTTATGGTACATGTTCAATAATTTGTGAAGAACTACTCATTAGTTGTCCTAATAACTGTTCTACATTAAAAAGTCCTTAGGCCATGTAGTTTTAAGAGACTACTCGGAGAGTTATCGGGGATCGTCTGAGAAGCAAGTAGTGGATTCATGTGGGTATGTAGTTTGTCATGGAAGGATAGGTATCTTGTTTGGGCCAAATCTTCATATAGGATTTGCTAAACTTAAACTTAAATTACTCAGAAATATCGATAAAAAAAAAAAACTGTTTAATAGAGTAAGTAAAAACAAAAGCTATGTACTTAAAACATATGTTAATTATTATTATTTTATTTTTTTTAAATAAATATTCAATGTTTTATCAGTGTTATCTATGAAATAAATGATTTTAGAGCAATGTTTATATGACTTTTTTTCTAATTTATACTGAAAAATAACACCTTATATTTGATTGATATTTGATCTGGAACTCGGAACCTTGAGTAATAGTAATTCTATTCCACCGAGTGTTTAATTTGTTAATAGTCAGACACACCAAGAAAGATAATCGCATTTATGCTTAGGTATATCGCCTGGTTGGAGGTTAAAGTCACTAAGCGCTTTTTTCCAAAATCGACAAAAAGTCAATATGTGTTATTATTACCATTTCCCCTAAGTATAAAAAATCAACAAGTAAATACAACTGCTAAATATATATGCACATTAGAGAATGATAAAATTCACTATATAACTATCTTATAAATTTAATGAGCATATTCCCGTGGGAATATAGAAACGGAAAAAAAAATGATTTTGTTGATTATGACTTATACCTCCAAGCAGACGATAAGTCTTTTCATAAAATTTCATGGTTTATCAAATTAATTTAACATTTTTTTTTTTATCGAAACAAATAAAAGGATGATAAATAGTTATCAAGTCCTTTAAAACTTTATATGATAAAACACAAGTTAATGTGAAAATAAAATAAGAAGGAGATATAAGATAAATAAAATCAGCTAGGAACTTTGTTTAATGATATAATTATGAAAACAAAAAATATGAAAGTTATAATTGGAGCCAATGCTCCTATAAATTATTTTTATTTTCATTTCTTTTTTCTCATTTTAGTGTTAGACTTTGATATGGAAAAAAAAGATTGTTTCTTGAAAAATAAAAACTTGACAAAGACTGTTTTATTAGCTGTTTAATTTCAGTCAATAAGTTTAACTTTTTTTTTTTTTTTTAGTACTACTTTTTTAGTACTACCACCTCTGCAACACGGTTATAGGGAAAGGGGAGGTGGAGAAAAATGTTAAGTTACTTATCTTCAAAGCTGTTTACCTGCCTACTCTTCATACTATATGGAAGTGAAAGCTGGGTATCATTAGGGAAGCACCTAAGCAGAGTCACTGCAGCGGGAATGAGGTACCTTCGGAAAGTAGCGGGTCGAACCAGAAGGGATCGGATCAGGAACAATAGGACTAGTGAGGATCCAGGGGTTGTCTCTCTAAAGGATACCCTTGAAAGGAGGCAACTTAGATGGTTCGGACATCTCTGCCGGATGAATGAGGACCGAGACCCGAGAAAGTACTTTGAAGCCAGACCAACAGAAACGTCCCAGGGGGAGACCCAGAACTCAATGGATGGACTACATCTCCAAGGTGGGAGAGAAGAGAGGCAAAGACTGGAATGCCATGAGGGCGCTGGCTCGGGATAGGGAGGATTGGTTTGCCTGGACAGAGGCACCTCCACGCTGAATGGCACTAAGGAGTAAGAGAAAGAAAGAAAGTACAACTTAATGTAATAGTAATTTAGTAATTGAATCCCATTACCTAAAGCTGACACAGTTTAGTATCTTGGTTTCAAATTAGACAAGAGACTTACATGGACCCCTCATACTCAGCTCAAAAGGTAAGAACCTATAAAATTTAGAAACTACTAAATAGGACATATCATCTTTCCGTTCAAAACAAACTTCTCTTATGCAAAACCGTCATCAAACTTCTTTGGACCTTTGGATTAAATCTACGCGGGACGGCTAAAGAGTCGAATATTAAACGGATTCAATCCATTCATAGAAAATATCCTTTAATGATCTCAACATACCTTACGTCCTCAACCTCATACCCATTAAGTTTTTGAAATTCTATCACAACCTTTCCTTCCATCTCAACCCTCTGGCTCAATCATTATCCCCATCGCAGATTAAAACGACAGTGGCTCCAAAATCTGTTGTAAAAAAGTATTTATCTTAGAGTTCTGGCAATGGCCAAGACTCACAATCAGCCAGTGGGTTTTTTAATACCAGTGACGCAGCTAAAAGAGATGAGCTGGGATCACTTGGGACCAAGAATGTCCTTCCAAAAGTGGAAGGATAGGTCTGGTTGGGTGATCCCTAGAATGAGTGTATATTATGAATAAAGTATGATTATATTGTTAAGTTTCAATTTAATTTAATTTAATTCTTACCATTATTATTATTTATTTTATTTAATTTTGTATTGTTTTTATTTATATATTTTATAGTTTATATAAATATATACGTTATTTATGTATAGTTCTTTTCTGTTTTCTTTTTTCATTCTTCTTTTCATTTATTTATTATTGTACTTAATGTGTGAATGAATCATAAAGCTGTCCATACTACTCACATTGTGGCAGATTATAATAATTACTCAATAAAAGTATTTATCATAAAAGTGATTGAATCAGGTCGATTATTCCACAGTACTTTAAAAAAATGTTCCTGCTTTTAAAACTAAGCTGATGGTAGTCATCGCCAAGAATTGAAATCTACAATATGCGTTACCCCTTATAAGCAAACTTACAAATAATTACTTATACATAACATTAGATATTATTTTTAATTAAGCTTTAAGTTTCTGATTATTTATTCTGATAGCACAAATTAGTTTGGAATTATTAGTTTACAGACCATTTCTGTAGTTATCCAAAACGTTCATTGACTTCCTTTAAATTATCTCAAAGGTCAAGTAGTTAGGGTCAAGGGAGTTGTGCTTTGCAGTTCTAAAGTAAACTAATCCAAGTTATAGCTGCTTTGATAAGGTAATAGAGGGTTATCGACTCAAAGTTAAGAGGCGAAGATGAGCTAAGTAACTTATATTTTCAGATTGGGCTTTTTTTTTCTTTTTTTTTCAGTTCCCTGGAGAGGTTGAAAAAAAGATTTTCATCTCATTAGCATCGGAGCAAGCTGATTATGCGATAGGGGGAACCAGCGATAGGGACCTACTCTTTACTGATAAAACAAAAAGAATATTGAACAAGCAACGCCTTTCTCACTAACAAGAAATCTAATCTTGGGCTGCTTATTAACAATTATTTAAATTTTCACAGAATTCCAACTACACAATGCATGAAAATAACTATCAAGTCAACAAATTAATGTACACGATCAAATTCCACTTGTACTATCACCTGAAACTTTCTTTTACACCAATCTTCAAATACCGAGAAGGTAACTCAAGATCACTTCCTTTGCGATTATTATTTCTGTATTAATTAAGTTAGAGGTTCGAAAAAAAACAAAAAAAACAACAACAAAGATTCCAGAGTTTGAAATCGATTAAAAAAAACACAAATTTTATTTTAAGTGACCAGATAAATATTTCCAATTGTCCCATTTTTAATTTGTTTACAGTAGGAAAAAAAGATAATTTTCTACTTGCCTTAAGCTGACTATCTCTATTCTATTCTATTATACCTCAGTTTACTTACTATAGGAACAGATAGATTCAAGAAGCCCTCACGCTTCACCACTGTGTGTATCAACATGTTTTATTTTTTACTTAAATTTTTAAAAAATTAATATGCGTATATAATATTGCTAATATTTTGAATTTTTATATGTTTTTATATCTGGCCATGAATGTTTAACATTGGAAACTAAACTAAACCTGTAATAGCAAAAAAACAAAAGCAGTAAAGTGGCATGATAATTCAGCAATCCTAATTAATTAAATATTATTGGTAATAAATCATTTTATGGACGTCGTATTGTTAGGATTGGACACGAGAAGAACTTCCATTTCTCCATACCACATTTCCATTTCCAACAATTCGATTTGTTCAAATGGGTTTAATTACTGCCATGTAATTGAGTATTTTTTCAATTAATTACAAGTTTATAACGATTGCCTAGTCAAGGTTGAAGCAGTCTATTCGTGCAGCAGTTTCTTGCCGTTTCAGCCTATGTGGATTCCAAGTATGACGATTGTCCAAATCAAATGCTAGGTAACAGGATCTGTTTAAGAAAAATAAGAGGAATAGTATTAAATGATACTGTTGGAAGTCGTAGGCAATGGTTTTTTGATGAGATTTGATTGAATTAATTTTATTGTTAACACCATTCTTGAAGGTTTGTGAAACGAGGTTGAAGACCTGAAGATACGTGGTGAAAACAGATTAATCGGGATCATATAAATATATGATAGCTTTATGAATATCTAATATAAGTAATTATATTATATTTATTCCTCACTCTTATTATTATTTAAAAATGTCACAATAAGTTATAGATAAGCATTATTATATAAATACATATGGGCCTACGTCATCAGAAAGTCAAATTGTAAATATTGTACAGAGTAGTTTTAAAGCTTATAAATTTAGGTAGATAAAGATTATTTTTTCAGTTATTAATTATTTAAAATATTTTTTAACCCACAAAACCGTACTCAAAGTCTTAATACTTCTGATAAGTCATTATGGATAACTACGAAAAACTTCTTAATTACAAAAACTTTAATCATCCTCTCCTTACAGATTCATTTCCAAACCTGGACAAAATCAGACGAAGAAAAACCCCAAAGTTTCGGCCAGCACCTCTTTAAATCATTCAACACCCATCCTGATATATTCAATCCTCATCACCTTCAATGTGTTGAAGCAGAACTAAATATTCCACTCCAAATGTCTCCTCCTCCTAAAGCATTCCATTCTTCAGAGGTATCTAATATAACTCACAGATTACCCTCTAACAAAGCCCCAGGACATGATCTAATTACAGCCCAAATCCTAAAACTCTTTCCTCAGAAAGCGTTCCTATGCCTAACCTATATTTATAATGCTGTTCTCCGCACCACATACTTTTCCAATCCATGGAAACTATCCATAGTAAAGATGATACCTAAGCCAAAAAAGCCACCTAAACTCCCATCCTCATATCGTCCAATATCACTCTTGCCCATTATGGGCAAATCCTGGAAAAACTCATTCTGAAACGCCTGAATCATATCCTAGAATCCTATCACACCATCCCTGATCACCAGTTGTGTTTCCGAATGTCACACTCCACTATCCAGCAATGCCATCGTGTGGTGGACGTTGTCTCGTCAGCATTGGAGCGCGGGATGTACTGCACTGGAGCCTTTCTTGACGTAGAACAAGCCTTTGACCGAGTTTGGAACCAGGGACTGCTTTACAAACTCCGTAAATTGCTTTCTCCTACATACTTCCTTATTATGCAATCCTATCTCAATAACAGAACATTCAGAGTAAGTCACCATTCCACCCATTCATCCCTCTTTACTCAGTCTGCGGGAGTTCCTCAAGGAAGTATACTAGATCCCATCCTCTACACGGTGTATACAGCTGACATCCCGACCCATCCTAGCACAGTCCTCACCACTTACGCTGATAACACATGTTTGTTATCAGTAAATAATGATCCCTTCATTGCATCCCAGGCACTCCAATCCCACATTATAAACCTTTAAGAATGGTGTCAAAAATTAAGAATAAATCCAACTAAATCCCACCAAATAACCTTTACCCTCCGTCGTAAACCTACGACATCCTGTCCTTCGGTATCCTTTAATGAAATTCCTCTAATCCCTGTTAAACAGATCCGCTACCAGGGACTCCATTTGGGCAAACGTCTCACTTGGAATCCACATACAAGACTAAAACGACAAGAAACGGCCCGTGGTTATAGACTACTCTAACATTTACTAGACAAACGATCTAAGCTTTCAATAAATTACAAGAGACTCATTTACATGACAGTTATTAGACCTATATAGGCATACGGAGTTGAGCTTTGGGGATCCACTAAACCATCTAATTCTTCTCGAATCCAATCCTTACAATCCAAAATCCTTCGAAAAATCCTTAATGCTCCTTACTTTGTCACGAATAAACTTATCAATAAAGACCTCAATGTTCCATATGTTGCTGATTTAGCCCAAACCAGATACCAATCCTTTCATAGTAAACTGCACTCCCACACGATTCCATTAGTCTCCCAATTTGCTTCTCATTCGTTACCTGATAACCCACCGAGGCGTTTGAAAAGAAGAGACCTTCTAGTTTAGAACATTTTTTGAAGTGCTACTAGTGAGTAGTTCTTCACAAGTGATTTACATGGCATTATAATCATTTCCTCAAATTTACTTGATGTACAGTTGTAAATATCAAGAAATAGTTTTAAATATATATATATATTTTCTTTTTATAAACTCTAATCTACTTTTGTAGATACGATTTATTTCTGAAACAGCCATGGTTATCGAGAATTAAGAATGGTATCGGGAGGCGAAACAATTTGGAAACAGGCACATCATTGATCTAAAGTTAAACAGTAGTTCTTAGGTATTCCAGAGTGAAAACCATTTTGAATATTCCAGCTACACATGATGGTATATAAGAATCAGTACTATTAGGTTTAATGAATTAATTGTCACTTATATTGAAATTATTTTATTTGAACACTAGTTTCGAATGATAAACGTTCATCTTCTATTCAAAAACATACCAAATTCTCAAAACATCAGCACCAAGCTACATAGATTATATATAACATTTCTTAAAAATGTAAGACAAGAAATTAAACATTTTTGTAATCACTTAAGAAGGCACAATTAATTTATTTCCGACTTTGGTGGATATTGGGCCGTAATCGAAAGTACCGTATCCTTTCGATTTTTTCTGATATCTTTCAGAAATCCGTTTGCTTCCTTAGGTGAGTACCAATATGTTTGATCTCTCTTCATACATTTTAAATAACTATGATACATATATAATATATGTTTGTTGTAATATGTGGGTTGTTGAAGTTTTCAAAATTTTGTAGCAAATGATGTAGAATATTTAACGTTCGAAACTATTTTTTTACAATTATAATTCCAATAGAAGTGAAAATTAATTCACCAATCCTAAAACTATTTTGAACTCAGAATCTTGGTATTATTGATAAATCAAGTGATTACAGTATGAACAAAATTATATGGCTGGAATATGTTCAAATCAAGTCTTCAATTATGTATTGCCCCGATAAAAAACTTCATAAAACATACATAATAAGAAACGCCACAGGTGCATGTAGAGAGGCCGCTGTAAGTGGGCAAGGGAGCAATAGGGACTCTGCTCAGCCTAGCCAAGATAAGAAGGCTAAATCCTCGCAAAAAATTGGGGAGGGAAAGGGGAATCAGGTTTCCTGGACCTCTTTATATAATGGAGGGCTTTTACAACAAATCCTTCAACTTGTACCTGAATCCAATACCGCTACTCAGCAACCCTTGTCTCCGTTCTAGCTAACTTAATAAAAAAAAAGGATATATCTCTTTTTCCTGATTTATATCATAAAACGATGAGCCATTATAAGTATAGCATTGCTTACCCCCATATTATTCATTTATTGTAGATAATAAGAGGTATTTAACCTCTTAACAGTGAACCATACTAAATTATAATATGTTAGCTATTTATTTAAATATTTTATGATGCATACCATTTACATATATTTATCTATACCATTGCATTTGTTTAGAGTCACCATCAACTAGTTCAACAAGTTTTGGTTAAGATTAAGATTTATTCTTTCTAGGAAGCCTATTTTTTTTTATTTTTCTCTTAAGCCGTAGTATATACTCGTAATATAATATGGTCTTACATAACTTCTTTTATTTTGTATAGTAATAATTTTGTATAAAAGGATACATTACAAGGGAAGCAAAAGGAATAGAGAACGCAGAGAACTCGTATCCTAATCTTTTTTTTTTTTTTTTTGTTCAGGAGATCTAACATCCGGTTCCTTTTTGAACTCATATGGGAGCTATACATATACTGAAAGTCAAATGTTCAGAACCAAGTTGAGCTAAAATCAGTAAATTCAACAGGAAAAAATCCTTCACACATCTCTTCTCTCTCTCTCTCTCTCTCTCTCTCTCTCTCTCTCTCTCTCTCTCTCTCTCTCTCTCTCTCTCTCTCTCTCTCTCTCTCTCTCTCTCTCTCTCTCTCTCCTCTCTCTCTCTCTCTCTCTCTCTCTCTCTCTCTCTCTCTCTCTCTCTCTCTCTCTCTCTCTCTCTCTCTCTCTCTCTCTCTCTCTCTCTCTCTCTCTCTCTCTCTCTCTCTCTCTCTCTCTCTCTCTCTCTCTCTCTCTCTCTCTCTCTCTCTCTCTCTCTCTCTCTCTCTCTCTCTCTCTCTCTCTCTCTCTCTCTCTCTCTCTCTCTCTCTCTCTCTCTCTCTCTCTCTCTCTCTCTCTCTCTCTCTCGCTCTCTCTCTCTCTCTCTCTCTCTCTCTCTCTCTCTCTCTCTCTCTCTCTCTCTCTCTCTCTCCTCTCTCTCTCTCTATCTCTTTTTCTCCACCTCTCTCTCTCGCTATATATTGATAGCTATATATCTTTACTGTACTATATTGGTGCAGTAAAAGACACGTCTGGGAAGCTGGACGCGGAAATATCCAATAGGATTAACAAGGCAAACGTATTTCATCCTCTTTAAGCTTTGTAGAAATGGGAAATGATGTCAAACTCCACATCTTCAAGTCTGTCTACCTGCTGATACTATTGTATAGAGCTGAAAGCGTATTGACAGAGAAAAAGGAATGCTGAGTCACAACGTCGGGAATAAAGTTCTTGCTAAGAGTGGCGGGGAAGACAAGCAGATACTGCTTTTGCAAGGAGAGGATCCACCAGGGACTGAAGAGTCTCCGCTAAAAGAGCTCTTGGAATTAAAGTGAAATTCAGTTAGAAAAAACATTTGGCAGAACTGGAATTTGTTGTTAGTAAATTTCGAAGTGATTGGTGGCCTAAGACAAGGTGATCTTCTATCGCCCATAATATTCAATATGTTCCTAGAAAAAGCGATTAGAGCAATAAAGACATATCCCGGAGAAGATATTTATAATAGACTAACCCAACACATGGCTAAGCGGATGACGTAGACAGCATGGTCATTTCCAGCACTTTCAGGATTGTTGGAAGAGTTTGAAAAGTCGGCTATGAGAAAGGGATTGACCATCAATTGCAGCAAGACGAAATGCATGGAGACTTCAAGATGCCTATAAGAATATAGAGATAAAGCAGTGAAAATTAATGGGCACACATTTAGGCGCTGTAACACGTTTAAGTACTTAGATCTCTAATAACAGAAACAAAATATATGAAATTAGAGATCAAAGCAAGAATAGCGGCTGGCAAATGCCTTTTTGCCCTAAATAAAGTTGCGACTTATGGAAGCAGGCGTTGGGTGCTGACCCAAGGTAATGAGAGATTGATGAGGATTTGGGAAAGAAAGGTCCTCAGAAAAATTTTCGGTCCGGTGAATGACAAGGGAAATTGGAGAATAAGAACCAACCTGCAGCTGGAACTATTGTTTGGTGAACCCAACATCATTTCGATAGTCAAAGTAGGCAGATTAAAGTGGCTCGGTCTTGTGCAAAGGAAGACGGAGGAAAGACTTCCGAAAAAGATGATAAACGACAGGCCGGGAGGAAAACGAATTAGAGGAAGACCAAGACTGAGATGGCTGGACAACGTACAGGATGACCTATGAAGACTGGGAGTGAATGGTTGGAGCAGGAAGGCGGAAGATAGACAGGAATGGCTGTCTGTACTTCGTGAAACCAAGGTCCGACTAGGACTGTAGCGCTCAATAATAAATAAATAAAGTTATATTAAAGTTTTTAGAAATTTTGTTTGATACTCATGTTGGTAGAATGAATGCGGATAAGTGTAAACATTTAGGAACGATTGGAGCTTCTTGTTCCTTAAGGCTAGTAGTCTTTGTTGATAGAAATGAAACCGAGCGAAAATTTTAGAGACGGTAAGTAACAGTTGGAGGAAAACGAGTCGGAAAAAGAAACTGTTGAAAAGAAAATTAAAAATAAGGTAAAGGAAGAAGTAATTCCATTGAGGTCATTAGGTTCCGGGGCTTCAGTCAATAGATCAGCCAGGCGTCTCGCTGGATAATTAAAGCATAACAGCTACAGCCCAAGGGAAATATTTGCCTTCCCTATAGCCACAGTAAAAATTCAATTCCCTACCCCCTCCCGCTCCCACCACCACCCTGGCCCGGACTACATTTTCCAATCACCTCAAGTTTATATTCGACTTCATTGTGGAATTTATTATTCAGGGATAACCCTATATCTTTCTTATACAAACATCATAAATGGGACATGGTTTTCGTTCCATATTTCTTTTACAGTCGGATGATTGGTGGGTGAGCACTAAACCGCTTTAAAAATAAAACCTTATTGAGAGAAGATTATATTGCTGTTTTACTAATTTTTAAAGTATAAGTCTAACTATTCCAAAAAAAAAACAAAAAAAACTATAGATAGCTGTTTAGAAAAATCAAGAAAGATCAATCGAAAAAAAAATATTCTTTGTACTTCATGATTAAAAAATAGATACAGAAAAATCTGTCATCGTGGTCCCTATTATGTTGGTTTAGAACTACCCGAATTTTAAAGTTACCTTCCGCGATAATGTTGTTGTCCACGATAATAATATAATCATAATAATATCCATTATTTATATATGATATACAACCTTTATTTTATTATTAATTGTTTTTGTTATTTTTTACCATCGTTTCCTTTCTACCTCAGGATCCTGGCTGGAAGAGTGGATTTGCGGTACATAGTTTGTTATAAATGGTGTTGCTAAAACGGCAAGCAAGTGGAGAAAGAGAAAACAAATAAATTAAGGGGTAACGCATTTTTTTTTTTTCAGTGTGTTACTTTGTCCTTCTTATATTCATTCACATAAAAATGTTTGTAAGCAGTACTGGTACTGGTAGGATGATTTGGGGTAAATAAAAATTCAAACAGTGGTGTTCTGCTAAAGGTCGTATTGGTCTCCTTTATCTACCTTTTTTAGTGTTACCTCACGGTCTACGTAGAGGTTAAAGCCTTGTACTAACACCAGTGGAATTGGCCAGATTTAAGGGACTACTACGACATAAGTCTCTCTACCTCTGGCTCAACTGACCAGGTTGAAATCGAATCCATACTCAGAATACCTCTCAACTCTAAAGCTCTCGGGCTCTTGTAAGTGTTTCTAAAAAGATCTCACGGACTGGATATAGCACAAGAATACAAGAAGCGATTGCTGGTACACCTCAGGAATCAGCTGACAAATCTTAATTAGATCAGGACTAGTTTAAAAAATTCAATCAACTTTAATTGTCAACCAGTAATGACTGCAATTAAAGACATTTTTGTTTGGCAAAATTATCAGAAATCTTTAATTATTTAGCATCGAAGAAGTAAATCGTAGCTCCATGTTTCTTCGTTCTTTAGTTCGGACTACCGATGGTTTTGATAAAATCGAGAGTTTAACTTCCCTTTAATTTCAGTTTGATGTAGAAAGGGAGTAGCAAGATTCAATTAAAAGATTTTCTATAGGTAACAAAAACTTTTTCAATTTTCAATTTTCATTTCTGAAACATTTCCTAAAAGAAGTATATTAGGTCGACTTCTTAAAAACAAAACATATGATAAGTTATTTTTTTTTTAAATTTGAATAAAAAATATTTTCAAGAAGAAAAAGGGTTGACTTGTTTTCAGGAATGGTAATTGAAACAAGGAGTCTTTTGAAGATATCAGGATTTCTCTATTAACAGAGATCAAAAAGTTTAAAATGTTACGTAGTAAAACGATACAAAACAATTTTGATTTACTTTATAAAACAACAAAAGAAAAATCACTAAAATAGAAAATAATAGATAAACAACTTAAATACCTCTATCATGTTAAATCTTACAGTCATGTATGCTGTTACGGCCGAAACAAGGAAGTGATAGCAACTTTACAATCCACTAGGCCACATCTAAATACTCTTTTTAAAAGTAAAATGGAGGAAGATTAATATAACAGAACACAATAAATAGGAGAATTATTTTTTATAGAACAAAATATATTTCATTTAAGAACCATCCACAAATTCAAAAGATTTAATTAGTTTGTTATTTGGATTAGGCAAAAAAATCTTTTTCTCCTTTACTTTAGGCAGAAACATTTGTACGACGATCGACAGTGGAGCCGGGGTACGATTATTTTATATTAAATAGCTACTTATCCTCCATTATGTTGATATGTTGTTACTAAAGACAAAACAAAAAATAAATAAATAAAAAAAAGGTTAAAACAAACTAATTGTTAAACCTTTTTTTTATCTTTATCAAGAATAGAATTTATCTCTAGCGACACAATAGTCCTCCAACTATTGTCCATTGGTTTCTGAGTTATGGGATTCTTACTATCGTACTTTGTTACCACAGAACAAAAAACTAGTTGGTTCTGAGTTCTGTGCTTGTTACCAATTCTACTCTAATTAGTGGCTATTGCTTAATAAATAATTATTAATGTTGATGAATATATTTTATTTGATGTAATTTTATAAATATGAATGATTTTACAATTTATCTGTTTATGAGCCAGCTCACGATTTACATTATACCCTTATTACAAGTTATTAAAATTATATGGTACTTTGAAGAGTCTGAGTACCTATGTATTAAGACATCACAGGTTCGTTTACTAGCTGGGCCTCTATCTTTAATAATTTTTTGTCCTTCCTGCCTCTCTTTCGTTCATCACAAAACCTCTTCCTATTTCCCGGATTCATCTTAACCTTCCGATAGGAGTGCCTCCTAGACCGGCAAGGATATCTGACAGATATACGGTTATGTACGATTACATATCAATCATATACATGCATATATGCATATTACATATGCGTAATAAGCTATAAACCATTAAAGTACCAACTTATTTCGGACTTGAAATGGATGATTCTCAATTTTTTTTAGTTTGTATTCATGATCAATACCATTTTTTTTTTTTTTTTTTTTTTTTTTTTTTTTTTTTTTTTTTTTTTTTTTTTTTTTTTTTTTTTTTTTTTTTTTTTTTTTTTTTTTTTTTTTTTTTTTTTTTAGGAGGCTCTTGAATTTAAAATGCAGGCCTTACACTGTTAAGAAGTTCTCCTATCACTTTTGCACTTTTCCTTAGTACAGGTTCCAGTACAAATTCATCATAACGTTTTCTGACTTATCATCTTCTCTTAAGAGTATCGTTAGTGATAAAAAAAAAAATAAATAAATAAAAAAACAACTTACGACGATGGACGCTCGTTTTTCTGAAATACAAACCGCATTTTTCTGCCTTACTACTTTCCTAGGAATCCTTGATCAAGACTGTGCTAGTGTTGGGTTGAAAGAAGAAGATAGAAAAGAGGGGAAATCCCAATATCGTCAAAGAAAAGTAAACAAACTTTTCTGCTGAATATCTGACAGGTATGTGAACATAATACTAATAATAATCAAAGATAGTAAATAACATTTTTTTTTTTTTGGTTCGTAGATTAACGTTCAGCAAACCAATACGAAATCTAGAGGTTATAGAGGCTCTGGTAAATAACCTTTCAGTTTTTTATTGATGATCAGATAGTGCTGACTGAAAAGAGCAATCAAATACTAAAATTGACGTCTGTGACAATGCAGCAGGACCGTAGATAGCATTACAGGCGGACGTAGCAGGGTCAAAAGGGAGCAGAGATAGGGAAAATTATCGACAAAGGAGGAGGAACAATGAGAGGGGGGCATCTGTTGAGGCGGGCCCCAACCTCTGGGCTCGGCCCATTGTCTCCGCCAGCTTCGGCTAATAGTCCTATTTAGTTCGGACAAAAAGAGCGAGAACCTCAGTTTATCAATCATACAATATCTATTTATAGAACAATGCATTAAAATAATGTTGACGTTACAAATAAAAACAAATTTATAGTTCATAATCCTTTTTTTTATAGGTTGAAAGACCACCATAGGCCAAAAGGCAGAATATAAAATCACAATTTGTGCTTTACAAAAACCATGCTCAATCTTGTATATATAAAACTCCTCAAACAATATCGATTAACGTTTTTTTTTTATATATCTATCTAATAAATTTATAACTGGGTGGGTTTGAATGGTTGTGGAGTTAACTATGAAAAGGATTTCGGCAAAATCAGCAAAATACGCTACAAATGAACATATGTTAGAATATACTAGTAAAGACAAGCATAGAACATAAATGTAAAGAGACTCCATAGATGGTGTTACGTGCTTCCGAGATATGCCACCCCAGAACATGATAGAACCTTCCCAAATGGCTCAGTTTCTAACATGCAGCACTGACCATACCGTTCTCCAGGCCTTCTCCAAACTCTTTCACGGCCATCTGGCTAGTTAGGGGCCACTCTTGCCTCATCAGTCAATGAACTTTTTTTCCATTACTCCACAGTCCAAGATTGGTGTTCCCTCAATCTCTTAACACGGTGTTCTGCGGTGAGAATAGGACCTTTTACTGGTTGTCTTGAGCTGATGTTTGACTCTATCAGTCTTCTAATGACCGTAGACTCCAAGAATAATATCCCTCAAATACCAGTGATCAATTTTTAATGGAAGAAGCTGGAAAATTATGCTTCCGAAGTGCTTGCAATTTAATGAAGCGGTCATCGATGGAAATAGTGAATCCTGAGACGCCCTGAAGTTGGTCGTCTCGAATGAATGCCAATCTTCCTTTACCTTTTTATGATCCTTGAAATGGAATAATAGTGAATCCCAAGGATTAAACAATTCATTTTGAAAAAAAAATAATAATAATTTGTTATAACTAGATTTAAGGAAAAGAGAGAACAAACTTGAGGCAAACGAAAGATAAAAATGGCTGAATGGAAATTTGAAATGAATAAACCAAAATTCAATCGTTTATTGGTAAATAGTGGATAACTATGATGTATATAATCCCTGATGTATCTCTAATTATAACAAAAATATAAACAAAGTAAGGATTAAAGACAAAACCAAAAAAAATCTAGAGAATTATGGGTGTTGCAATACTTTTGACGGGGAGTGTATTTACACATTAAGCTAGGTAATTAATAAGTGTAAACTAAGATAATTTAAATGATTTCAAACTAAACACAGGTAAATGATGTATATACACATATACATATATATATATATATATATATATATATATATATATATATATATATATATATATATATATATATAAGATAAGTTGAGTGTAGAATAAAACTTAAAAAAAAAGAATAAAAAGGGAGAATAAAACACGTTGGTTAACTGTTGAAATACAACTGGCTTTATTGCTCTGAGGCTACCGTATTTATAACTGCACATTGTTTATTGTGTCTGGCACTAGGATTAAGCCTAATACTAGGCTGCTTCGGGCCTTGACTTCCCCCCTCCAGTTTATGATCATCTTTCATAAACTTTAATTTTGGGCACTTAATAGTATCCAGCGACTGATTCCCTCATGGTCAAAGGCCGAAGCAGGTACATAAATACCTTAATCCTACCCAGTCCAAAGTCTTATCATCTAATTCACAACAGTATCTTAATTCTATGAGGTACAACGTCTCTTGATAATTTACAAAAATAAAACTTTACTTCTAAAAATCCTTAACTAACATTAATAGTCCATAAGTCAAACTTTATTTACACTTTTCTTAGACTAACTTACCGCTAATATACAATCAAATTAGAGTCTTCTGCATAAAATAAAATCTCTCTCACACACACATACGCCCACACGCACACACACACACACACAAAATAAAACCAAAACTTCTCTATATACAAAACTAACAAAACAAAAATTTTTCTCACAATACAGTAATATAAAGTAAAACAAAGTTTAAAATAAAATTTTCCTTCTCCGTTACTCACAACGGAACACTCACAGAATTACTTGCTCCTCTATCGGGAGCTTTAATTGTTCGACGTGAACATTTCTCCGCTTTTTTGGATCCTTGACGCTCTCCAGCGTCACCACATTATGTTCTCTTATCGCTATCACTCGGAATGGCCCTTCGTACCGACAAACCTCCTTCCCGCGGTTGGAACTTTTCCTTCGGTATACTACCATTCCGATCTTTATTCTCCCGGTGACGTCCCGCACCCTCAAATTCTCCCTCTCGACCCTCCGTGCCTTCTCCCTCGCGATTCTCTCTCGCGCCTTTTTCCTAAGCATTTCCAATCCCGCGCGGCGATGTTTCACAACGTTTATGGTTCCCTGGTCCGAAGCAGCATCCCGCAAGTCCCTGCGTCTTTCTCGGAGTCCGAATACGATCTCTAGGGGTGAGAATCCAGTGGCCGCATGAATAGAGTTGTTATAGGCAACGATCGCCTTCCCCATCGCGACATCCGGCTCTAACCCCTTCTCGAGCTGGTATATGCGTAGGTGGTCGCTAAGGGTCCCATGAAGTCTCTCGATACCCCCTCTGCCCTTGGGATGCCCTGGGGTGTTTATATGCCATCGAATTTCCAATTCTTTGGCTTCAGCCCTGACCGCCGCGTTATCAAATTCGAGCCCCCCATCTGACGTAATTCGGTCCGGTATCCCGTAGAACGTGCACCATATTCGCAGTGCTCCTAATACCGCTTCCGCCGATTTGTCCTGTACGAGGTGTGCTAGGGCTAATTTGCTGAACGTGTCAAGCATCGTGACCCATCGGTACCCTCTCCACGTGAAGGTGTCGATCTGGAGCTCGGCTAATGGGGCTTCCGCCGTGGGTGTTTCCTCTTGAATCCATCCCGGGGGGTGACGATCGTATTTAGTGGTTAGGCATACCTCACACGACCCTATGACTTCCCGTATAGTGTTCTTCATCCCGTGCCAAAAATATCGCCTCCTCAATGCCTGAAGCGTTTCTTGGACCCCGCGATGATTGGTCTTCCCAACATGATACGACGAGGTTATCTCTTTTTGTTTCTCGGTGTCCCGGATAGTCTCGACCAATCTTGCGCACCGAATAAAAATCCTGTCCGAACCTATCTTTTCCTGCTTCCATAACCTACTTATCTTATCCCATATAGTCCGGTTGCCCACGTATATATGGTATGTCTTCTTGGGTTTCGTTGTTCCTTTCAAAATTTTGAGCAGCGGTTCTTCCCTAATTCCTGGTTCCGTCCAGATAGTGATGATGCTGCTCTTCCCATACTCGGAGAATTCCGCTTTCGGTAGACCCTCAGTCTTGGTCTTCGAGATGACTTGCAACTTCTTATCGTTTATCATTTCGTCAATCTCTTCCATCTCTGCGGGTCTCTCGTCTGCGGAACTCTCTTCTTCTTGGGGCTCATTATCTTCTTGGGGCTCATTCTCGGCACTTCGCGTCCCCTCGTCGCCCTCCCCCTCCGGT
This sequence comes from Euschistus heros, assembly GCA_003667255.2. Lineage (NCBI taxonomy): Eukaryota > Metazoa > Arthropoda > Insecta > Hemiptera > Pentatomidae > Euschistus > Euschistus heros. The sequence goes on along the minus strand of RCWM02000404.1, from coordinate 678,915 downwards.
GTCCATTCACGCAAGAACTGACGGATATCCCCAGATGGCCCCGCTTCTTCCTCTTCGACCGCATTGACCGTAATCGCTCGCGAAAGCCAGTCTGCCACCACGTTTTCCCTACCCGGCTTGTACACTATCTCGAGATTGTACTGACTGAGGAACTCCTTCCATCGCGTAACTCTCGCGGAGGACTCTTTAAGCTTGCCAACCCACTGCAAGGGTCTGTGGTCCGTATGGACTCTAAATTTCCTCCCAAAGATATACGGACGAAAGTGCTCCACAGCCCACACAATCCCGAGTAGCTCCCGTTCCAACGCGCTGTATCTGGTCTCCGCGTCGCTCAGTCTCCGGCTCGCGTACGCCACTGGTCGGTCCCCTTTCTCGCTCTCCTGAGACAGTACGGCCCCCAGCGCGTACTCACTCGCGTCGGTGGTCACTGTGAATATCTTCTCGAAGTCGGGAAAAGCTAGCACCGGTTCCTTCTTGAGCTCCTCTAGACAACGCCTAATGTTATCCTCCATTACCGGGGTTATGACGATCTTGCGCCCCTTCTTTAGTAAGTCGTTAAGGGGTACGAGGAATCGCGCCATTTCCGGTACGAACCGCCGGTAATAATTGAGTGACCCCATCAAGCATCGAATCCCCTTTACATCCCTCGGAATCGCCATCCTCGCGATCGCGTCCACCTTCCCTTTGTCGGGTTTCACACCTTCCTCCGAAATCCTATGCCCTAAGAAACTTATCTCTTTTTCTCCCAGCCTTGATTTCTCGGGGGACAGTTTCAACCCAAACCTCCTAACTCTCTCGAACACCGTCCTCAAGTGTCCGACGTGCTCCTTTTCCGATTTGCTGAAGACTAACAGGTCGTCCATGTAGACCTGGCATATGTTTTCGTCAATCCCCCGTAAAAACTCGTCCATAAGTTTTTGGAACGTCACGGGCGCGTTCTTGAGTCCAAACGGCATACGCGTGAATTCGTAGTGCCCACGTTCAAATGTAAATGCTGTTTTACACTGGTCACCTGGGTGCATTTTTATCTGGTGGTAGCCCGCCTTGAGATCTAGGGTACTGAAAATCGCTGCCCCACTAAGCCTGTCAAGAATATCCTCGAATCTGGGGATCGGATACCTTTCGTCCCTAGTGTTCTCGTTCAATTTTCGGTAATCTACTACCACCCGATACTTCTCCTGCCCCGGCGCGCTCTTTTTCTTCACTGCCCATAAGGGACTATTATACGGCGAAGTGCTATCTTTTATTATACCTTGTTCCTTGAGGCTCCTAATCTCCTCCCGTATATGCTGCCTCAGTGCTTGTGGGTATCTCCGCTCTTTGATGTAAGTCACCCGTTCCTCTTTCAGTGGGATCTCGTGGACCGTTCTGCCCGTGACGCTCAATTTATCCCCCTCTTTGAAGAATATGTCCCTGAATTCATCCCTAATTTTCCCTCTCCACTCTTCCGACCTCGACACCGCCCCGATCTGCGCTGCAACCTCTTTCCTAACACCCTTATAACACCGGTACCTCCTCGTCCCGATTCTCACATTCCAACTCCCTCTGTTATTTCGAACCCGCGCTCCAACCCTCTCTAGCAGGTCACACCCGATTATCCCGTCGTATGCCCTACTCATTTTGCTCATAACATGGACCGCCAGCTTCCCCCCATTATCCGACCATCGGTCCAAACTCACCTCCACCTCTCCCTCTACAGTACAAGGGCCACCCAGAGTGATAAGATTACAATCACATACCTTTATCTGGAGTGTCCCGTTGCCTCCTCCCAGCATCCTCTCCACTGCTCCTCGGCTCAGGATGGTACTCGAGCTGCCGGTGTCTACCAGACAGCGCACTCCTTTCTCCACCCTGATGATAGGCAGGCCGCCGCTCCTCGCCCTCACGCTGTTGACTTCTAATATGCGGCTGCCTCTCTGCTGGCACCCTCCTCAGGCTGCCACGCGTCCGGGATGTGGCCCTCTCCTCCGGCCGCTCCGCTCCCTGCTGCTGGTCCTCTCGTCTCCACTGCTTCCGGGCTCCTCCTCTCCCTCCGTCTCGGAGCATGACACCGCTGAGGCTCGTGACAATCTCGAGGCCTCAGATGTCCCTCTTGGCCTCCTCGCGAGCCTATTCACCTCCATAGGCTCACCTTTTGGGTTGTCTCTCCTCCTGATATAGGGGCACTGCCGGGCAATGTGTCCCTCGGTCCCGCACTCAAAGCACTTGGTGCGGGGGCATTGGGCCACCAGGTGCCCTTGTTTGCCACACCCGTGACAACGGCGTTCCTCCTTCCTTCCGTTGGGTGCTGGTCGCCTCGCTCCTTGCTTCCTCCGCTCTCCTCCTCTGGTCTCTGGCCGAGTGTCCCGTCTGCCCCAAGGTGATTCCCCGTGATCTTCGGTAGGTCACCCTGCTCCATCCTGGTTCCTCCCGCTCGGGTACCTCTTCCTCCCTTGCGCTGGAATCCATCATTTCTTGGGCACACTCTGTGAAGGATTTCTCTCGGGATAGGCCATCTTTCCTTCCCGTCTCCCGCGCCAACTGGACTTTTAGGATGGTAGACACAAAGGCCATCCTCGCTTCCACCTCCGGTGCGGACGCCGTTTCCCGCATTTTGTCGGTGATTTTGTTAAATTTTAGCAAAAGTTCGCCGGCGTACTGCCCGTTGCTCTGCCTTGTGTGTCTAGTAACCCGAAATAGCTGGAAGAGATCTTCCTCCGGGGTCCACCTTCCACCCCCGTAGGTCTTCTTTAGCCTTTCCTTGACGACAGTCCATGGTGTCTCCTCATCTGCCTGTATGAGGTTCAGAACTCCTCTCTTTATGCGGCACACTAGGTCCGCCCTTAAGGATTCTGCGTCATGCGCATCCAGGAGTGCTTCGGATCTCTTTACCTCAATTCGCGTCAGCACCCGATCCACACTCTTGATGAAATGGTTCAGCTCCCCCGTTTCTCCCGTGAATCGCTCTATGTCTGATACTGCTTTTCGGAGGTCCTGAGCCGTGGCTGCTCTCACCTTCAGCCAGGCAAGGGTGTTGGCGTGAGCTTCCGCCATAGTTTCTCTAGATATTGTAGGCTCGGGATTAATCTGAAGAACAGCTGGCTTCAAGACGTTCTCCATCTACACACTCACTCTAGACCGCAAAGAAAAGGAAAAAATTTTCCTACCTTGGTCTTCTCTCCCCGTCGTCCCGGGTTTCGGCACCAGATAAGTTGAGTGTAGAATAAAACTTAAAAAAAAAGAATAAAAAGGGAGAATAAAACACGTTGGTTAACTGTTGAAATACAACTGGCTTTATTGCTCTGAGGCTACCGTATTTATAACTGCACATTGTTTATTGTGTCTGGCACTAGGATTAAGCCTAATACTAGGCTGCTTCGGGCCTTGACTTATATATATATATATATATATATATATATATATATATATATATATATATATATATATAGCACTTGCTCCTTTGATACATTGACGGCAAGATGTTCTTGATGAAATGACAATACTAAACAGTCAAAATTACAAACCACCGGCTGTTAGTAAAAAATAAAAATAAAAAACATTAAAACCCCTACATTCTTAGCGCACATTCTAACACTTATTTGATCTAATAAGGACAAACATCACACAAAAAATACAGAACAATAAAAAGTCTTTATCGGTGATTTCAATTTAAAATATAATTAAAATATATATCGGGTATCATAGTTTTGCTACAATAGTTTACATACGTATACACGTACTATTTAATACAGAATATTTTGGATGGCGAGATGTTGCATATAGTAGGTGAAAATATGTAGTTGATCACAGATTGTTTGGGGTAATAATTGACGTCTGTTATTTATTTTAAAAAATCAGCTATTGTTGATAACAATGGATTACTTAATGTTGGTCTTAATATAAATTTTTAATTTCTATTAGATACCTTTTAATAAATATTATTGAAAAAGAAGGGAAAATTCTTCAAACAAAGCTCTTTTTGTTTTGTTTTCTTTTATATTTTTTTTTATTCCAAGTCCATCAAGGAAAAAAAAAAAAAAAAATATTTTTTTTTTTTAATTTAAGGTCTTTTCCAATTGTATTTCCTTTATCAAGTTAGATTATAGAAGATCTATGATTTCTTTATATTTCTTTATTTACTTAAAGTTAATCAATCAAATCAAAGTTAATTTAAACGTAGTAAGGTTTTTTCTAATTGAAATAAAAAAATAATTTCTCATTATAATCAGAATCAATTATATATTATTATATATATATATATATATATATATATATATATATATATATATATATATATATATATATATATATATATATACTATAATATATATACTTAATATATTTACTTCCTAATATATTACTTTACTCCAAATGATACTCGTAAAAGTTACTACCAACGTTATATGTGTTTGAAATAGGAATAAAATCTTCTATCATAGAAAATCTTCTATTGTTAAATAAATTGTCATTTTATGAAGGATATTCAATATATATTTTCCGACATTGGGTAGTTATTAAATTCAATTACACAATTATTGAAGATAAACCGATTCCTCACATTAAAGTCTGAAAAATAACCGTTAGTAAATTTTACACCAATTTGCAAGCATATTTTTTATTTTCATTAATATTTAATACCACAGAGAAAAAGGATCCACAGTAATAATGCGATTCATTCCTATTCACATATGCAAGGCTTCCTCTGTAATAAAAACTCTCGACCAACTTCTGTTACATGTCTGCATTAAACAAGAACCAACGAAACAAAAGCTTTCCGGAAAAAAAAAAAAAAAAAAAAAAAAAAAAAAAAAAAAAAAAAAAAAAAAAAAAAAACTTCTGCCCGAATATAAGTAAGCCAAAATATCCATATATTTATAAAAATCTGAACAGTTTAAATAAGTATAAATGTAGCATAGTATGAACGTAAATTAATATATATAATAATAATAATATAGTAGGTTTATACATTTCTAGAAATATTTGATATTTTTTTTCTTTCGTTAAATTCGCTGTACGTCATGTTCTTTTTTTTTTTATATATAACGCTTTCATATTGTTATGATAAAAACATATTATGTTTAGAAAAATATTGCTATTTTTATATTTAGCTACTGCTTAAGTTATAAAAGTTATAAAGGAAAACGATTTCAAATAAAAATAACAAAAAAAAATAATAATAAACTAGTATGCATCTAAAAAAAATAATTTAAACGTTAAAACAGGTTCACAGTTAATAAAATAAAAAATAAAAAAAGAGAATAGTTTCTATGCTGATAGCAGTCAAATAATTAGCTTTTAATAATTATACAATAGAGTTTATTGTATTTACGCATCTACCTCAATGGTTTAGGCAAGACGCATATTGCGGCTCGTCTGACAACTTGCATGACGTGATCGCGCTACTCGTGTAGTGTTGATAATCTTGCTACGCAATTTTTCTCTCCTTTCGCCTAGTAATCTTTTTTAGTGAAAATTGTGTTTATTAGAAAGTTTAGAATGAATGAAACAAGAACAATACTATATTTATTAGATTTAAGTCCAGAGACTGATTCAGATTATACTGATGAAGTTTTAATGCATTTATTGACAGCCAAGGAACTGTAAGCTAAGTTTAAAAGTTAATAAGTTTTATCTTATTAAAGAAAAAAAACCCATAGGAAATTTATATTCAATTCAGAATTATCCGATCAACAACTGTTCAAGAAAAACTAACTGTACTAAGGTAGTAGGGTGTGATAAGCTCGTGGACGTGACACGCGTGGCACGAGAAACTGTGTCTCGGGCTCTGTGCCACTATGCGCCTAACCTAAGAATGTTTAGTTGTATCTGATGTAGTGATCGTTGTTTTTATCAAATTAAACAATGTCTTTCATTTTGATTGTTTTCAAGAGCTTCTGCTATACTAATGATTATACTTACTATGCTTATATGCTTAATATACTAATGCTTTTGAAAATCCACTTCATTTTATTATTTTATTTATCCTGAAACAGGACAATCTAAGGCAAGGTGTGTTTTTAGCTGGTTTTTCTTTCTTGTACACTTGCTTTTTGTTCAATTTTCTTCCCATTAATTTTATATTTTATATCTTTATTTTATGTCTTCTTTCTCTCTCTCAGCTTTATTGTTCTTGTTATTAACATAAAAAAAAAAAATTGTATATTAAACAGTATCAAATCTTGTAATTTTTAATATATTTAGACCTAGTTGATGATTTATGGAATAATTTTCGATTTAAGGCGTTGATTTACACAAAGTTACCGTTAATGTTAATTGAAAGTATATTGCTGGTTCCCATTAAGCATGGAGGCCCTCTGGTTATGTTTTTCTCTTACGATTGACTAAATTATATTCCATGATTGGTATTTAGGTTTGAATATGGTTTATGCAAAAGTTTCACCTAAGGTATACATGGCAGTCCAGAAGAATCAATATAATTAATATTGATAAATTATTTGCCACTTCTGTTTGAATTTTTTTTGAGTCTTCGCAGTAAATCTAATAGCTTTAAGAAGTCCTTCCGCCTTTCCTTCTGAGAACTGATGAAGAATATTTTATATTCAAAACTAGTCTTTGAACAAAAAAATATTTCAACAGAAGTGGCTAATATTTCGTCAGTCATAATATCTATAAGTATACCTAATTCATGACCAAGCGATCAGCAATTAGTAATCATATTTCATAATTAACTCTTAGCTAGTACTAATAAAATAATATCATTGTAAATTAGTCATATACAATTTTAACATATATAATAAATATGATAAAATAAATTCTATATTATCAACATATGAAGCGTGAAATTTCTAAAGCAGCCAAGTTCATTTTTAAACTTTTCACAGCTGGTCGATAAGGTAAGTTCAGTCTGAATTAGGAAGAAGTATGGCGGTTTTTAATGTGATTTAACTACTCTTAGGAGAAAACTTTCCACGTAAAGATAATCTAGTAGAAAAACTATTTAAAAAATCTGGAAATCGGACTTGGCTGGTTTTGGAAATCTACGCCACAAATACTTTAACATCTTAATTATTTTAGTGTAAATAACCTTGGTGGATGTAACATCATAAAATGAATGAATATAATTTTAAAGTAACGAACAGTGCATTCAATGATATTAAAAAAATAGAGTTAAAATAAAAAATATAAATAACAAGTAGTTGAGCTTTTACCTTTGTTGTTGTTTGGCTGGGATTCAAGTATAATTTTATATGTCAATATAAATTTATCCTTTATTACGTTTGCTTCACCTCCTTCTCTATATCCTTTTTTTTTTATAATTAATTTAAAATTTGAATTTCCACCTTGCCTGATCTGGTCCTTCAATGTCATAAAACGTGACAAGATCTAATTAAAATAGCATTTATTTAGTAAAGACTGCAAGAATTCTTTGTTGAAGTTTCGATTTCTGTGCTATGTGTACTGTCAAATAAATTCCATTTAAGTAGTATCCGCATAATTTTGGAAAAAAAAAAAAAAAAAAAAAAAGGCTGATTCAAGAAGTTCTGGGAATTAATGTTCTTCGATCTATCTTCCTCTATTTTTCGCCATAAATCTTCAATTTTTTTTATTTTTAATTATAATGAGAATATGATTTGATTTTTGATAATTTCCCTACAGTTGGAAACAAGTACACAAAACAGTAAACTAACACCAAAAGTTTTTTGTTTTTTTTCTTTTTTGGAACAACAGCTATAAATTTAACTGCTCCCTTGTTTTATGACTCGGCGTCAGAGATGATTCGCCCTTATCTCAGTCCAATCCTGTGCCGCAGATAAGAAGGATGACGACGCCGCTGTGATGGGGCTGCCTACCCTCATTTCCGCAAAGCTTGCAGGCTACCCCCTACACTGCAATGCACTACGGAATTGAAGGCAAGCAACCGCCTCAACATATAAAGCTATATTAAACTTACCTATTTCTATATAATTAATACAAACACTATTTCATTTGTGTCGTCCGATTAGCCATAGCAGCATAAAAGTGACGTTAAACGAAATAAACAAACTATTTCATTTGTTTAATCAATGTTATTTCATATTCTATTCACTCTAGCAAACATTGCATATATTTTATAAATCAAGAATAATAACTATATAAATATGTATTTTGAATACACTCTACGTTATGAGGCGAAACCCAATTAAATGTATGAGCACATGCAGGGTTACTGTAGAGATGATTATAATAGAACAAAAAAATAATTTTATTCTGTGACAAAGTTCCTTATAAATAACAAATAAGTACAGAAATAAATACAGTTATATCTGGTCAGAGGCATATTAAAATAATAAAAATACAGATAGTATATACATACACATATATTATAACTAGATATATCAGTCTAGTCAATAAAGAATTATAGAGTACGGGAATAGAACAGGAGAGCAGAAGACCAACAAAATATTTGGTTCTTTACTCATATTTTCAAAGCGCTGCATCGTATGCAAAATATAACTATTTACTTAATTAAAGATAATTAAATTCCCTACAAATTATATTTGATAAACTTTTATCATTTTCCGTATCATTTCAGAGATATACGCTTGACAGACGTAAACATTTGTGAAAACCGATTTTCACCTCACGTTCTCATTTAAACTTACCTCCATATGTTCTAAAACGTTCATCCTATGACAAAACTCTTTAAGATAAATGCTGCAGAGCATTTAATTTCCTTAAAAAAATATATACATATTCCAATTTATCTTCAATCAGCCATAAATTACAATTTTCATGTTTTTTTTTTGTAGCATGAGGTATTTAACAATGGTTTTATTTTTTGAAATTCAATGCCTCCTATAAGTCTATATACGCATTAAGTATTCTAATTAACTGTATATAATGTACTTCAATGATTCATTCTCACATCGAGTCCCAAAACCTGCCGCACATGTATTTGCCATCGGTTATATCTTCTTCAAGGATGTGATAATTCTCATATTTTCAGGTCGAGTACTACCATTTACTCCATTCAGCATACCCGAAAGGTAATTGAAAATCAAAATAAATTTACAACCGAATAGCCTCGTCAATTTATAATTCGAAGTTCGTAAAAGCGCATGTATTAAATAAGTTGCGGAAGGTAGCACTTCTCCGCGAAAACACGTTATATTGAGAGGAAAATAAGATAGCATTGCACAAAAGAAATAGGAAATGAATTCCTATGGTCCTTTGATTAGTTTAGTTACTGTATAGGGAATTTAAGAAAAATAGAAAAAAAACAAAAAATTATAAACACTTAGTTTATAATTAGGATTGATGAATTAATTGCCACTTCTATTGAGATTATTTTATTAGAAAACTAGTTTCGAATGCTAAACATTCATCTTCAGTTCTAAAACATACAAAATTTTTTCAACTGAAGATGAATGTTTAGCATTTGAAACTAGTTTTCTAATAAAATAATCTCAATAGAAGTGGCAATTAATTCATCAATCCTAATTGTATTGATCCTTCTATATCATCATGCGTACCTCAAGTTAATTAGTTTATAGTTTTAATAAAAGAAAAATAAAAAAAAAAGAATATTTAGCCAATAAAGTTTTCGTTCATCAAGTTACCACAATTCAGGATATATAAATTATCTAAGGATCAAACAAAATGTGATTTTTAATTACTAATTTGCTTTTGTACGTAGAATAAAAAAAACAAAAACATATGATGCAAATGATCCTTCAGCGATATTAGTCATAAAGATTAAAATTGCTCCAAAGTATTAAAGATTAACAAAATATTTACTATATGCAACATTAAAAGGTCAATAGGAATAGCTATATTTCTTTCTTTCTGTTTTTTTTTTTTTTTTTTTTTTTTTTTTTTTTTTTTTGCTCCAACAAGCCTAGCTAGAATAGTGCTTTTGTAACAGTTGGCTGTAGTATTTATAGGATCGACTGAATAGCAAAACGGCAAACTGAGATCGTATTTTAGGCTCAATTGGAAATACCACCAGCTCTATTTTTTATTTATAAGAGAGTTATCATTAAAAAATTAAAATGAAAGAAAATGTCTTACTTTTCAAAAACAAATAAGTTACTTTACTATAATGATTTTCTTATTCAATATGTATTATAAGTATCTGACTTACTCCAGTAAGAAATATTATTTAATATACTTGTCGGTATACATTTGGGAAGAATTCTATCGAAATTAAGAAAAGTATTTAAATCTCCAATAACTGTAAACGAAAAAAATTAAAATGAAACATAATTTTAAGCAGAAAAATCCGTAAGTGTTTCAAATATCATAAAAAAATTAAACATAAATATAGAAATCCGTAAATTCTATAAGAAATAATGTTCAAATTAACAGGATAAGAGAAATAAATTATGGAAAGGACGAGAACTGATAATGCTGAATACATGTAATCCAGTAATGAAAAAATTCAGTTAAAAAAAAAAAATAATAATATAGAGACAAATATGATATTATTGAAAAAGGGGTGAGAGAAATTCACAGGAATGATGTTGCCAAAATGTAATGGAAACAAATAAGATAATCTGCCTAAATAAAATAAGTATAGAAAAAGGTTATCAGTTAAAGAGATATATAATACATCGATAACTAACGAGTAAAAGAGGAGGATGTCGAGTGAAAAAAGATTTTAAAAGTAAATAGCACAATCAGCAAAAGGTTCTATTACATACAACAGTATTGCAGAGAAGCACAAATTTGTTTACTTTCGCATCTGTAAGTCTCAAGTAAAAGAAAATGTTTAATTATATGAAAAATAAAAAATAAAGATAACAAAAAAACAAAACATGAAAAAGGAACATTGAACTGACAAAATATTGTGGAATGAAGATGTTTGTTGAATTTTTAAATAAAGTCTGGAAAATGAAATTATTTTTATTTTCAGAGGAACCGCAGTACATAATGGTTTAGACATTGACTCGACATGTGCTAGGGAGGAAGATTCTATTAACATGAATAGAGAAATTAATGAAATGACTGAAAATTAAATAAAGTGTAAATTATTAAATTAATGCATGCAAGAGTTTCCGAAAAAAATATTATACATCATACCATATCATATCGTTTTCTTAACAGATAAATTGTGTTCCTGTCCTGACCACCCCTTCAGAGTCCAAACCTTTTTAGCCGTGAAACAGTCGGCCCATTGCTCGATGGTGTCATCCCACTCTTTTAGAAGAGAAAGTGCTTCTTATCTAAACTTTTATTCAACTCACTTAACTTACCTATCATAACCATGGATGCTTTAAATAATTAAAACAACCGAATAATAAGAATAAGATAATGTATTCAATCCAAAACAAATTAATTTGAAATGTGTCAAAAATAAAGTGATACCAAAAATTAATCTATATATAATCATATATGCTCAAAGTAAGCAGAATGCACGCTGATTCTAGTGATAACATTACTATCTTAATCGGTCGAACACATCAAATGTTTTAGCCGTTAGAAGTTGTTGATAAACTCTCAACTTCAAAAAAGTTAACGTCCTTGAAAGGGTTGAAAAAAATACATTATTTTTTAAATTTAATAACATTTACGGGTGTTTTGGTGAGTTGAATCGAGATTTTATGTCAGTTTTAAATGAAAAACATTTCCCACTTATTTACAGTGGATTTCATTGGAATTGTGTCATTTTTATGGAGTTTTAGAGCACCCTAAGGTGAATTGTATGGTACTTTGAGCGTAACGAAATTATTTTTATTTCAAATAACAAACAAAACTAAAATTTTATGAGAAAAAAATATTTTTCTATCTTGACGAAGAGCTTAGAAAAAAAATAAAACGTGATTTTCATTTTTTTTTTCTCGGCTCCCAATGCTCATTGCTGCCCGTAACTGCATTTTTTGCACTATTATAGGTCCCTACTATATACACAAAAATCGGCATTCAAATCTGTAAGTTACAAGTCAAAACGTCCTCTTGTTAGTTTTTTTCATATTTTGAGTCTTAAAATTAACGTTTATTAGTCTGATATGGAAAGAAGTAAAAATAAATGTATTATTAAAAATATGAGGGCCTAGTTATTATAGACTTCTTTTCCTGCTGTAATCTATTTGCTAAAAAAAGGGGGCAACCCGAGGAGAAGCTTGTATTTTGTTCCTAAAACTCGATATCGGCTACAGAAAAAGGATCTCAAGTATTTTCTCATTAAAGCGGGGACGTGGCGGGTAGATGGTGATTGAAGAGACAAGTAATGATGCAGAGCCAATATCTCATGGCCCAGATGGCACTTCCATTGAGAACTCCGCCGTGGATTCTCATCTCGCTTCCACTATTGTCAGCCTCCTTGCCTCCACCCAGTGTAATTTAAATTATTTAGCACGAATCCATGAAGTGACATTAAACAATCATATATTAAACAAAGGTGAATTGATACTATATTAAAAAAATATTTTTCTTAAAATTAGGCATTCGGTCATAAAAATATTGTAGCGACTTAAATTAGCTTTGACCTTTTGCAGTCATCTGCAACTGGCAAGCATTCTATAACAGCTGTGTGGCACTCCGGAAATGACCGAGGGAAAAAGGTTAGCTTTCTTTAAGCTCTGATATACGATTTGACCGAACAAACATTATGTAATAAAATGTTATTAATACTAAAAAATATTGAAAAAAATTACCATAGGTAACATTATTTAAATTATTTTTAAAAATAACTTAAAACTTTTGTTGTTTCCTATTTAAACAATATCACTGACATTCCAACTTATCCTACCACTGTCCTCACCACTTACGCTGATGATAGGTGTGTTATCAGTAAACAATTATCCCTTCATTGCCTCCCAAACACTCCAATCCCATATCCTAACCCTTCAAGAATGGTGTCGAAAATAGAGAATCAAAATGAATCCAAAAAAATCCCACCAAATAACGTTTACTCTTCGTCGTAAACCCACGACTTCCTGTCCTAAAGTATCCTTTAATGATATTCCACTAATCCCTGCTGAACAGATCCGCTACCTAGGACTCCACTTGCACAAACATCTAACTTGGAATCTACATACAAGACTAAAACGACAAGAAGCTGCCCGTCGTTACAGACTACTTCAACATTTACTAGACAAACGTTCAAAGCTCCCAATTAATTACAAAAGACTAATATACATGACTGTGATTAGACCTGTCTGGACGTACGGAGTTGAGCTTTGGGGCTCCACTAAACCATCCAATTCATCTCGTATCCAATCCTTACAATCCAAAATCCTTCGAAAAATCCTCAATGCACCTTACTTTGTCACCAATAAACTTATCCATAAAGATCTTAATGTTCCATTTGTTGCAGATTTAGCCCAAACCAGACATCAACCCTTTCATAGTAAGCTCCATAACCACTCAAATGATTTCTCAACTTGCTTCCCACACGATTCCTGATAATCCTCTGAGGCGTCTGAAAAGAAGATGGCCCAGAGACCTTCTAGTGTAGAATTTTTATTAAAGTGCTACTGATGAGTAGTTCTTTTCAAGTTTTGTCACGTTATTGTAATAGTTAACAGCACATTTACTTGATGTATAAATTTTGTACAGTTGTAAATTTCAATAAATTGTAATTTAAAAAAAAAACAATATCAATTAAATAGAATTTTTTTAAAGTGTATTACATAATGTAAATTAATAAATATTAAGGAAATGTAAATAATAAGTAAGACTGTGTTAGTTTTAACCCTCCTGACCGGCTTTGCCCTCGTGTTCTTTTCTTTAATTACTTTTTTTTTTAATTTTATTTTTAAATGCACACCTACACTAGGCCATCCAATTCATCTCGTATCCAATCCTTACAGTCCAAAATCCTTAGAAAAAACCTAAATGCTTCTTCCAGACAACTCTCCGAGGCACCTGAAAAGAAGATGGCCTCGGGACCTTCTAATATAGTACTTCATTGTATAGAACTTTTATAAGTGCTACCAATGGGTAGTTGGTTAAAAACAAGTGACGTGTCATTTTATCAGTATCATCATATTTACTTGATGTATTATAATTGTATTTACAGTTGTAAATTTCAATAAATGACTTAAAAAAAAAAAAAAAAAAAAAAAATCCACACCTGTCAAAAAAAGAAAATTCCCAATCAGTGGATTTGCTGAAATCATAATATAAACAAAATTGGCATGTTAGGCATGAGTAGAGATAGTGCCTAGTGGCACCCCTTACCCATGTGTTTTTGTTATTAGTCTTAATGTTTTGGATTAAAATTTTTTAATCTTTTTATGTGTGTCTGTTAAGCAGATCCATAAATTTGTGATGCGCAGTTCCATATAGGTTTTAGTATATGTGTGTTGGTCATTAATTTCTGTCTTATATGTAATTTTGATTTTTTCCGGAAAAGTGAGTATACAAGTTTCAGTCTTATATTTAACAATTAACAATTAATGATTATTCGAAATTAACTAAGTTTAAACGTGATTTTTTTCATTTAACAAATTATAGCTCTTAAACGGATGGTCCTAGAGACAAATGTAATATAACAAAAAATAATTTTCATTTAGTTTCTGATAAGTCAAGTTTTAGCAAATTTTCGATCCGAAATACCAAAAGAATTAAAGCGTATCAAAAAAGCTCCTTCACTTAAAACTAGAAATTTCAAACGGTCCTAAACGGTAGGTCCTAGCGACAAATATTTTATAACAAAACACATTTTACATTAAATTTTTGACAGTGAGATGCCTTCAAATTTTGGATCCGAGAAGCACCAACTGAGCTAAAGGATGTCAAATAAGTTATACATGTTCCGTTCATTCTCTCTGCGTAACCTTCAATAAGAAAGCTATGCTTCCAAAAATAAAACTAAACATCTCATCCTCAAGTATAGAATGAATGAAACAAAAATCACTTATAAAATTAATTGAAATATTATTTAATACAGAATGGCCAACGTACAAAACTTTATCATTTTCGATAAATCTCAGTACATTTTATCACATTTAGAAGGGAAATCACTTTCACCCCTGTCCCCAGCTGTAGTGACTACTTGATAACATAATTATAAGGATAAGGTTGACCTGGAGGATAGCCGTGTGAAGAGGCGTGAAAAAAATATACAAGAATAATAACCGTTACTTCTTGAAAGGCCTAAGTATAACTACGGCTGTAGTATTTACATTTTGTTTTATACTTCACTAATACCAATATGTGAATTTATTTTACATTATGTTACATTTTTTATTTTACAAATTTATATATTTATTTATTTTACAATATTACATCATTTTATTTTATAAAATAATTAACTGATTACTTGTTATAGAAAAACTTTGACTTTGACGAAGGAAAAAAAAATTGACATTTTTTTATATACAACTAAAGCAAATTAACCAACAGAAGAAAAAACAAAACAGGACAGTGATAAAGTTTATTACGGACACATGCGTAGTAGACGAGATAACCTTCAGAACATGACTTGCTGTAACAGAGACGAAGAGAGCTAATCAGCTCCGAGCACCTCACGAAATTAGGTAGCGCTCTAAGATGGGTCGGGAAATTCGGTAAATGAAAACCTTTAGCTTTTCCGCTGTGTAAGAGAACACAAGCGAAAATTCGTAATATTGCAAGATATGTGTAAAGGTAAAAAGCGTAACTGAAATTATCAATGGCTTGAAAACATACTTTGATATCAAACACAATTTTTACCAAGGTTTCACCTGCTATAGAGTCATTTTCTATCCAAAAATGTTATTTATAGACCATAAGTTAGGGTAAGAACAAACGTGTTCAAATTGAGTCAACTTCCATTACTCTTGTTCTAATTTTCAAGAGTTTTTTTCGAGCTTCTCTACCAAGAGAATGAATTCGATTGGAACATAAAAAAAGTGGTTCAATCTTAATCATCTTTTGCAGCTACAACACAAATACATTGTGTACTGGATAATGTTGGGTCCATTTAGTAATATCCGTACCATCGCTATATGAAAAGCTAAAAGAAAAAAGTTGAATATATTTCTATGGAAAGGGGCAGTTCCTGCACTGGTTAATCAGAATCCAGTCAAGAGGAGTTCTACTGTATATTGTTATAAAGAATTGATAATACATATAAGCCATTATATTATGTTACCACCAAGAGTCATTAAGAAAAGGAACTAGATTGAGAAAAAGCTATATGAATAGAAGTCGATGCTATATGAATTATAAAAAAATGTAATAAAAAATATAACATAGTAAAAAGGGTGAAAAGGGTATATATGTTTAGGATAAGAAGTTACGATCGGAATATCGAAATATTCGGATTATGAGTCAACTAATACGTAGATGATTAAAAAGTGGTTGATCCATGAACACTCTATGCCTCCTAATTATGCTGTATATATCACATCTGTATTCATCTCTATATAACTCCATGAAAAAAAAAAAAAAGTTTGAAATTGCAATATTTTTTCCTTGTAATTTGTTGGCGGTTTGTTATGCGTAATTTTATGCCATTGTTTATACATCTAATTACATTATAAATACATCGATATGTTTTCACCAGTGCAGGAAATTTTTATTAACTTTGGAGTGTTTGAACTTGTTTGAGATGAGTAGTTGTGGTGTTAGGTATGTTTGTAGAGTAGTTGGGTATGTGTTCTTGTCTTCTGAATTGATGTGTGAGTATAGTGGTCGAGTGTTTGCACAAGTTGTGTGGTCTGAGGTGGTTAATTGAGTCTGTACTCTCTCCTGTTCAATTGCCCAAGGAATGCCTATTTGGAATCCATCAAGAGGTTTAGTTTAAATTTGCGATTTCTGGTTGTCTAAACGCATGTTTTATCTGGCCTTCCTTGACACCACCACCACCACAACCATTTTTGGATGGGACGTTAAAGAAATTCTGAACTTCTTCAGAAGTTTTTAGGATTCACTGAGAGAAAAAAACCTTAGCTGGCCTTTTAACACGCACTAGAAATACAATTATCTTCGCAAAAAATTTTACTTTTTCTTGATGATTACCCAACGCTTGGATTTTGAGCTAAATACAAGAACTGAATCAATTTCTCATTTTGTAACATGTATTTTGGCTGGAGGTATATTCTTTTACGGTGTAACTTCTTTTTTTTTCACTGGCAAAAAGTTAACATTTTGACAAGCTCTGTTGGTGTTGCTCGGATCGAAAATTATTCCATTAGTATCTCATCAGATATTTATTCATGAATAATCATTGATTGTTAATTTAATTATTACTTTAAGTAATTTGATCCGGTTAATTTAAAAATGTAAAGCGGAGAAGTTTCAGATTATGGATAGACGTGTTCATGATCTATCTTTTTTCCCAGTTAGGGAGAATTTTTCTAATTGAAAATTGAAATATTGCAGAATAAAAATAGATTTTCAGCATATACTTATATAATAGCAGTTTTTATAATATAACATAATTAATTATTATATTTGATTTTTTTTTTTTCTAGATACTCCCTTATGCTTATGCTAATCGTGGGGTCAGCATAAGCATAGGGTCAGGTTTTTGAAGGTATACGAAGAGTTATCTTAAAGCTATGATCTTTTAAGAGTATTAAATATACTGCGGTCCTAAGGTGAGTGATTGGTTATGCTTTTGTTGGCGTTAGACGTACCTTTCATTTTCCACTAGGTTGTGATTCCTCTGTACATTATATAAAAACAGGTTTTATAATATAACTATAAAAATTATTATGTTTGATATTTTTTTAATAATCTGGATGTAATTTATAATAAACCAAAATAAATATTTATATATAATAATGGCTTAAATGCTAATGGTGGTGTCAGCATAAGCATCGGGTCATATTTTTAAAGGTATAAGAAGAGTTTTCTTAAAGCTATGATCTTTTAAGAGTATTAAATATACTGCGGTCTTAAGGTGAGTGATTGGTTATGCTTTTGTTGGCGTTAGACGTACTCCGAGTACGGTACTGGTTATCAATGCTTTCCTTACGTGAAGGTGAGCTTATGATTCAGGATTAATTTGGAAGCTTGGATTGTTATTTAATTTATATTTTTATTATTAACAAACTATATGGGAGTTAGTGGAAGGAATACTCAAGAACTACTCCGTAAAATGGGAGCCTATAAGTTCTAGGCAATTTCCATGGTGGCACTGAACTCAGATCAAGAAACACGATACAGAAATTGAAAAAAGAATAGCCGCTACCAACCGATGTGTACTCTCGCTACACACGCTACCAATCTCTGGATAACAAAACGACAAATCATCTTTACAAGAAACTAATAATACTCCCTCCGTAGTGATAACGGTTTAAAAAGGCTACCACCAAGGCAAATGAAGGAAAACTATAGAAATTCGAGTAAAGAATTTTTTCTTAAATCTTCAGACATTTAAAAGACTATATTGTATTGCACCAAAAAAAATAAAGAATAGGAAACTTTATGAACATCGTTAATCACATCAAAATTGGATAGGCTTAATTTACGCTGGATAGGCTATTTCCCACAAATTGATGATTTCAGAATCCGAAAAATAGTCTTATTTTAATATAAATAGCACAACAAAAATCCAAGAGTAAGGTGAGGGGGGACGGTTTACCTTTAGACTTGTAAGATGTACATATTTTATAGGCGAAAAGACCTCGTGACGGGATTTTGCATTATCTATCATGATTGTTATGAACTAGAAATTTATTTAAGTAAAACTAGTATTAATTTTAATTCATAAAGTTTATGTTCTAGTACTAGTTTAATGCTAAAGGAATTGGCTTTGGTATTTTTATTTCTTGCTAGGAAGGGTCACTGTATTAATGCCATTGTGGGAATTGAAATTCCACACTGGACATTTCTACTGATCTTGAATAAGTTATTGCGTTCATTACACTATTTATAAATGTATTTTATTGTTTATATGGCATTATTTCTAATAAATTATTTTATAATTATGTATATTAAATATGTAAATACATTAAAGATATAAAATTATTAAATGCAATTAACAAAGATATTAATTATGGAGGTAAAAAGGCGTTAAGTACATCAAGTATATTTTTTGTTATTTCTAAAAGAAATAGATATGCCTATACATATTTATTTAAAAGGAACTTACAACACTTTTGAGAATCAGTATCATTTTTTACACAGAATAGAACAAGCTATCATGAATCTAAATGTGGACCAAGATGTCATCTGGCATTCTGTGTTAAAGAAACCGCATTTGGAATCAATCGAATCCCTTAACTATCACTATTTTAATCTATGAGATATTTCACAATTATTATACAAACTGAAATTTTACGTAATAGTGGGCATGAAACGAGAAGACTATCCAGGTGTCATTTATTTCTTGTCTTTTGAGATATCTTAATAGTTGAACGTGTGCTTATAACTCATATAATCTAAGAAGAAAATATATGAAATTTAAGTTTGATGAAATATTTCCTAAAATTGTGTCTTAACTTTAAATCAACTCATTAAAGTTCATGTCAACATCTGCTGATTTTTATTTTGAACAGTACAGTCTTCTATAAGTGATAGTGCGCTTTATCTGCCGGTTTGGTTTCACAAGAGCCGTGTACACTGTGTACTAGGAAAATTAATATGTCAGAGCGAAGTTAGTAAAAAGTTGGAAAAGAAGTTTGTAGAAGGACAAGTTAACTTAACTAGTTAAAGCACCGGATAAAGCCTGAATATTAATAAACCTTTGAAGTTATAAAATAGGTCATTCTACCATACTTAAAAGCAAATTTTGTTGGGTTTAACGAAGTTTATGGAGTATGATTAATGCTGGTTACAAATAAATTATCTAAATTTCATTAATATCTGAGACATGGTATAATATTTGAAGTGTAAAACATACGTTTCTTTTCTATAAAACATTTGAAATAGACATACAATATTCTCTGTTTGTTATTAATATGACAATACCAGTAATATTAAATAATAAGAGTTTTACCATTATCGAAAATGGTTATTAACTTATGTACATCCGAGAGTATCATATATACTCGTATAACATAGCAGTTCTTTTGACTCAGAAAAATGGAACTGCTAAATTTGGTATGTTTGATTGGTGTATTTCAGCCTCATTAACGCTGAGAGTCTTATTTTATTTATGTATTTATTGCTTGGCTCTACAGCCCTAGATGGGCCTTGGCCTCACGGAGAAGAGATGACCATTGGAGTTTATCCATAGCTTTTCTTCGCAACCCTCTTATTTTTAGATTTTTCAGGTCCGCCTCCACATTATCCTGCCACCTTATTCTAGGCCTTCCTCTTAATCTGGTACCATCCGGTATGTCATTCATCATCCTCTTCGGCAGCCTCTCGTCCGGCTGAGAGTCTTAAGAGATTAAAAAATTAACAGCTTTATTCCTATATTCGTCTTCTAAGACGTTGAGTATAACAATGATTATGACAATAATAATAACGTTTTCTAGAAAAATCCTAACGCCTCCAGCCAATAAAAATCATTTTTACTCACACATCAATTATAGATGTTATCTAGAACTTAAAAATTATGAGCACCCATAGAAGAGATAAACGAAGCGTTTTGTTTTTCTTCTATAAAAATGGAAGAATCATCAGTTTAGTCAAGTTGGAATAATTATAGTTATGAATTGAATTTTTTCCTGAACGAATTTAGGACTAAAATGAATAAATAAACAGTTAAAATAAACCAACAGAACACAGTACGGAAGTACAAAGTTGATGATTTATTGAAAAACCTAGACGAAGAAGAAAAATCATCGACAGAAAAATATAAAGGTATAAATTATTTAAAATGTAATTGATTATGTATAAAAACTAAAATCAAATATATTTGTCCAACTGATGTTCTTTGAGATATTGGAGAAAAATAAAAAAAATCTCAAACCTCTCTGAAACCCTTTCTCATCTTCCATTCGTCTGACTTATTATTTTGAATAAAACACTTAGATGAGCAACCTAAACAAAATATATGAATCTTTCCCTCTTTCTTTGTTACTTAAACTACTATCTCGCCTATAAATAGAGATAAATTGAGGAATTTGTATAGACATCAAATGTGACAGTTTCAATGGATAGTAAACGTAATCTTATAGCTTAATTCTGACATGCAGTTTATATTCGCTATGTAAGCTTATAAGCTACACCCAGACTATCAACTCATGAACAAACTGATACCTGGAAGCAGTTTCTTGCTCGTTAAGCACCAAGGATTAAACCAGGCTATGAAAGAAAGGACACATACGCGATTCGAGGTATATCACCGCCAGGTTAGTGGGAGGAATAGGTTTTGATACAGGTCTCATCACTCAGTGGTAATAAGTACATTAGCATGCAAGAGTGTGGAAGGAATTAGCATCTAAATGCCGGGGCCCCTCCAAAGGCTTAGAGGCACACGGCTCGCGAGCTCGCTTAATCTCTTACTAAACTCCTAATCTCTCCTTTTATGTCCTACAGTACTTTTCCTTCGTCTAAACGCTAGTTTATGTACCATCACGTAATTGGATGTGATCTTACTTTGTAGGGATTAGATCGGAAAGTAATAAAACATTCAAAGTAAAAACTATATCAATTGATAGGATATTGTAATGTGCTCAGTCCTAAACAATTATTCAGCTTATTATAACTTATTTTTTATTTACTATGAGTCTACTGGGCTAAACAGCTATTACAAAACTGGATATAAACTGGATACTAATTTTTAAATTTTTTTTTTTTTCCTAAAACTCGATTTCTGCACTTAAAACACTGTTCCCAGCTACCTCAGATTTATTTGTCTTTGTTAAGTTACTCAGGGATTGTACGAAGAGAGTATTCTAAAACGACTTAGCTACGTAATATGTAACATGTTAATACCTCCTCGAACAATTCTAGACGGTTCTGGATTGTTTCAATCTATATAAACAAGCAGTAACTCTGAGACTAAGTACGATTGTCATGAAGAGTGGGTGACTACTGTTTGAAGCCGTACTGTTAAGTCCTTTGCTGTTACGTTGTTGAGTGAATATAAACTGTATTGTCTTGTGGGTTAGCCCTTGTTTATTCGTTGTAGTATCTGTTTTAGTATCTATTAATTTAATCTATTTTAGTATCTATTAATGTTTTATAATCTTCTATGCATGTTAATATAGGTTGATAAAGCCATTTTGTGGCTATATGAGTGCTACACTCTAATTTATCGCTATTCGTTATGTATCATCACTTTTAATCTTGATTCAAACAACATATAATTGAAAATACAAATAGGTCTTGACGGCCGAAGGAATGATTGTTTCAAGAACGTAATAATTCTCATAATTTCTGCGGTTCTGGTTCAGATTCGGCCTAGGAGAGTAGAAATTTATTATGTGGTGGATAGAATTTATTCCGGTTTTCCCAATATGACAAGGCTGGATTGTAAACATGTACAATAACCCCTTTTTCCTGCTTACGTTGAAGCACCTAAGAATAACAAGCATAAAAACAACAAAATATAATCTGCTAGGTAATGCCTGCACATATTACTTATATCATTGATAAATGTGGCAGTTATGTGATTCAGGTGCAACAAAACATCAAATAAAAATCAATATAATATAGTTAGGGTACTGTGTCAATTAAAGATAAATGCAAAGAATCGGCTAGATGTTCAGTAAATTTTTTTATGCTTCTAAGGTTACAAAACAATAGGTGTATGCATTCAAATACAAAATAAATCATCGATTTGATTAAGTGTATTTAACATGGTATTCATCATGATAAATACACTTTCAATCAATCATTGATATTGTAACATTCATATTAAACATCGGAATCATGATAATTCCGTTCAAGGACTGCATTCTATCTTCTTGGCATAACCTCCGATTTACCAATATGATATGTAAATATAAGTGAATCAGATTAATATAATTAATGGGTGATTCTCAAACTACAGGCAAATTTCTAGCTTCCAAAACTCTAAATTTAAATGTTGATAAATCTTGCTTCAAACATTTGATATTTCCTGGAGGCTACCTGTAAGGATTGTAGTTGGTGCAGCAACACATGAAACACTACTTTTTCTAAAATTTCAGTTTATAATTTTAACCCTTAACCACCTCTCGTTTTTTTGCTTTGCGTTCTCCATCAGACATTTTTTGACGCACCATTATGACTCTGAAAAATAAATAAAACCTGCATGACGCAATAACACTAAATTAAAATTACTAAAAGTTTGACCAAAGTACTTCATAGACAATGTTCATAAAACCAAAACCCAAGTTAATAATTAAAAAAGAAAAAAAATTAACATGAATACACGTACGCCAAGTGGCCAAATAATTATTTTAGTCATTTGGCCATAGTATTGCTAAAATTATTTAAAAAGGAATTTTTAACATTGTCTTGCTTTCTTAACATTTGCCTGTATTATAGACATACCATGAAAATGTTAAATTATTGATGGCCACAACAACGTGAAAATAAGGTTGAAAAATTCATCTTTTTCTCATTTTCTCGGGAGTATATTATGAGGGCCGTAGCCTATTATAAAAACGCATGAGGCCCGTTACAAATAACTATTTGGTTAAACTGATTTATAGTGGACACGACAATGTGAACAATGAATGTACTTACAGTCAGAGGTGGTGTTTGCACTAGGATATTCCGCCGTACAATGGTTGCATGGTTACGAATTGATACGTCCAAACTGCTGCCTGCCACAGCAAATAAAAACTAAAAAATTCCAAAAATTCCTTCCGATTACTTTTTATCAATTTTTTTAGTAATCACACGCCGATGTTAAAAAATCACAGGGACAAGAATAAAGTAACTCGGAGATTGGTTACTTGGGCATTATAATTCTGAAAAACACATTTTCACTTTCTTCCACCACTATATTTTAAAATTACTACCCATTAGTTGAGTAATTTTCGCCCTATCAAGTAATAATTATTTACATAATTGTAAATCTAAGCATAGGGACAAGCCACGACAATGTGGATCGACGTAGAATAACCTAAAAATGTTACCCTAAAATACTAAAACCCCAAAAAAATTCAATTAATAGGATTAATTCACATAACATAAATCGAGTTGGAGACAATACGAACGAATTAACGAAGTTTACTTTATTGAATTTTAATGGGCGGGGGATACAAATTTCCCTGTAGTTTGAGAATCAGCCTACTAAGTGAAATAAAAAAAAAATCTAATTATTTCAGTATTTTCGAATAAGAAGTGAACAATAGAATGTAATAAATTTTTAAAAAATTGTTAATTATTGGGAATAGAATAAAATAAATATTTTCCATTTCTTTTCTTATTCCAAAAAGAAATAATAATTACAATGACCCTGTAGTGGTTTTATTTTGTTATCTTTCTTTCCTTTTTTTTTGTTTGTAAAAAAAAATGTAACAATTTTTTTAATGGAATATACTGTAAAGAAAACAAAAATAAAGTTTTAAGATTTAAATATGTGAAATCGAATATATTTACTATAAGTATAAAAAAAGTTCCTCCCTCATAGGTGTGCTCCCCTCTAAACTATATTTAACAGCCTTTTTTAAACCAAAAGTGAGTTAAGAATAGCACATTGAGTTACTTAGGAATCGTTCTAGGCTGTTAAATTGATATTCAGGGGGTTTGGTACATCCCAAACCAAGTTAGTAGATATTTCAGTAATAACTCTGTGAGTGCCCCTAGAGAAATAGTATTAGGTTGCAGCTGCTGGTGAGCTAAGCCCAGATCTGGCCCGTCTTCTGTGTTTTATTGTCAGCCATGTTGGTATTTCTTCCTACCGGGTTTATGTCTCAGTCTACCATGAAAAGACTGGCATTTACGTTCACTACAAATCTCTGGACATATATAATATACATAATATACACTATATATATATATATATATATATATATATATATATATATATATATATATATATATACGTAATACACTCAATTCAAAATTCAAATATTCATAGCAGCTTTACTAAAAAAAATATAATAGACTTGACTACATTGCCGAAATAAAATTATGAGTATTAAGGGCCGTTCAGAAATAGAAGGGAACGAAAAACAGGCGCTATGGTTTAATAAGATCCCTTTTTCTTATATAAAAGAAGATATCAGAAAGGAATTAATATTTAAATGGAACCGTATGTGGATAACTTCAAAACAATTTCCAAGCCTCCATCGTTTTGTGCCTACTGTCTCACCGCAAAATGTTAGACGTAAAATATAGTAGTGACTACAGGAAGTACCATATTAGTACTAGGACTATTCATCAACGGAAACAAAACCAAATAAATGTGTATCGAGTCTGTTCGTCGTTATCTGGTGGATATGTAAAGTTAGGACAACATGACATCAAAGTGGTCTAGACATTTGCATATCTGTGTACGCAGGTTAATGTCTGAGATGGCATTAATGAAGAAATAGGTCGGTGTAATATGGCAGACGATCGATGTTAATTTTGGGAATGCTAGGCTAAGAATTTATAAGACACTAGACTTCGAAAAATAATGAGTTGTCGCTCCACGGAAAAGCCTGTACAACGATATGTAACGGAAAACCTAAACTGCCATGGCTAGTTCGTATTGCAACTAACTCAATAACTCTACTAGGTGTCAGAAATTGGAAGGAGGTAGCACTTAGCCGTGAAGACTAAGGATCAATGCTAGAGCAAGCCAAGTCTTTACTATCAGGGACTTAGTGCTATGTTCAAAATTATCAATTAATGTACAATTTTAATATGTGCTGTAAATATGCATAGAGCAAGTAACTATGAAAAATAAACATTATATATATAAATATAATTTATTTTTTATTTTGAAGAGAAAAGATTTACTCGGTTAGGATTCGAACCCAAGTCTCCACTTCTCTAGCGTGGTGCCTAGGCACGTCTCCACTTCTCTAGGCACCACGCTAGAGAAGTGGAGACTTGGGTTCGAATCCCAACCGAGTAAATCTTTTCTCTTCAAAATAAAAAATATATTAATAATATATTTATCATCTAATAATTATTTCATAATTTGTAAATATAATTTACTTTTATAAACGCATGACGAATATTTGTATTCATTTTAAGTTGATTATGAATAACAGATATTCGGAATATGAGGCCCACAAAACTTATGAATACGTTAACATGATCCACAGTTGTTGCATCGTACTTTATGATGAATGGAACATTTGTATACAAAGGATGACGAAGTGACGAGAACAGATGATCGAAGAGTTCGCATGTGGCCGCCATTCCAGGCCTGGGAAGGGATGTAAGACCTGAAGATGGGGACTTTCACATATCGAAGAATGATAAAAATTGCCGCGGGGTAAGGGGAGGTCCCCCGCCCATTGTAGCGTGGGGGAGCAAAAACTCCCGAAGCGAGAATAAGAGTTATGGAGGCGTAGCAAAGGCGCATGTCACCATATTAATCATCCATTCGCAAAAAAGAAATCAACGGATCATTTATATTCTACTAGTTCTTCAGTTATTGTGTTATATTTTTTTGAAGTGTCGTCCAGCATTTGTAACTGCCATTTTTTAAAGATAACATTATCAAATGAACTTTCAACCACTGATTTTTTTAGTAACTTCAGGACAACTTATCACATAACTTATCAGAGTTAATACTATTTCCGAATTTCTCTTATTCTCGAAAGTATCCTTAACTTGTCATGAATCATGCCACTAGTAGAAATGGTCAAATGAAAACTGTGACTTGTTTGTAACCATGAACCGACTTTACTCTTTCAATGGTATTCTTTTTTTTTCAATTATCGTTTAAATAATTTTGTTAATAAAATAACTTACTAACAATTATTCCAATATATCGTTCTTGCAACTGCAAAGTCTTTAAAGTGAAAATATGTGGTTTTTGGATTCGATCTTTAGCGATGGCTTACGTTTATTTGGCATAATCAGATAGTTTGTATAATTGACCCTTTGACAGGATTATTACTTCTCTTTACAGAGTGAATTTAGATTTGAGAATTCGCTAAAAAGTACATCAGTTATAGAGCAATTGATGAAGTAATATAAAAGATGTGTTTTTTTCACATTCGATACTTTGCAGTTGTATGGATGATATTGCGAACTAGTCAATATTAGTATTTTTTTAAAATAGTTATTTATTTTAATTTACAGTTCTTCGAATTACTTGGCGTTTTAATAAATATTGAAATATTTTATCATGGAAATATATTATAAATTATTGTTTTTTCTTACGTCTTTGTCGGTAGGTTTGGTAACTGATAATCTTTTTGCATTGTATGATCTGTAAAATGCTACTTATAATCGTTATAATCAGCTCTAAAGTGCTAAACTGAAAGCTTATAAAATAACTAACTACCTTTTATGGTCGAGATAGGGAGAGACCAGGATAGTGAAGGGGTAAAATAGTGATGGTTGGCTAGACCATTATTCAGCTCGGCTAGACTGAAAAAAAAACAACTGAAAACTATGAGGACCGCTAACGACAAAAGTGGATTGAAAACAAGAGTGTGGATTTGTGTGGGTCTGTAATTGGAGTATGGGCGGGTTGCCTGGCATTGCTCCATGGACCAGTCCACATAGCTCAACTCACACCCAGCTGCTTTTTTTTTTTTTTTTTTTTTTTAGTTCAATGGATAGACGTCGGTCACGTTCACTCTAAGGTAAGAAATGCTTAGTATTTGAAACAGTAGTCGTATGTAAAAACATCAAAAAATATGAAATATACATTTTCCAATCCCTCACTTATATTTTAGTGTTTATTATTATAAAAGGTTTCTGGTTTCAATTCCCATCTGCAGTTTCTAATGAATCTAAAAACTTCTAAATCAAAATCATTCATTTTATTTTCAATTTCCTGATATTCCTAATAAGAGTTTGTCAATTTTCCAAATATGTTTTTTCTTCAGGTAAAACATTTTCATAATAATTGAAAAAAGACAATTTCTCCATGATATATCATTGGTAAGATTTCTAATCCCGTTATTTTCATTTTTTTCGATTCTTTTTGTATGTTTAAAATTAAATCTCGTATCTAATGTTAAAATCCAAATACACAAATTCAGCTTGGATCAGGTTTTGACAAAACACTTTCGAAGTTCAAGCCGAAAAAATAATAACACAATTAGATCAAAACTCATTTTGTATTTATTGTTATAGAAGGTGCTAAAATGCACATAGCTGAATTGGCAATCTCACCGATGACATATTATCATGAAGTTTTTAGAAATTCAATCATACTTCCCAATTTTTTTTAATCTAAAAAAATATGTTTTTAGATTATTTCCGATATAAAGATGGAGTTAGAATTCCGGAATATCCTTTGATAAACTATATCAAAATACAAGATAGATTTCACCAGAATCATTAATTTATAAATTGACTTACTATCAACCTTAATGGTAAAAAAAATAAAAAAAAATATCTCAGTTTAGATCCAGGATTAAAGTATGGAAACATAGTACATGTCTTTGTGATACATATATTAACATTTGGGTAGGATCAGTATGTACAATAATTTTTCGGTTATAGCTAATACAGATTTATGATAAGCAAAGTAGTTATGGTGAGGAGGATGTTATGTGCAAACACCAAATCTAAAGAAGCGTTACGTGTTGTGCTGGAATTTTTGCTATCAATGAGTCACACCTGAATAATATTAATAATATATTTTTTTTTCTCTCTCTTTCAGATTTTGATTCACACCTGTTATTAGGATAACAATCAGTGAATGTGATGAAATTGAATACTACAGGCCTTGTACGCGTGTGGGAGACTAGTACTCAATAGTACCTCCTCCTGGCATGGATTAAAGAGATTTATTTGAGCAAATCCCTCATCCAGCTTCTTTTAAGCCTTCTGAGAGTATTTCCAGGTCATTAATGAGTATGTTGTTATGTCCATGAAGTCTGTCGTGAAATCGTCTATAAAGGTCATGTATATTTTCCTTTATTGTGGGTATTTCTAAATCAGTGTGAAGTGTGTTGTTTGAAATGTACCAAGGTGATTTCGTGATTAGTCTGAGTAATTTTGATTGGAATATTTGAAATTTTTAAGGTGTGTATTGTTTGCAGTCCCGTATATCTGTGTGGCGTATGTCCATATGGGTTTAAGTAAGTAAGTGCATGTATTCAGTCGTTGTCGGAGTTTTAATGTCGACCGTTTATGAAGCATTGGATACAGAAGTTTTAATCTCTTGGTTAGACTGAGAAGTTTTTGTTTTACATGTGGGCCCCAGGTCATACTTCTATCAAATGTAAGTCCTAAGTAATGAATTTCGTTTGTTTGTGGTATGGGTTGATTGTCGATGAAGACAGGTGGACAAGAGTCTTGTCTGAGTGTAAAGGTTATGTGCTGTGATTTGGTGTAATTTAGTTTTATTTTTCATTGTTTGAACCAGTCTTGTAGTATTGTTAAGTGGTGTTGAAGAGTTAATGATGCAATTGTGGGGTCTTTATGTCTAGTTAACATCATCAGCGTATGTTGCTGTAAATGTTTGAGGGCTAAGTGACATATCGTAAGTGTAAAGAATATATAACAGTGAAGCTAGTATTGACCCCCTGTGGTACTCTAGCTTTTACTGGATAAATAGAGGAGATATCTGAACCTTGTCAGACAGAGAAAAATCTATCAGAGAGAAAAGATTGAAGGATCAGATAATAGGTAAAAGGAAGAAGATTTTTCAATTTAAAAGAAGTCCGTCATGCCAAACTCTGTCAAATGCTTGGGCTATATCTAGAAATACCCCAGTAGCATATAGTCTTTTCTCAAGTGAGATTGATATGAAATTCGTTACACGGTGTAGTTGATGAACTGTTGAGTGAAATGAACGGAATTCAAATTGATGTGTAGGCAGTACTTGTTTATCTGTCAGTACGTCCAGTATTCGTCGGTAAAATAATTTTTCAAAAACTTTGGAACACAAAGAAAGTAGGCTAATTGGTCGGTAGGAAGAAGGTGAATCGGTGTTTTTGTTTGGTTTATGTATCATGGTAATATAAGAATATTTCCATTGAACTGGGAATTTTGTAGTCCTGAGAATTGCGTTGTAAAGTGTAGTTAGAAAGACTATAGCTTTTTTGGGCATTTTCTGAAGAAGATCAGCGGTGACTAAGTCTAAGGTTAAGGTTAAGGTGATTAATAATAATTAATAATAATTTTTGTTATTAATAAGCCATGGTAGGCTCTAGTGTGACCATGAAGCGGGAATGTAATATTATAAATGAGTAACAATAATAAATGTTATGCGAGGTAACGGACGGTTACACTCTTGAAACCCAGTTCAGTCCCCGTAAATACATGTACTATAGTAAAAAACAAAACAAAAAAGAAGTAAATTAATTAATATTTATCATCTACTTATAACTATCTGATTTGAAATGAAACATAAAAATCGGAAATATTTTACTTGTAATATGTAGTAATGTATTATACTTTTTCATCTAATATATCACTTGTAGGGTGAGAAGTGAATATGATCCCTGGTTATAGTGCAGAATGATAGGGATCATCTCGAAGGAATTGATTTTAGACTGCAAGACAGGTTCCCAAAGCGTCAATTAGCTTTTGACAAGATAGAACATAATTCTTGGAATCTTCAGAGGGCATACGAGATGTTCAAATAGCACTAAAGGACTATATATTGTTACGGTCCGAGGTAGTAACTAGTCGAGAGGGGTCTCTAGCCTTTACTTGTCTCGAAGGGTCTGGGCCCTAGGTCTGGAATGTTCGCTGAGGGTTTAAATTGGGTAGCTCTCAGCCTGGCAAGTCAGTAGGAGAGTGGCAGTCAGTCAGTAGTCAGTCAGTCATGAGGCAGTCAGTGAAGAGGCAGTCATCGGGGAATCGTCAGTCAATTAGTCACCGGCTGAGGCGATGACTGTCCAGTGGCAGTGATTGTATTGGTATCAGTCATGAGGAGTATCATGTGTCAGTAAAATTAGCAGTTGTAAGCCTTTGTCAGTAAATGTAGTCAAGAGTCTGCTATGAACCAGTGACAATCCAAGTGGGCAGTGATTTAGTGTCAGTAATAAGCCTGTGGCAGTGAAAGTAATGGCAGTCTCTATGTGTCAGTGTAATAGAATCTTATGTATATTCGTGAAACCTAGCATTCAGTTATTTAGGATAAGTATTGTATAATATAGAAACTAGTGTAATTAGATACAAGTGATAAGTGTTATTGTTAGTTTTATTAGATTGAGAATCTAGATGTATTTA
Organism: Euschistus heros; assembly: GCA_003667255.2. Taxonomy (NCBI): domain Eukaryota; kingdom Metazoa; phylum Arthropoda; class Insecta; order Hemiptera; family Pentatomidae; genus Euschistus; species Euschistus heros. The sequence goes on along the minus strand of RCWM02000404.1, from coordinate 647,925 downwards.
TTGAGTTGTAAATAAATTAGTGTTTGATATTTAATTGTAGTTTGATTAGCCATATCCCCAGTGGTCCGTAACAATATATTTAGAAATATTTGGAAAAATATATCAATATATTATTTTTGAAGAAATATTTCCTTTATTGTTTCGTTCTGTTAAGTATTTTCAGCTAATGTTTAAATATACGATTGATTTAGATATTTAAAAACAACGAAAAACTCGTTTTTTAATGTAACAAATGTAGAATCGCCTTACTAAGCTATTTATAATAAGTGACTGGGATAAGTCACGGAAGTCTTAACTTCTCTCAAACAAACTTCGAAACGGATTCCACGGTAAGACTGAATTGGATGATTGCGATTTCTGAATAAAACCCAAGGTAAGCCACAGACGAGAAGGTTGTGCCAAGATCAAAGCGGGCCTTGGGGATTAACAAGGCCCCTTAGCCAAGGTAAACTGTACTTAAATAGGATTTAGACCTATCTCTTACTCAGGGATTATTCATGAATTTTGACAGAAGCCGCAAAGTAACTGACCGGCCCAAACGATTTTATGTTGTTACATTTAGCGGTTTTAAATTACAGCAACAAAAAAAAAAGGATAGAAGACTTGTTACAAATTTAATTTTATAATGGTTTTATACATTGTCAACTACGCATTGTTGTGTTACAATAAATCTTTAGGGGAACTCTGTTTTAATTGGATTCAGAGTAATATCTTGGAAACAAGAATAAATCTATGCTGAGAATATTTAAGGTAGACAAGCGTACGTTTTGAACGGAACTGCCACTTTTTTGACAGATACGTCCTGTTCACCCAACTAAACACTATGGGCATCCGCGTGTGTCCGTTTTAGCTGTATTTGTCACTTCCGCCCATAGTTTATTTATGGTTATATATGTTTATGAATGATTTATGAAGTTCTCATCATTTATCCATTTTTTAAATATAATAATTAATTTTTGGCTTATTTCTTTGACAGCTATTTCTAAATCCATCTATAAATTATTTTTGACTCAATCAGCAGAAATTTAGAAAATTTACATAAACCAACAAAAAAAAAATTATGGCATAAATAATTTTATTACATTATATTTAATAAAACTGATTTTTTTTTTTTTGTTTTTTTTTTTATAGCTTCAATAAAATTAAAAAGGATCTCATTCAACCACTTGAAATACAGTATTTTAAGAATAAACTGAATTTATGAATTTATTATTTCAATCCCATTACAAAGAATACCATTGGTCTCTTGTATAGCCGTTTAAAATTAATTATCGATGGACGTTTCACCAATTCAGGCATCATTAAAAAAACACACTAAAAATCACATTAATGTGGAATAAAAAAGAAAGCATATATTCAGTCAACAGTTTAATGCAGAAGAACATTATAGAAGTTGCCAATGGTCGTAGTAGGAAAAAAAGAGTAGAACGATTAATTGTTGTGGAAGAAATGCGTATGAAATTTTACAGATGGAAGAAGATTAGTTCCATAGCATATGATTGAGGAATGCATTGTAAGGTGGCTAGGTTCCAAAAAAATAATTAACTTTTGGAAAATTCTTTGTTACAATTCGCATGATTAATAAGTCCTCCTCCTAAGCCATCCACAATTATAATTAGCTTTTTCGTCCTTAAGGATTGCTGTTTTAACGGTTTTTAAGTTATGCTATAAGGACACTGTTTTACAGATCCGCTAGGATCTGACGATTTTTTGAGGCCGAAGGACATCCTTGGCCACTCTCTCCATCCACAATTAGAATTAGCTTTTTCGTTCTTAAGGATTGCTGTTTTAACGGTTTTTAAGTTATGCTATATTGAATAAGATGCTAGTTTGAAAGCATTTTGTAAATCGTCGTTTTTAATATGAAATAATTGATGTTAATCATTGTTTTGCCTTCTTGCATTTAAGAAACTAGTATAAGTTTTGTTAAATGACAAAAAAGAACTGTTTTTAAGGACAGTGTTTTACAGATCTTTGTTTTTCTAGTTATGTGGCATATTAAAATTTTTCATCACATCCAGTAGAACAAGACGAAACTGCAGAATTAGGTAAACAATATAACTTAAATTAATACGTCCGAAGTGCTCACCAAAGCTTAATACATCGGTAGAAATATCGAGTAAATTGTAGCCTAGCCAATCTACAAGTTTATATTAGGTAATATTACTTATACCTGTAATGTTGGTCGGAGATATTTCATTACAGTTTTTCGCTTCTCCTATAAGATTTCAATATTTGAAGTTGCGTCTTTGTTCCACAGGATGAGAGATGTGTATCATGTTCAATGTCCTAAGTATACGTGTTTGTATTTGTTTTTGTATCTTACTTTATCAATTTAATCATGGTAGATAACACAAATTGTGAATAATACTCTCTTTACGTTTATTTATGTTATATTATTTCATTGTCATTCTGTTTGTGTGTGGGTAATCTTGTAATTCTATCAGATATATTAGGATAATGAAAATATTTGTTCATCATTTACTAATAATATGATTAGGTTTGGTTTAATTTAATCGTAGGCACTCCAAGCATTTGTATTGAATAGTTTAACTGGTTTGATAATGAATTCTGTTGAAATGGATACTTATCAGCTTCGCTGATGATCTGGTGAAATAAATTATAAATAATAATTATCATAAGTTTCATAATAATGAAAATTTTATTGGAGAACCCGGAAGAGTGATTTAATTAAAACAATCAATGAACTTCAGTAACTTGATTACATTCAAGAGACGCTTTGTCAAAACCATTTCAATGTCCTATAGTTTAAACACCATTCATTTACAGCAGTATTTTGAGAATAAAGGAATTTCGCCTACAGTGCATTGTTGTTGTTTTGTAATGTCAGTTGAATTTGAATAATTTTTAAATAAAGGAGCAAATTTCTTTTTTTATCCGAATGTATCATGTGTAAAAAAATCTAATAATAAAATTATATAAATTTCGTAAACATAGGCACATTCTTTTTCATAATTAATAGTGATGGGTTAGTTAAAAATGAAACTAGGTGAACATATATCATTTTATTTTCAAATAATTTTTTATTCTTTAGTGTTCCAGTTTCAAGATAAACTTTTACAAAGGTTTTTTACTGATTTTTCTTAAGGCCTTTAGAAGAATCTAATATAAATCTCTTCTCTACCAACCATGTTTTCCTCTTAAATCGAATATGGCTCATCATTTTTTGTGATTTCAGCTAAGAAGAATAGGAGCAGTAGAATTTTCTTATCCAACGAACAGAATTCAAAAATTCGCTCCGATGAGATCTGTAATAAGTGTTACCTTTATTATAGCAACTCTTAAATTACTTACATTAGATTAAAAATTAAAATAATAATTTAAAAAATTAAAAAGGTAATGTGTAGTAGTTTTTAAAAAAAAAAAACAAATAAAATAAACAAGGCTGAAATATTGAAACCTGACATATAAAATTCATGGTGTGACCGTAAGAGTGACAATTGGCAAAACTGGAATATTTTCTGGGGTAAGAACATAAAATATTCCTAATTCTTGACCAATCGGCCTAGCTAAAACAAGTAAAATTGATAAGGATTTCATTATTTTGTTATTAGAAATACTATTAGTTATGTAAAAAAAAAACATTTTTAATATATAAAAATGTATTTTGAAAATTGTTTCCTATCTTTAATAAATATGTAAACATATAAGTACAAACTATTAATTATAAAAATATGATTCATATAATAAAACTAGTCTTGATGAATATCCAAATAATTTTTTCAATGAGCACTTCTTTTCCATAAGTTCCATTTCGATAGCGGATATGGAACTTTATAGCAGCAGGCATAACAGTATAGTCCAATTTGCATAGTGGAATGATTTCACTGTATTAATTCATAATTATTATTAGAATATATTTAAGCAAAATAATTACGACTTCACAATTTACTAAAAAGTAAATTATATGACGTTCAATTCCATTTAAATGGAACTCAAATAAAGCGCTTATAAAGAAATATTTGACGAAAAACCAATAAGAAGCAAAAGCAATAACAGAGCAACGATTGATATAATACAGAGGAGGAAGGTGATGAGATATTTTTTTTTATCTTTAAGACAAACAGATAAAGGGTTCAATAATGGAAGCAGCTGATGGTTGGCTTTTTTGCTGACTCCAATGGCCTTAAACTTTTTGCTATTGCTGGCGATCAGGTTGTCTTCTACCACAGTCTGTATTGTTTCTAAGTCATCTTCATGCAGGGCTTATTTGAGGAATTAGTGTTGACCGATTTTATAGATTTGTATCTAAATAATATTGTAGCAAGTTTAGGAAATATTTTAAGTAGTTCGAAAATTTAAATTTTCAATTAGGACTTACTTTTAGTATCAATTATATATATATATATATATATATATATATATATATATAAGTTATCTTCAATTTAAAAGTAAAGACTTTTTTAAAAAAGAAGTTTATTCAATAAAAGTTACAATATCAGAAAGAAGAGTGGCGTGGAGACGGCTCTGGATGTACTGAGGGAATTACAAAATTTCTTGAGGTTTATAAAGGGTTACAATGGCTTCTTCTAGGAAGCTTTATGCTAACATTACAGTTCACAGGAGAGCAAGTTCCCACGAGGGGTTTCTAAGAAATAGATTACAATGGTTAGGAGTCAAAGCTTAAAATTAAAAATATCTAAGGAAAAATATATAGTGTAACTCCTCCCCACCTAGATACGAATTTCACTGCTTTGGGTGAAATGAGTTACAATTCTAGTTTTGTAAAAATAATAAATAAAAGTTACAAAGGTTAATATAAAGATGATAATACAAATAAAAATTATCCACAAAATAATTATGTGTAGAGTGTTAGAGTTATAGGTATGTTTTGTTGATACAAGATGTGAAAGATGTGAGGTTTGTAATTCATGAAATTTTAAATTTTTAATTTCTAATGTAGTGTTTAAAAAGCTGTGAGGCTTGAATATTTAAAGTTTGTTTATCAAACAATGTTAGAGAACCATGAGTTTGACTGGATGAAAATACAGTTTTATTATGATACAAAATTGAATTAAAGTTTGTTTTAACTAAATAAATTCCTGTCATATGATAGTTTACTGTTTCTTTTTCTTGTTGAACTTGAAGATCATCCGGGTTGTAAAATGCTATGAGAATGTAGCGTGTTCCTGGGATTTCTTCGATGTGGTTTTCTTCTTGATGTAGACGTGTGTAAAGACAATTTACACTGGATGATTTTTGTAAAATATCTTGAATACATAAGTCATCGTGGTGAGATAAGTCAGCTGTATGACAGTGGTGAATGCTGTTTCTTTTGATACATTGATGATTAAGAAATTTAAAGTTGTTATTAATATTTAAGAGATATTTGAACTTTGGAATTATTGTTATGATTTCATCCTTTACAATAGATGGAATGGGGTATAAATTATACAAACTATAAACAGTTTCTTCAAAAATTGGAAGTGCTAAAGTATAAATAATCTCATTTTCATGCAAAGCACATTGTACAGATATTGTGCGTTCTATATCTAGGATAAATTTAAATTGAAATGGATAAAGAAATTTGTTATTGTAATGTGGAGCTATCTTTTCTAATTCTTGAAACAATGTTTTTGTATTAATTATAGCTGGATGTAGAATATTTAATTTACAAAATGTTAAAGAAGTTTCTATATCAGAAATAGTAGTAGAAATTAAAGAGAAAATAAGTTGGATGTGATCTAATAATTCTTTAATTGTTAACAAGTTAACTACGGTTCCTATATCATTAATTTTTCGTGCAATATGCAGCGTATTCTCTTGTATGGTTTTAATAGTATTATTAAATTGAGTAATTAAATCACTGTTTATGGAATATTGGTTATGTATTTGGTCAACAATCTGGTCCTGATTTTCTTTAAGAGTTTTCATTAATTCAGAAAATTCTTTTTTATCATACGCATCTAAGTTACCGGTTATACCTTTTATAATAGTGCCTAAAGCGTTTATTAATCCTCTTTTAACTCGGTTATTCCTGGTATCATGTAGTTTAATATTATTTATTTTTTCGTTAATTATAAATCTTGTACTGTTAATTATATTAATGTGAACTTTTAATTCTTTTAATACTGAATTGGTATAATGTGATTCATTTAGGTAATTTTCAAATTGCCAATTTACGAAAAGATATTCCGTAAATAGTGGTCCTAAGTCTAAGAAGTGTATTATTGTGTGTTGGGATGTTTGCAATTTAGCGTGTCCTAGGTTGATAGGTATGACGCCGAGGTTAGAAGTAACATTTTTTATTTCTATCATCCCTGCAGTGAGAGTTGATACTAACCTAAAAATTAAATTATAAAAATTAAAGTCTAATCATTTAATTATACTATTTTATTGTATAAAATATTTTCCATAATTTGGCTTATAATGCCATCTCTTAAACTAGTAAGAGTTCATATTCCCTGAACTCGTTATGTTGTTTATCAACAATAATTATTCTTTTTATCATTCTTTATTTTTTTTTTTTTTTTTATTATTGTTATATAGTTTGGGCATTTTATCTGCCATCTTTTCACATCAATATAAGTCGTATCCAGCGACCTTATTGTGTATATTAAATTGTTATTTATATTAAATTATTTCTTATGCTTTTTATTTTAAAGAAAAATAAAATTATTTTAAAGCAAAAAAAAAATTATTTACTAATATTAAAAAAATTAGTTTTAAATAAACATAATTATTATAGCTTGTAATTATAGATTGTCTTAAGCGAAAGAATGTGTCCGGTGCGAGTGCTTTATCTCAGTTCTAAGAATGCTGACTCGGTCCAGCTCTTTCATCTGGGGGTCTACCAACATGGTACGTTTGTCTTTTCTTCAGCGGTCTCTTAATATTTTTTAAATGAATTTTTTTTCGCGTGTTATAATGTTTTTTATCGATTAAAGCGGTTTTACTATGTTTAATTATTTTTTTAATCTTTTCCTTTTTAAATTTATTTTTTAATTTCGATTGTTTTTGCCTATTAGCTACAAATACTGTTTCCGGGATTTCGTTTGGCAATTCTTCACGATTTTTATTCATCCTGGTTATATATTTTTCTTTTGCTACCTGATTCCTATGATTTATTTGTTCATGCAAAATTTTTACTCTTTCTTTATGTTTTGCAACATAATCATTTATGATTTGATTATTGAGATCTATTGCAACGGGCGAGTCTATATCTAAATGTCCAGATATTATTTCGATTGGCTTTAGTTGTGTGATGGAATGAATAGTGTTGTTATACGCGAGTACGGCATATTTAATTTTTTTTTCCATTGCGTCTTTTTTGAATTCGTCTCTATTATTTAATAACCGTAAATGTTCTATTAATGTGCTATGAAATCTTTCAATGGGTCCGTTTGATTGAGGTGATTGAGTAGCTGTATAATGTAGTTGGATTCTGTGGTAATTTTAATAAATCGGATAATAATGAGTTTCTAAATTCTAAACCGTTATCTGTTATTATTTGTTTTGGTAACCCGTGATGAGAAAAATGAGAAATTAATTTATTAACGACTTCAGTTGCTTGACCATTTTTTAATTTATAAACTTGCGCAAATTTTGAAAAGGAGTCGATTAGAGTTAAATATTTTTTGTTTTCTAGTGTGATTGTATCCATGTGAACTATTTCAAATGGTTTAGATGGTGTTTGAGTAACGTTATATTGGAGTTTTAAAGGATTCCGATCATATTTTGATACCGTACAAATTTCGCAATTATTAATTTGAATTCGAATTAAGTTTTTCATATTAGGCCAATAATACAATCTTTTTATTCGATTAAATGTTTCCTCCGAACCGCGGTGGTTTGTTTTGCCAATGTGGTAATCATTTATTAAACTATTTTGTTCATCAGGATCTTGAATATCGATTAATCTACTTGTAGTTTTTACAAAATTTAATTCCGAATGTTTAAAATATTTTACCATGGTTTCATAAAATTGGGTATAAAAATCAGTTTCAAAGAATAAATAATATTTAACTTTTGGTTCAACGAATTCTTTAATTAATTTTATTATATCTTGTTCGAAATTTTCCTTTGATATCTGAGCGATAATTCTGTTTTTAGTATTATTAAACAGTTTTTCGATTTTGGGTTTCGCGGGATTAATATCAACTAAATTTAAAATAATCTGATTTTTTCCTAAATTTACTGGAGAGTCTGCTATTGGTATTTCGATTATTGTATTTCCTAAAGTATTAGAGTGAACGGAATTTGTTTCAGATTCTTCTGTTATATTATCTAAATTTTCATTTTCATCAAAATTTACGATAAGAGATGCATTTTCCGATGTTTCATTTTCGCGGTAAAATTGTTCTATTAAATCATTAATAATAGTATCAGGGTCTTCAGATTCTGTTAAATTAATTTCTACTCGCGATAGTGCGTCAGCGACTTTGTTTTCATGACCTTTCTTATATTTTATTTCAAAATTAAATTCTTCGAGTTTTAGTTTCCAACGATATAATTTTGAGTTTGGATCTTTTAATGATTGTAACCACTGAAGTGGTTTGTGATCCGTTTGAATGATAAATTTTCTGCCATAAAGATATGGTCGGAAATATTTGGTAGCCCAAACAATAGCTAGAAGTTCGCGTTCAATAGTGGACAGTTTTGATTCACTTTCGTTTAAAGTACGGCTCGCGTAAGCTATCGGAAGATCTCGTCCTCCGTGCGTCTGTGACAATACAGCGCCCAAGGCTACGTTTGATGCATCTGTCGTTAAACAAAATGTTTTGTTGAAGTCCGGATATTGCAGGATGGGATTATTAATCAAAATATTTTTACTGGTTTCAAAACTATCTAAATAATTTTTATCCGCGATGTTAATTTTCGATCCTTTTTTTAAACATTGGGTCAAAGGTTTTGTGAGGTGTGCAAAATTTGGAATAAAACGGCGATAATATCCTAGTAGTCCAAGGAAAGCTTTAATTTGTTTAGTAGTCTTCGGTATGGGATAATTTTTTATAGCAAGGATTTTATTAGGGTTTGGTTTTACTCCGTTTGATGTGACGAGATGTCCTAAATATTCTATTTCCTTTTTTAGAAATTCGGTTTTATCGGGCTGAATTTTTAAGTTAGATTCTCTTAGTTTTTTAAAAACTTGCTTTAAAATTGATAAATGCTCCTGAAGGGACGTACTGTAAATTATTATATCATCTAAATAGGCAACACAATTTGGAACGCCCATGAGTATGTTGTTAATCACTCTCATAAATGTTGGTGGACTATTTTTTAATCCAAAAGGTAACCTTAGGAACTCGTAATGACCGTTTACGGTTGAGAATGCTGTTTTAGGGATACTCTCTTCATCCAATAAAATTTGATGAAACGAACTTGTTAGGTCGATTGTTGAAAAGTAACTGCTTTTGCCTAATTTATCCAGCAGTTCGGTTATATGCGGAATAGGATACTTATCATCGACCGTTTTCTCATTTAATTTCCTATAATCAATTACTATTCTCCACTTTTGTATTCCCGATTGGTCTAATTTTTTTGGAACTACCCAAATTGGACTATTGTAAGGTGAAAAAGAAGGGCGAATGATTTGTTGCTCTAGCATTTCGTCAATTTGTCTTTTCACTTCGTTTTGAAATATTTGAGGATATCGGTAATTTTTAGTATAGACTGGGATCTCGTCTTTAGTTAGGATTTTATGTTTGATTTGCGTATTTGCAGTTAGTGGAGTACCTTTTAAATAAAATAGATCAGAATATTGTTTTATTAAATTTTGAATTTCTTTTTTTTCTTCTTCGTTTAAATGGTCCGTGCGAATAAGATTTTTGACTTCATTGAAATCTGATTCTTTTGTTTTAATTAAATTTATATTATGAGATTCGTTATTTTTAAAAATTCTGATTGGTTTCACAAGGATTGGGGTTTTAATAGTTAATCTAAATGACCGATCCGAATTATTTTTTACCGTACATATAGCTTCGTTATTTTTAATTGAAATTAAACCTTCATGAATTTTAAGACAATTATTGAAATCGGTATGAGGAATGATTCCTTCTCCATTTGAGATATTTTTGATTGGAATTTTGATTACGGTTTCAGAATCGTTGTTTAAGATGTAAGTATATTCAGATTGAGGGGGTCTGTTGTCATAATGAATTGTTAAATTGCCAAAAGGTGTGATTAGTATATCATTTACTAAATCAATTTTCGCACCTAATAATTTAAGACTGTCTGTTCCAAACAATAAATCGAATTTAGGATGGAAGTCAAAAATGCCAAATTTCAGGGGAGTTTTGGTGTTGGGAAATAATTTAGATGAATCTACATTAGCGTTAAAATTTTGTATAGAAGAACCGTGCGCGCTAGTAAGTTTAAATGGTTCGTGAGTAATGTTATTAAAAAAATATTTATTTGCTACAAGGACGGATACAAGCGATTTTGTGCACGCAGTGTCTATTAGAATTTTTAAGTTTGACTTTGGTGGAATTATATATGGAAGAGCACTAAAACGGGTTAAATTAAATAGGTCTATTACGTCCATGGTTCCTGTGCTAGGCTGGGATCTAAAAAATTACTTTGATCACTATCCAGATTATTTTGATCAGTGTATTGTTGATTTTCTTGATGATCGTCTGGAAATGATACAGTGGGATAGTCGGGTGGTTGAGCATTTGGTAATTCAGTAATTTGGGATTCACTTACGGACTGTTCCGAGTTTAGATTATGAAGTTCTTCAATTTCTAGGTTTGGGTTTTTCCGAACTGGGGTATTGAGAAAAGATTTAAATTTTACACTTTGATCAGGTTGTCTCTGATATTGGGAATTACTTCTATAATTACTATTGACACTCATAGGGGTTGACTGATTAGGTTGTTGGGGTCTATATTGATGATATTGGTGTGGTATATATTGATTAGGTTGTTGGGGTCTATATTGATTAGGTTGTTGGGGTCTATACTGATTAGGTTGTTGGGGTCTATACTGATTTGAGATTACATTTTTAGCAGGTTGAATTGCTTTGTACTGGTTTACTGGGAAATAGTTTATAAATTGTTGGCGATTTTTGTGTATTGGTTTTTATGGTTTTGGTGGGGCGATAAGTGTCGATGACAAATTGAAAATCGTTCGTTAGCATGTTTATTGCCTGATTTAGGTCTATCGGATTTTTGGTTCTCATGAAAGAGCCAAGCGGTTCTTTCAGTCCTTTTAACAAAACTCTTAGTGCTAATTTTTCGATATATTTCGTGAGGACTAACGCCTCCATCGGCATTTCGCTCCTTAAATAACTAATTTGCAACTGTAATGTTTTTTGTATTTTATTATAAAATTCGAAAGGGGTTTCGTTGCCTTGTTTCATTCCCGCCATTTCAATATTTAGAGTGTACGCGTCGCGTTTGTCGGCGTACCCTTGTTTTAACGCATTTTTAATATCGTCCCAGGTATTGATATATTTACTATTAACCATGTCGGCGGCAGCTCCTTTAATTTTAGCACGAATTGATCCTATTAAATAATCGTTTTGGAAATCGGCAGTATTTTCGTGATTATAAAATTTGTTTATTAATTTATCAGAAATTTCTAGAAATCGCGTTAGTGACATAGGGTCACCATGGAAATCAGGTATCATCTCTAGATACTCTTTCTTTAATGTGGGAGGTGCCATTTTTATAAAATATTTAATATAACAAACAAAAAATAAAATGAGATAGTATGCAATGAAATTAAAATAATATGAAATGAAAATTAAATTTATCCTTAATATACAGTAACTTAATATTTAACTTAATATTAAATAAAAAATTATATTTTAAATAACAAAATATTTCTTTATAGTTATAGTAATGAAATCATAACCTTTTCTTTAAAAATAGAATAGATTTTATTCAAAATTATTAAATTGAAAAATAAAAAAAAAGTTTAATATTGAGATAATATCTCTTAAATAAAAAAAAATCACTTACACTAAGATGACTTCGATAGTCAGATCCATGCCAGTTTAACGTCTCGTCTTCCTCTGAATGGACTCGTCAGCAAACAGTTGATACTGATCCTTGATATGCCCTCAAGTTTGACGGTGTCCTACCGACTGCGCCAGTTATCTTCAATTTAAAAGTAAAGACTTTTTTAAAAAAGAAGTTTATTCAATAAAAGTTACAATATCAGAAAGAAGAGTGGCGTGGAGACGGCTCTGGATGTACTGAGGGAAATTACAAAATTTCTTGAGGTTTATAAAGGGTTACAATGGCTTCTTCTAGGAAGCTTTATGCTAACATTACAGTTCACAGGAGAGCAAGTTCCCACGAGGGGTTTCTAAGAAATAGATTACAATGGTTAGGAGTCAAAGCTTAAAATTAAAAATATCTAAGGAAAAATATATAGTGTAACTTATATATATATATATATATATATATATATATATATATATATATATATATATATATATATATGTATGTATGTATTTTCATATCTAAAGATCATATAATTTTCAAACATATATGAAATATTTTTGTTGTCTTAAAATCGAATAAATAAATATTTAAAGTATTAGTGAAAACTCCGTTTCAAATATATGCTATGAAGAAGAGCAGACACGTTTCTTTTTTAAAGGAGCTTTAAATCTTTATTCACACCTGTGATTCATGTAGTAACTGATAATAAGAGAACTCGATGGAAATATTTAAGAGAACAAAACCTATCGACACCTCCTCCTACCTTCTTTTTTGCGTTATTATTAATATTTTTTAAATTATTATTGTTTTAATTTTACTAAAAAAAAAAATAATAATAAAATAAAAAAATCCTTACTGAACAGACCCATTAAGATGCCTATAGATTACAAAATACTCTAAATCGTTATGCCTATAATCAGATCTATTTGCATTTAGGGGTTTAAACTTTGTGGCATTCAATTAATTTTTAATGGAGTCCTTACAACCCACACTCCTCCGAAAAACCGTCAATGCTCCTTATTACCACACAAATAAACTTATAAACATTGATCTTAATGTTTCATGTTTTACTGATTTGGCCCAAACCATATCTATCCTTTCATAATAAAATCCATAACTAGTATATCACATTGCTTTCCTTTCCTTATTATATCTAATAACCCTGTAAGGTCAAAGGAAACAAAGATCGTTTTGGGACTTTCTAATATAGAATTAGTAAGTTATACCAATAGGTAGTTTTTAATAATAAATTCTTTATTATTCATTTTTTTGTGAATGAGCCCATTGGGACTACGCATCGCACTCTAGAGACATGCTTTTCCTTTCTTCGTGCCCACAAATTCTTAATTTTTTGCTGTGTGCTTCTTTTCTCTCTTGAGACGATATTGTTCCAGTCTTCTTCTTAGGTTTCTTCTCCTGGTCAACTTGCCACTTGTAAATTTTGGACTTAAAAACTACATTTGGATATTTGCAATATCCTCTAGTACGATTCCGGCTAGTTTAAGATCAGTTTTGATTTCACTAATCCACTCCATTGGGTCTGTTTTCGATTTACTTCTTTGTTCGTAGAATTCAACTATTTGTCTAGTAAGTCTTGCTGGGTTCATTTTCTTGATGTGTTCATAGAATTATAATCTGTGTTTTCTAATGTCACTCTGAATATTAGAGCATTGTTTGATTTCATGATTATATCTGAGCTGGTACTGTTCGTCTACAAGTTTTGGGCCTAAAATTTTCCTTATAATTGTATGTTCCTTTTTCTGTATGTTTTCTATATCGGATTTCCTATTTTCTTATTTTATTTATGTTTACTATTATAATTTTTTCCAATATACATTATACCTTTATATATTTTGTATAGTTAGAGTTTTTTTTTTTTTTTTTAATTTATCCGAATTGCATGTATTTTATGAATGAATTCATTGTTTTATGTTTTATTTACTACACTTGTGGCGCGTAGCATTGAGATTTGATCGTAAATACTATTAATAGTATAATATCTTATTAATTTATACTATATTAAAAACTGTAGCAGTATATAATGAAAACACGAGTTGTAAAATTGTGTATTAAAATTATTAATATAAGTAAATTTTTTGAAAAAAAAAACTCAAAGTCTCCTACTATAAAAAAAATATATATATATTTTTTTTAACTTCTTACATTGTCACTAACTGGAGATGATTTAATTTAATTATATTTAAAAAGTGACACAATTTAAAATCTTGCATTAAAAAAATTAAAAAAATTTTAAGTCTTTTATCGAAAGTTTATCTTATAATCCCACCTACAAGTGAGCTTTATCAGCTGTGATTTGAAGTTAATTCGATACATTTTTGACATTCCATAGAAAATTATTGAAACTCAACAGGTTGATACATCAAAAATACTCACGAAATTTGAGATCTGTCACTTTTGAAATACATTAGCGATAATTTAGCTGACATAAAAGCTGTATAGTTACTTCTATGGATATTGATTTTTACTATATTTTTTAAATGTTTTTATATGAGTGTAGATTTTAATCCAAAAATAATAAAATTGGAAATTAATCCAATTATTCATTTTTCCAGGAGACTCGAATTTTATTTTGTAAACGGATTTCTCTGTAAAGGGTTGCTGAACCTCAACGTGGATTTATACGACACAATACAGTTATTAAGAGGCTAGAGATAAATAAAACTGTCCCTATAAACAATGTGCGCTGCGGCCATAGTATTAAATGACAGCATGACTCCATAGCCATTCACCGAACCAGGCTGAGAAATACGCCATACGTTGTCCGTAATGTCGGTTCCATCTAGCTTAATATCGTATATTCTTTGTTTTCTCTGTTACAGTGTCTCTTTGTTTTCAAAAATTCCTTTATCTCCAAAATTAGATATTCTTTTTTAGGTACTAACTTTCATTTCCAAGCACCATAAAATGAATATGAATGGTCGATAATAATATCATCCTGAAAGCCACCAACAATATAAGAATTTAGTAAATCCGCTAAAAATACTGAAATCATAGAGGAAAACTGGCATTCAATATTGGATAAACAGATATTTAAGAGGAATATGAACAACAGCATTGAGAGATTGAGAGAAAGAGAGAGAGAAGACTAAAGAAAACATTATGGTTGTTTAGTTATTCATTATTCCAACTTTTTTAAATATGAAAACAGAATTAAAAAAATAAAATAAATTTATTTTAAAAAAATAAAATAAGCTAGATGGATATTATATAGATGTATACAAAGATATATATATATACAATGGTAGACTGATAATTATAATTTTAAATTCTGTATTATGGAGCAAGTTGGCATCTTAAAATAAAAAAATATATATGTAAATCGTTCCTAGAAACTGTTACACTTTATTCAGGAGAGTCATAGACTATTAAAAGAGCCAGGTGAAAAGATTTCTGGCCCTATCAGTGGATTATTAGAGACGTTAATTTTTTTTTTTTATCACGGCTTCAGTAAGTTCCAAACATTGAAATTAGACACAGAGCGGAACAAATGGATAAACATCATCTGCATTACCGAGACAATGAGGCTAAAATGGTTTGATCATGTTATAAGGGAGGGAGAAGAACGATGGTGCTAAAAAAAAATTGGGTTGAGGGCGTCATAAAAGATATGATGAATAGACTTATTTTACGCGGATACCTATGACATATAGTTGTAAAAAAATCTTTAATAACCAAAAAGATTTTTAGCCACTATTTTACTCAATGTAGTGTCCAAAATTCAGTATGAAAATGGAATAACCTAAACGTTATTGGATGATTCTAAAAACAAAACAACTCAAATATGCTGTAACTGGAGAGTGAGTACTTGAATACTTAGAATTTTGAAACATTTAATGATTGATTTTTTTTCCCACTGGCTATTTAAAAATAATTTGTTTTCCATACAAAATGTAATTTATTATTGATTAGAAACTCTTAATTCTCATTACTACTTCGAGATAGAAGTGGTAATGAATATTCGGATAGACCTAGCCAGGAGGGATCGTGTTGTAAGGACAGAAGGCATATTTACTTTATAGAGCCTTATCAACATGAAACCAAAAGTAAAAAGAAAAATGGGGAGACAGAAGTTGAGACGAATCATGAACTGGTATACGACCAACCAGAAGGTGATTCTAGAGGCAGCCAAGATTCAGTAATGGATCCTGCGAAAAATTGCTTCACCCTAGCAAGCCTGATAAACTAAACATATCAATTTCGAAGCAAACTGGTGTAGAGAGGAATTGATTCACAGTTAATAATTCCCGACCCCCACATTTTTAACCAGAAAACTCTATGTTGCCAAGACGGCAAGAAATGGGGGGGGAGTGAGACGGCAATGGTTAATCATGTCAAGATGATTTTGATTCTTGGAATTTTAATAATTTTACAATTTGAAATTCATTACATAGTGTGAATAATATAGAGTTTAGTTCTCAGACTAATGCTGAATTTAATATATACTACTTATGTAGGTATTCAATTCAACGCATATTCTCATAAAATAATCAATATAGTAACAAAATATTTGAACAAAAATAATCAATTAACAGGGGGAATCAAAAAAAAGCGAATGATCGGCTTAAAAATATTTCCAATTTCAATGAAACTAGGGACCACTAAATAAGTTTTGGGCGCTCTAATCGGAAACACGCCATTGGTGTGAAGTTTTAAGTGAAAAACCATTTTCCATTGCTAATGGTAAAGTATACTGGCTCGGAGTTGAGCCACCATCAGGATTTATACCTCTCTTCAAGAACCACTTCTACAAATGGCTCTAGGGTTTCCCACCAGAAAATATACTGGGCTGGTAAAAGTACCGTTTCCGTCAATTATTTGACGGAACATAGGTTTAAATTTAACATAAATTAAAAAATAACATAAACATTTTATACTAAATATTTATAAAATATAAATAGTTTTGAGTTTATTAAATGCCATAACGTAATTTTACAGAGAGTTTAGTGGCGATGCTACTCAGATAATCAGGGAAAAAATATATTCAGAGAGAGGAATAAATAATAAAATTAAATAAATAAATAAACAAACTGAAATTAAAAGGGATGTTAGAGGCATGTTGTAAAATTTTATTTGCAACGTTTTATGTTCTGAAACGAGTTTTCCCTATTTAAATATTTAGTGCAGCCAGTAAATGATTATAGTTTGCTTTTCATCCTGCACAATATCCGTGATGCATCTTATTCTTGTGTAACAATTATTTTTATAATGAGCTTAAATGTTTCAAGGCTCTATCTCTACTGATATATATATTGAAGGTGAACAATAAACGAGAAAACCAACAGTAATAAAGATATATCAGTGTTACTTCGTAAGAATCGTTAAATTAAAATTATATCTATATTAAGAAACTACAAATACGTTTTCGAAATATATTAAAAAAAAAGCACCCGCCTAATATTTGCTGATAAATAATTGATATGTTCTTGTTATTCTTAAGAATAAAATAAGAATTTTATTTTGTTAACTTGTAACAAAATAAAATATTTGAGAAGTGTTTTAGAAAACATACAGATGAACCTTTATTTTTCGTTCAAAACCTCTGTAAGAAAAGAAACACGTGTCTTTGTTCTTTGTCGAGGGAGTGAA
Source organism: Euschistus heros (assembly GCA_003667255.2). Taxonomy (NCBI): domain Eukaryota; kingdom Metazoa; phylum Arthropoda; class Insecta; order Hemiptera; family Pentatomidae; genus Euschistus; species Euschistus heros. The sequence goes on along the minus strand of RCWM02000404.1, from coordinate 630,406 downwards.
TGCAATCTGCTCTGCAAACTACAAGTTCAAATAGGGGTCCTTCTTAGCAGCTTCCGCTTCCTAACTTTTCTACGAGATTACATTTCGTGTAGGAGCGGAACGGAATGACAAATGGAACGCTAGTAAGTCACTGACTTATAAATTTCAATGAAATTAAAATTGAAATATTATCAGGGCAATTTAACAACATTATCTAAAGTACGACTACGAGATGCAATTTATAAAATGATGTTGGTTAAAATATATATTTAAATAATTTATATTCATGCACACATAAAGATACAAAAACCAAAAATCTAGCCTTTTAATCCTCTCACTTGTTTGAATTTTGATAGTTGAATGCATATCGTAATGCAGATTACACAGACATATATATATTTTACAATATTCCATAAATGTTTTTTCTGTACAATCATTATGTGGAAAATTATATATTAAATGCGCGAATGAATATATGTGCGTTTGTATTCATTTAAAAAGTATGGTTGTTTTTATTTGTTATCTGTATCTGTATCTCGCTTCAAAATCTCAAACATTGATATAACTCCATAAAATAACTATAAAATGTAAATTAATCCCAAATGCTATAAATAAAATTATGGTCCTACAATCAACGATTAAACAAAAAAAATCCATAGACCATTGATTATTTTTATTAAAGAATTGGCTCAGCTGTCTAGTGCCGGAGCTTCCAATAGGATATAGGAAGAGAGATATCTCTTCTCAGATATCTTTATGGTAATGCACTCGTAAAAAACATTCAGATGAAAGTAAACATATACGATAAGGTAAGGAACTCCACTTCCGAGATCAGTTAGAATGCATTCTTTAGGCTGTATATTAAAATAGTATTGATAGACATTTTATGGGACTTTTTTAACCAAATAATAAATATATATTTGGATCGCCTTTTAAATAAATAAAGGAGGTAATACTCAATACAATGAATACAAAATATTTTGCTTGGCAAGAATTGTTTGATTCGCAGTACTTTGCAAATGGTAAGACCTATTTTATGTAACTACGACATCGTTCATAAGCAAAAAACTGAGACCATTTAGTTCTCTACAGTAATGAAGAGGAAATTAAAAAAAATATTCAACATAAACTAGTATTGGAAAGCATAGCAGTGCAAACACCTTCAATCAGGAATCCCAGTATGATCTTCCTTTGCTAAAACCAATCTCGAATTTCTATTCACCTCATCAGACTGATAGTATGAAGAAGGAAACCTGAACTCACTCGACTTGGTACACACCAAGAAAAAAAATACACCTAAATCTAATTTTATTCATGTTAATCTTATGATTCTTTAACATTATCATATGCTACATGGACTGATAATTACTCTGGGATCAGTCTCTGTCTGCCCCCTCTCTCTCTCTCTCTCTCTCTCTCTCTCTCTCTCTCTCTCTCTCTCTCTCTCTCTCTCTCTCTCTCTCTCTCTCTCTCTCTCTATATCTATATATATATATATATATATATATATATATATATATATATATATATATATCTCCTCCTCCTCCTCCTACCTCCCTATCTTTCGATTATTTTTTTGCAGCATCCCATGATAATATTTTATCTATTGCATTGTTTATGTATTTTTATCGTTATCATAAATATTTTATTTTATACGACACTAAAAGCATCTCTCAAGCTACTATCTTCTGATCAACTAAATGTATAAAGAAGGTCTCCATTTTAGTTTGAATATACTCCAACTCCAGTTCTGTATAAAAAAAAAAAAACATTATTTGAAAAAGAGAGGATTGAAGAGACTAGTAGTAGGTTTCCGATGGAAGACAGATGGAACCAATAAGACTGGAAGTAAACCAATGTTTGGCAATGACTCTCAAAGCAGATCCTAATCTGTAAGATCTATCGAGATGGATTTCATTCCGGTGGCAAGAGATTGATGCCACGTAAACCTCGGAGCCTCTGGAGATAGCAAATACTTATCACAAGCCTCACTAGCTCGCGATTACATATTCTCGAGGTATATTCCATATCCAGATTAAAAATATTTTAAAGTCAGAAGGTTATGAATAAATTTATTGTAAGATCACATTGAGAAACGATAATGGAATTGAAACGGAAAAGTCGTAATAATGATCTATTCTGTAAATATAAACTTAAGCCGCCCAGGCATATCAGATTAACATCCCATGTCTGCCGCAGGCGACCACTCTGGTAAATTTACATCATCAATGCTTTTGACTCTGAATGAAACTAATTTATGAAGATTTGTACTGAATGAAATTCAGTCAGCGAACGGATCGCCACATTCATTCCACATTCCCTTCCTGATTTCAGATTAGGCAGATACAATTTCACAATATTTACACAAGAAGGACCCACAAAAAAACATTTCCTCGCCGTACGTATTGCCATTGCAGTATAAAGGTGCAGGTAGGGATTTATTGGTGTCGATGTTGTAAGGTATTTTGAAGAGATTTTGTTTATTGTACTCAAGATTTTAGATTAAAAGGATTAAAAACGTTTGATATTCGCTTAGATTGTTGTACACTTTAAACACATCGATTCAAATACGATTGAAGTATAATCTTCAAATCTTTATCCACACACACACAAAAAATTGGTTCATGCTTATCAGTATTACTTTATTATTTTAGAAAGTGGCGTATATGAACTAAAATATAATGGCCGTGAAGCTAATCACGTGGGAAAAAACTGGACGATCAGTAAATCAAAGATTATAAGAACATATAAGGGCATATGAAAAATTACAATTTTTCTATCTACTTAAATAGTGTCACTGGATCACGAATCATTGGAAATAATAAAATCGTTCAAAACCTTCAATTCAAATGTTTGTTAAAAATACCAGATAAATCTTTACGATAGTCCCATTTTAAATTTGGCTTAAGTAAGAACTAAAAACCAAACAGTCATGGGGAAAACCTAATAGAACCATTGAAGTTCACTAAAATTCCAATGAAGATGACAATAATTACTTAATTCTTACCATATCCTTTCTGTTTCCGTTTGTGTGTAATTCAAAAATAAGAATAAAACTCTATGATATTCTATGAGATATTTTTCAATTTTGCTAAAATTAAGTATTGATACTGTTTTTCAGATCTGCCAGGATCTGACGATTTTTGGCGGCCAAGGATGTCCTTCCCCAATTAGAATTAGTTTTCGTTCTTAAGGATATTATTTTAAAATATTCCAGGATTTAAAGAATTCGAAGGATATTCCGCCATTGTTGTCCTTTTCGTATTTGTCCATCATACTATTTTTGTTAGTAAAAAAAACAAATTACATCGATATAACAAGAAACGCATTCAATAAGTGTTACCAATGATCAGCAAAATAAGACTACTCCTTATTTTATACATGTATACTTATCACTAAAAAATCCATACCAAATGAATCTATTAATATGAAAAGAAGCATGATTTCAAAATTTTATGAGTGACAAATAAAAAATTCTCGTTCTGGCAAATGGGATCAAGCTAATAAATGGACTTATATGGAATTCAACTTTTCCGAGACTTTCCGAATTGAAATTACAAGCTATAAAGTAAATTGGTTTTCCCCAAAGTGAATTAGAAGTTAGCCCGGATTGGATAAGGTCTTGGAAATGAGAGTAAGCGGACCCTTTCCGATAGATCGGAGGGGACCAGATCGTATCTACGGTCAGGCGCCGAATTGACGGAAATGTGTCGGGATCGGTCGTAAATATACATCTTCAGCTGACAGCTCTCCAAACACTGCCCCTCATGGCTTTTGTCAGTCAGAAATAAACATTCATACTCCTACACTGGCTAACCAGTTTATTCAGTTTGAAAAATAAATAATCTTTTAAGCTAATTATATTAATCACTACAATATCATACATGTCAAGCGAAAATCCATGTTTTAACCTCACTATCGTTCCATTTTATTAAGCGAAATCAGGAATATCTTCAGTTATTTGATTTCATTGTATTTAGTATTGTTCACTTTAATTTGTCTTGTTTACCTATTCCCTAGAAGTCGTGAAGAAGTAGATAAGAAGAAATTGTTGGTTTGGAAAATTGATTGTTTTCCGGTATCCTTAAATTACTCTAATGGAATGATCAGGGATGCAAACAAATAAAAACAACACGTTCAAGTAAAAATACTATAATTGCATGCCAACGTTTCAACCTGAAGTGAAGGTGAAAGAGAAGTGATATTAGAGAAGTTGGATTTAAAGAATTTTTAATAAGGATTTTGATGAACAGAATGTCATCTTAATTTAAGTTAATTAGTTTATTTTTCTAATTTTTCATCTGGTATGTTTTTATTATTATTTTATTATCTTTTTATTTACACTTATGATCATAATAAATATCTTATTCATTACATTTATAACATAAATATCTTATTTATTTTAAACTCTTTATAGTGTCAAATCTTTACATTTAAGAATTCATATTGTTTCTCAACCATATTATATTGAATTTTATTTGTATTTTCTTTATCAATGTGTAATTTATCTACATTTTTTTTAGATAATTTCGAATTATTTATTAACTCTATCATTTTTCATTGTATCTACTTATTTATTTTATACTTTTTGGTTTAATGTTTTTTTGCATGTTGTTTGTTTTTCTTTTATTATTTTTTTCATTTCTTTTTTCAACAATGCTTTGTTTTAGCCATGATCTGGCCAAAACTTTGGCAAATGAAATAAAATATGTTTGTTAAAATTTGTTTACTGATCCCACCCAACATCTCTTTCAATATGTTCAACTCATTCACTTAACACAGCTCTTCAATAAAATATCTAGCTGCAAACCTAATTTTGTATTAAATATCATAACCCAAATATGTATAAATGGGCAAATATAATGCTCTGTATTTTAATACCACGATTTACACCCATAGAGTATTGAACATCATTGATTGTATGTACTTTTTTTGGTATTAATGTTCTAGTTGAAACTACACATCAAGTTGTGAGTAAGCTTGTTAAGCTAATAGCGATTCTGTTATATCCTATTAAATTAACAAGATAAGTTGACTCGTGGACATGCTGTAATTTCGTTGAGCTGTTAACATAAATTGTTAAGTTCACTAACAAGACTGCTTTGTTGGAATTAGTGATCTTGTCATCCTTTTAAGCTAAACTATAACATTTGCCAGGATAGATTGATATTTTCTTTATTTGATTAATCAAGATAGTTTTATTATCATTATTTAAATGTAGTCTTTCTGATTAAAAAAAAAAATAATTGAAAGGTTTATCAGAAATCGTTTTTAAGGAATCGTGGCCAAGGTTTCCATACATTTTTGTAGTCATTATAGGAAATAAACAGTATTTGATATTTTATCAACGTGTAGGGAGGAAACTGTTTGGTCAGAAAATAATTTTATTTTTATAGTTTTAATAATAATTTAATAATTGAGTGCGTAAGGAGTAACACATTGAACATTTTATATCAATATAAGAATATAAAAACAGAAATTTAACATATGCAATTATAAAAAAAATCTAATCAAAACAATTTATACAAATTTATACTCGATGTTCAAAACGTGTAGGTTTCCCACATTTAGTGCGTGTTCTCTTGACTTTTTATCTTTTTGTCTTGGACAAATAACACATGCATAAATCGGTGGAAAACCGGGCAAAATAATGACTAAACACTAGTATGTAAACTATTAACAACAAATCATTAAAAAAAACAATATCTCCGCTCAACCTGTGCTCCAGGTCCGTACTGAGAACCCATTATGCCTGATAATATAAATACACCATGTATTTGTCTGAACCGTGCCGTGTCTGATCCGCTACGTGTCGTGTCGGATAATATAAAACAAGCCTATAATCAGTGAATTTATTGAATGCGTAAAATTAATACCAAGTCGTACGAAGAAGCTTTAGCTATTTAGCGTATTTAGTTACTGTCTCAGTTGTGTCAGTTTTGCATCAGGTCCCAACCCTTCCATGGAAAGTTAATTGAAAGTATTTCACTAAATATGTATGCTAAACATATTTTTCGTATAAGTATACTGGAGGACAAAGAAGATAGTGGACACTTGACAGACACTAGTGCAATAAAGAGAAGTATAGATTCGGTGTCTTGATACTGCGAATACCAGAGATCCATGTAGAAGTGCACGCGGTGATAATAATTATGATGACAAGGATGATATTGGAGAATATATGACATGCAGTCCTTGAGTCAAAGTAATAAGTTATGATTTTTATTGTTTGTTTGAATTACCGAGGTTTGAACCAGACTTTATATTTCCGTACTTTATTTTGAAAAGTTGTATTTAAATTAAGCTTGTTTCTTTTTTTTTTTTTTTAATTACTATAAGGATTATTACTATAATTGAAAATTAAATACAATTTCCTTCTTCTAATTAATTTGATTTCCAAAAAAAACGGTACCTTTTATATAATTACAATTTAAAGAAAGTTTATGCTAAATTCAATGTGAGCAATAAATAAGTCCAATTTTTCATTCAGCAAAGAAAAATTGTCCGTTATTTGAATAAGGAAGATTAGGAAGTTTGAGTTTGAGAGGAGAGAGTCCAATATTGAAATTGAGAGACTGAGTAATGAGTCTTCAAACAGCATAGCTCATTGCCGACATTGCCCTTACTGTAACCGAAAACCTTTTCATTATTTCCTTTTTTCCTCCAAGTGGTAGGCTCTTTAAACGGAAATATACATAACATGCCTCATCAATTATGTAAATAGATAGGCCACTCCAGTCTCTTGTCCATTACTCTCCTCAAAATGGCTTCTTTTGCCATCTCTGAATAACAAGGAAAGTTTTCCTTTAGATTTTTTTTTTCATAACTTGATCAAGAAAATGGATGCAAAGTGTTAATATTTTATATTTAGGATTTTGCGTTATACGGAACAAATTCTTATAATATTAACATTAATTGTATATATATATATATATATATATATATATATATATATATATATATATATACCAGGTATGCAAGTTTAAAATGTCGTTTTAATTCCAATAGAATGCGCTCTTAGCCTATTGAAGGATTTGCTTATCTCTAAACGCTATTTTGTTTGTTAGTCATTTGTTTACAAAAGTCAGTTGTTTTTAAGTCGTTTACGTGGACGTATCATACCTTTCTTTGGTGTTAAAAATGTCTAATTTTAAGCCAAATAAAGAGCATTTGCGGCATGTCATGATTTTCTTATTAATCAAAAGAAAAAGGCCATCTGAAATGTCATCGAATTCTTGTTGAGAATAGATAGGCCACTCCAGTCTCTTGTCCATTACTCTCCTCAAAATGGCTTCTTTTGCCATCTCTGAATAACAAGGAAAGTTTTCCTTTAGATTTTTTTTTTTAACTTGATCAAGAAAATGGATACAAAGTGTTAATATTTTATATTTAGGATTTTGCGTTATACGGAACAAATTCTTATAATTTTAACATTAATTGTATATATATATATATATTTACACATATTATATAAAAATTAAAATATCTTAAAAATAATTCATGATGACAGGAACATTTAATGAGAGAGTATATATGTATTAACGTAGAAGGTAAGTATATCTAGAAAGGTACATAATTTTCTGCTCTATGAAAGGATTGGAGGTGATAAAGGAAAAAAAACTAGTGTTGTGGATTAATATATTCTCCTCTAAGCTGTGATTTATTCAACAACGCTGAGACAAAATTTCTATTTATCAGAAAATATAATTTTCCTCTTTAGGACTTATCTCTCTTTCAACGTCATTCTCATTATATTCTAAATAAGTAATCAAAATCTTCTTTGTCCTGCAATTGTTTTTTTTTCACAGGTGCTTCTCCATTTTTTTAAGTATGAGGAAGGGAGTGCCTTTATACCAGAATATTATTAAAAATTTAGCATAACATTGTGTACAGTTTAATAAATTTTATTTTTCAGTATATCAGTAACAGCTCTTATGTGTTTAGTATCAATAAAAATTTATACTAGAATACAAAACTCTAACAACACCAGCATAACAATAAAATTATGTAATCATCTACATTGATAGCATTACTCCTTCATCCATCACTGTCGGAATCATCTCTAGAAAGATATTCTCCAAACATGCTTTAATAGTTCCATCCTTTCACAAACCATAAAAATATTTCAAAGCGACAACAATCAAATATTTTATCAGGAATCGAAGAGCAAGCCTAAAGCTACGTTCACACGGGATAGAAAACTAGCTTATAGTTTGGAGAAGAAAATAATCAGGGATGCAGTCAAAGAGAAAAAACACGTATAATTTTTATTACATGTAGTATTTTGTTCATTATAGTCCTGAAGAAGAACTGCATGGTAGATCGAAACGTTGGTAGGCATTAAACAATTTGTACTTAGACGTGGTGTTTCTCTTTGATTGCATCCCTAATTATCTTCTTCATCATTAATCTTAGGAGTCAACTATACTTTGACATTTACTGCTTCTAGTTTATAGCATCGGTAAAATAAGCTGGCTATAAGTGAACGGTATTTCATTTAATTTGATTAAAATCGACAAAGTCGTTCTCAAATACATATTTAACCCTCTCGTCTCTGTATTCATTAATTAAAACAATATAATTTAGCTGATAAAACGAATCGAATGTCATTGAAGCCTCTAAAAATATACTAAAAGTATTGTAGTCGTTTATCATATTCAGTACTAATGTAGCACATTGATTAATCATGATTGAATTTTGCCTAACACTATTAGAATTAAATTGACGAAAATCACTCACCTCCTCTAGGTACGTAGATGTTAAGGTAGAGGCAGTCTTCACTCTGGTTGGCCAAGAGAGGTAGGAGCTTCTCGAGGTAAGCTACGCGGCCCCTGGGCAGCTCGAGGAGGGCTTCGGTGAGGTTGCCGACTTGGGGCCCGGCCTGAGGGCAGACCGGGGAGAAGGTGTCGGCGAGGCGGGGGCTCCGCCACATGGAAGGTGTGACCGGAGGCATGTAGCGGAGGGAGCCGACGGGCGGCGTGGCGTAGGGTACCCCGAGGAAGGCCTCGACAGGAGGGTGGCCGGCGACCAGCCCCCGCAGCGGACCGTACTTGGTCCTCACCAGCCGAGTGCTGTACTTGTGCCCAGCCGCCAGGACGGCCAACAAGAGCCCCGCCACCAGCAGCCTCCACAGCCGCATCTCTACCCGCCTCCCATCTCACCCCCGCACCTCCCCTCCGCTGTAGTACTCCTGCAATCAAACAAATAACCTAGCTTTAGTAAAATAGTACTCAAAATAACCTTATCATTCATCGTTTTATTAGTATTTCAAACTTCAAAATGTTTGTAAATAACCAACATTATCTATCACCATTTTTATATTTTTGTGTCACCTGTAAAAAGTATGTCGAATTGCTTCCAAAGAGGCAATTGAAAGTTTGATATTTTTTTTTCCAAAATCGACAGATTTTTCCAAAAAAAAAAAATGTTTTTTCTTTTCAGATCTTCAAATAGAAATATTTTCAAATTTCTATTTGAAGATCTGAAACTTTTCATAATCATTTCTTTTCTTGGCTATGAACAATTATATTAAACGATTTTATTATAGGAATGGTTATTAAGAATAAAATGCAGATATCCCCTGGCTGCCCCACACCTCGCGTTTTTTCAACCACTGCCCTCAAACTAGGTGTGTTTTCCTCAAATCTTTAGTTGTTTAATACAGAGCCTCGTACAAATAATAATATTCAATAAATCCATAGTACGAGTCTAGTGCTCTTAAACAAATCCTTACATAACTATATTTTGTTTACATTATACAAATGAATATTTATTGAAACAAAAATATATGGTCTAAATTCTTTATGGGAATAATAGATATCAACATTTAACATAATAGATATTTACATATGCACTCATCATCTACACACACACACACACACACACACACACACACACACACCTCCATCCATTTACAACAATACACAATATACCTGTCCATAAAATTAATATTATTAATTAATTACATAATTAAATAAATAAACATAAGCATACACACACACATATATGCATACACCCTTATAAACGCTATATTGAAATGAATGTACGTTTGATTTATCAACGTTTAGGGTAAGAGAATCGTCACTACAATTCTATATATACTCTTTAAAACCATACCAATTGAAAAAAAAAAAAAAAATACTAGAAAGCTTACATTTCATCAATTCGTAAAACTGAAAGTTTGTATAACACGTGCACATAACTAATTTTACACAGAGGAATGTTCAATTTTCGAGTTCTGAACGAATATTGACAAAGGAATATCTATCATTGTAACAGCCGCTTGAGGCTAAACATCCCGATTTTTAGTAAGATTTTTTTTCAAGAGATGGCAGCACTTTTGGGGCGAATTTATTTTCGCTCTCATTTGTGAACAGAACCATCAATATTAGATCTGTAAACGGATTTGGTAACAAAACCCCCATTAAATTCACGCTACGTTTTCCGAATTTTTTTTTGTCGATTATTTTAGAATTTAAAAAAATTATCTGGCGAACTATTGATTTTTTTAAAAAAAAAGCTGGTTATAACCACTTAGTCATAAGTCAATTGAACACAATTATGCAAACAGATTCATTTTCGGTTGCATAGGTTGATCGTAATTTTAAAAATACGATTTGTAAGGAAGCGGGGTGATTAGATTAGTAAGCTACTCGCTGTTGTAGTAGTGAGGGAAGGGCTGTGAGGGCCCAGCTCCCAGTCTGCTACCGATCTAACGTCTCCCCTATAGTGGAAAAACCGACAGAATAGAGGCCAACAAAATTTGATATACTTTTTAGAATATAAATAATATTTTAATAAACAAACCTGTGTGCAAATTTCAAAATAACTATATATATTCTTCGGTAGTTAATAAAAAGAAAAAAAAACTAAAGCATAGTTAGAGTATCTATGAAATTTATAAACATTTTTAAACCCAGGAGATATTAAAATAATAAACCGACAAAAAATGATATTTGGAACAAATAACGAGTTAACATATGAATACTTTAGGTAATTAAAAATACCCTAAAGAAATATTTTGGCATTGTTCAAGAGGAATTTATTTCACTGATTATTAAATTCGAATATGTGTTTAGTTTTCCACAAAAGGTAAATAAATCGAGAAATAATGAGTAAACTATAACTGTTTATTTAGAGAAGTAAAATATTTAATTTTATTGATAACAGTGAACTAAGAAACGTATAACTGTTAATAATTTATTAATTCCTAAGAACTGTTGATTATTCTTAAATTTTAATTATGCATTATTCAACATTTTTAAATCCTGACTCTTCCTTTACTTATTAAGCATTTAATCCAATGGTAATATTGAAAAAGAAAATATTTATTATTATGAGATATGAATTTTATTTATGTACCTATTTACTTTTTTTATAACTTATATTATTATCTTAGATTACATTTTTTTTTTCCACTAAATTTTTTTTTTTTTTTTTTTTTTTTTACCTAAACTCTAATTTTTGTCATTCAATTTACTTTGTTTTTTTTTTTGTAATATCCATAATATATAAGTAATATTAATCTCTATTACCGTTATTTAATTTTAATTGCTTGTATTATATCCTCAATTTTATATACGGCAGCTAGGCCTCCATTATATTGTCAATTGTAATAATTCTTAAGGGAATAAACTCGGTTAATATTAATCATCTATGTAATTTAGACATAGAAAAAAAAAAAGTCCATTTATTTCAACAAAATTTATTCTAAAAGAAGAATGTCACTAGCAAAATTTTAAAATTTAATTCAACCCACTCCTTGATGATGTATTAGGCTGTAATTTATTCATGAAATTTAATCAGAGGGACATACACTATTAATACTTTAATCTTCACCAGGTGTGTTTCCTGAATGATTTTATTAACTCATGTTTCCTTCCAATTATTGGACGGTGTATTGAGCCATGGTGATTGAATGGTAAGCACTGAGCTGGACTAGGATACGCAGACAGACTGTTAGCTTGATAAGGGCTTTCAAGAGGCCTAAGAAGATTAGAGGGAACCTCCCTCCCTCCCCCCCTATATGCCCCTCCCCACTGACTGGAAAATAAAATTGGTAGGCCAAGATTAAATTGAAGATCAGTCCTTAGTCCTCAGTCCCGTACGGCATAGACTTGGGGTTTATATGAGATATGGAATAGTTTAGGTTCAGAAACAGTTTTATTTCTGTATGAATATTTCTCATACACGCATCGATAAAACCAAAAGAGCTTTCTTTTACTTTGAATTATTTTTATTTATCCGTATAGCTATCTAATTTTTAGTCCTAGTATTACGATATTGCACAATATTTAATTCGTATCTTCGATGGTGCTGTTGAATAAGTAGCCAATATTCGATGAGTTACAGAACTGGTAGGGATATTTTGGTTTCTGTTGTGTTTCTACAATGTTAAATATATTAGTTTACATATTCAGTTTTGTTTACATTTGGCCCAAGAAAATAAAGAAATGTCTTAAATATATTAAACTATCATTCTTTGTCACGGCTTCGTCCGCCCTAATAAGTGAAGAACTTAGATTGGAATTAATAATTGGAAGAACTAATTGGAGTTTTTAATTGTTTATCGGTGAAAATCTTGTATTATAGCATGCGATTAAGTATTATTTCCTCCATGATATTTTCACGCACAGCAGTAATTTTTAAGCTTGTTAAAATTACTCTGGTTAGCAGTTTAAAGGTAATGTAAAATTAGACATATATAAAGAGACCAAAATTAGCTCTCTGGTGATACCCGTAACCCAAAATACATACAATTTTACTTTGCATAATATTTACAAATGCTACAGATTTAAAGACAGTTCAATAACATATGTAATAACTTTAATATACATAGAGAGTGGAATATTTTACTAAAAAATAAACTTAGTAACATTGACATTAACACAATACATAAACATAATATAGTAATAAAGAACTCAATGTTAATATATACATGTCTCTTATTTTTATACTACGTTTTAATAATTTTCATTACTGTGTTTTAATAATTTTCATTTACTTTCTCCAGTTTCTACAATTCATTCTATTCTTAAAAATTAAAACACTAAACGAAAAATAATGCGAATCAATAAATATCTATGTTTAAAGTAATTATATATGCGGTAGAGAGTAAACTATCCGGGAGCCAAAATCATATATTTTACCATTTTCGAAACATCCATAATTTTAGCTTTCAGAATATCTTAATTTCTGTTTATTGATCAATAATGCATAGCATCTAATTCTGAATGTCTCGTAGATTTTTCCTTAAAAAAAAAAACATTACGTACATTACGAGTAATCAGAGTAATGATAGTCAATCACGTTAATCACATCAATCATAGTCAATCACGAAAAATCATGATCAAATTCTAGGAATCTTAAATAATCATGATTAAATATTATCAATCGTTATCAATCATAATTTATCTTGTTCAATCATCTTCATTTATGAATAATTATAGCAAAAAAGGATTAATCGTTGTTTATTATAATTACCCGATTATCATTCATATTGATTAATTAAGAGTGACTATCATTACTCTGATTAATCGTAATGTACGTAATGTTTTAATTTTTAAGAAAAGAATGAATTGTAGAAACTGGAGAAAGTAAATTAGGGAAAAGGAAGAGGTTAGCACAATACACAGTAATGAAAATTATTAAAACGTAGTATAAAAATAAGAGACATGTATATATTAACATTGAGTTCTTTATTACTATTATATGTTTATGTATTGTGTTAATGTCAATGTTACTAAGTTTATTTTTTAGTAAAATATTCCACTCTCTATGTATATTAAAGTTATTCCATATGTTATTGAACTATCTTTAAATCTGTAGCATTTGTAAATATTATGCAAAGTAAAATTGTATGTATTTTGGATTACGGGTATCACCAGAGAGCTAATTTTGGTCTCTTTATATATGTCTAATTTTACATTACCTTCAAAATGCTAACCAGAGTAATTTTAAAAAGCTTAAAAATTACTGCTGTGCGTGAAAATATCATGGAGGAAATAATACATAATCGCATGCTATAATACAAGATTTTCACCGATAAACAATTAAAAACTCCAATTAGTTCTTCCAATTATTAATTCCAATCTAAGTTCTTCACTTAGAGCGGACGAAGCCGTGACAAAGAATGATAGTTTAATATATTTAAGACATTTCTTTATTTTCTTGGGCCAAATGTAAACAAAACTGAATATGTAAACTAATATATTTAACATTGTAGAAACACAACAGAAACCAAAATATCCCTACCAGTTCTGTAACTCATCGAATATTGGCTACTTATTCAACAGCACCATCGAAGATACGAATTAAATATTGTGCAATATCGTAATACTAGGACTAAAAATTAGATAGCTATACGGATAAATAAAAATAATTCAAAGTAAAAGAAAGCTCTTTTGGTTATATCGATGCGTGTATGAGAAATATTCATACAGAAATAAAACTGTTTCTGAACCTAAACTATTCCATATCTCATATAAACCCCAAGTCTATGCCTTACGGAACTGAGGACTAAGGACTGATCTTCAATTTAATCTTGGCCAACCAATTTTATTTTCCAGTCAGTGGGGGGGGGGGGGGCATATAGGGGGGGAGGGAGGGAGGTTCCCTCTAATCTTCTTAGGCCTCTTGAAAGCCCTTATCAAGCTAACAGTCTGTCTGCTTATCCTAGTCCAGCTCAGTGCTTACCATTCAATCACCATGGCTCAATACACCGTCCAATAATTGGAAGGAAACATGAGTTAATAAAATCATTCAGGAAACACACCTGGTAAAGATTAAAGAATTAATGGTGTATGTCCCTCTGATTCAATTTTATGAATAAATTACAGCCTAATTCATCATCAAGGAGTGGGTTAAATTAAATTTTAAAATTTTTCTAGTGACATTCTTCTTTTAGAATAAATTTTGTTGAAATAAATGGACTTCTTTTTTTTCTTTGTCTAAATTACTTAGATGATTAATATTAACCGAGTTTATTCCCTTAAGAATTATTACAATTGACAATATAATGGAGGCCTAGCTGCCGTATAAAAAATTGAGGACATAATACAAGCAATTAAAATTAAATAACGGTAATAGAGATTAATATTACTTACATATTATGGATATTACAAAAAAAAAACAAAAAAACAAAGTAAATTGAATGACAAAAATTAGAATTTAGGTAAAAAAAAAACAACAAAAAAATTTAGCGGAAAAAAAAATGTAATCTAAGATAATAATATAAGTTATAAAAAAAGTAAATATGTACATAAATAAAATTCATATCTCATAATAATAAATATTTTCTTTTTCAATATTACCATTGGATTAAATGCTTAATAAGTAAAGGAAGAGTCAGGATTTAAAAATGTTGAATAATGCATAATTAAAATTTAAGAATAAAGATCCTTACCACTTACGCTGATGACACATGTGTGTTATCAGTAAACAATGATCCCTTCATTGCCTCCTAAACACTCCAATCCCATATCCTAACCCTTCAAGAATGGTGTCAAAAATGGAGAACCGAAATAAATCCAAAAAAATCTCACCAAATAACCATTACCCTTCATCGTAAACCCACGACTTCCTGTCCTACAGTATCCTTTAATAATATTCCACTAATCCCAGTTGAACAGATCCGCTACCTAGGACTCCACTTGGACAAACGTCTTACTTGGAATCCACATACAAGACTAAAAAAACAAGAAACTGCCTGTCGTTACAGATTACTTCAACATTTAATAGACAAACGTTCAAAGCTCCCAATCAGTTACAAAAGACTAATATACATGACTGTGATTAGACCTATCTGGACGTACGGAGTTAAGCTTTGGGGCTCCACTAAACCATCCAATTCTTCTCGTATCCAATCCTTACAATCCGAAATCCTTCGAAAAATCCTCCATGCACCTTACTTTGTCACCAATAAACTTATCCATAAAGATCTTAATGTTCCATATGTTGCAGATTTAGCCCAAACCAGATATCTATCCTTTCATAGTAAGCTCCATAACCACTCAAATCCCCTGATTTCTCAACTTGCTTCCCATTCCTGACAATCCTCCGAGGCGTATGAAAAGAAGATGGCCCAGAGACCTTCTAGTGTAGAATGTTTATTAAAGTGCTACTGATAGGTAGTACTTTTCATGTTTTGTCACGTTATTGTAAAAGTTAACAGCACATTTACTTGATGTATAAATTTTGTATAGTTGATAAATTTCAATAAATTGTTATTAAAAAAAAATAAATAAATAAAAATAAAGATCCGAATAAGTTTCGTAACTTGTTTTTATAATAGTTTTTTTTTATTCTATGGTACTCTCATATAACGACCCTTTTATTTTTATATTTATATGTTACATTCCTTATAGGCATACATGTATGATTATAAAAGTAAAAAATTTATAAGCTAACAATATCTGACAAAAACGCAATACGAAAAATAAACAAATAAAAAATCACAAAAACATAAGGAACCATCCAGCCAACAAGAAACTACGCCCGCTGCCTATTATTAGTCAGTTTGTCGATCTTATAAAATACTTATTACAATAATAAGTTACGTCTGTATAATTTGAATCTCTGTTTACTAAACTGTATATTGGTTGTCAAAATTAGAAACTTCGTTGAAGACTGCGCTAAAGAATGTTCTATTCCATAATTATCGCGCTCAGCTGAAATAATAATTCAAATGATCTACAGTCACAAAAAAAAAAAAAAAAAAAAAAAAAAAAAAATTAATTATAGATATAATTTAAAATTTTATTAATAGAAATTTACAATTTTCTTTGACTTTCAGTTAATTTCTTTAGTTAATCCTAAATATAGATAATTTCGTTCATTATATTTCTAACTCGATTTTCCGATTAAATTACAAACTTAATTAATAACTAATTGAAGGCCGATCAAACACAACTAGGTTCAAACAAATGGAAGCTCTTGGCACTCTGAGGTATTTCAATTAAAATTTAATATGGTTTCTAATTTCACTTAAATGAGAGTACAGTGCCTGCCTGAAAAGCAAATGTGCGGTCAGCCGAGATGTCCTGTTTGCTTTTGATCTCACTCAGGGTTGGCACTGTCTCTCTTCCTCATTTATTAACAGTATTTAGTATATCTCTCATCAGTCTCATCTAAATTTAAATCTCTCTCATTTTGTAGAAATTATTTTACAGGAGGATGAAAAGCGCTATTATTTCCTTCCTCAGAATGATATTGGTTGCCAACGATCAACTACTTTAGCTTGTTGTGTTTGAATTTAGTGTAATTAACAATTAATATTTTGTTATATAATTAGTAAGCTGTCACCGTCAATCAATGTGATATCGCTCAGAAACGTAGCCGATATCCTTGTTTATAATTAAACTATAATAATCTTAATAGTTCCCATATACTACTCCCAGAATCTATCATTCTCAGTTCTAAACACACATGTCTCCGGATAAATAAATATCTTCAATTTTTAATGTTATACAATTAAATTAAGTCATAATGACTTGTCATAATTATTATCTCAATTTCGAATATATTTAAATAGAAACAAAATGCGGTTTATTTGACTATTTATGTAATGGTTGCATTTGGCATAAATTAATATCGTAAAATCTATGCACAGTTAAATTATGAATTATATTCAAGTTCCCAGAATGCGTGGCGTTCTAATTAAGTAGTCCCTGATCCAAAACCGCATAATAATCCTATACGACAAATTCTTTAACTCCTTGTTACTTAAGTTGGATATATGAAGTCCTTTACACTTTTGAAATCCACAAGAAATGTTAGATAAATAATAGTCGAAGGGCGAATATAGCAACAGTAGCACAAATAAATTTGTGCCACAGAAAAAGAGTGAGTAATACATCATAATCCTGCCGCACCGCCTCAGTTCCTTCTGATCGGTTAAGGGAAAAAAAAAATTGTTGGAATTTTCGAAGGTGTTTTGTATTTTGAGTTGGTTCCTGATAGTTGTACAGGACAAACCAGGAATATCTATGTAGAGTTTACGCTGTTTTGATTCCATCGAACCACGCTTTGTTCAACGTATATTGAGCCTTTTGCATGCTCTCGTTTTGCCAAGGAAAAATTATCGGAACCGCAAGGAGTAAACGTTTCGCTTATGAACCAGATATTGCACCGTCAGAATATAGTTAGTTTAGATCAATTGTATTTTTTTAAAGGTCAGGTCTTTAATAATTACGACGTAAAAATTTGATGTAAAGTGTTCTTCTGGCCTATAAAGCAAAGGAGTGGCATTGGCGAAATTTCGATTACTAGCGGAAAGTTGAGTGAATGATGTTGAAAATAATAGATTTTACATTGAATAATTATATTCAATTATGTTTAAAATATGTTATCTAAAATAAAGCTATCCTTATCATGAAGGACTTTCATAATATTTTAGTAATATGATAAATTCTTTGCTAATATATGGCTTTGTCGGGTTCACCGAAAAAAAAATAATGAACACGATTTTAGCTTTAATAAGAAACATAATTCTAACATTAATCATTAACTAAACGGGTCAGTAATATTATAGAATAGCAGCTGTTTTCAATCTAGTTACCTTAAATAGTCTACTAGACAGTTGACAGTATAAATTAAAAAACTTTATGTATATAATTTAATAATATATTTACTCATGATTCATTCTGTGATATTTTATTTTTTTATTTTTTTTTTGTTTCAATTATATTCCATTTGCAATATTAAATAGACTATAAAAATCGCTGCTCATTCTTTCTGTAAGTATAAATTTTAGCTCAAGTTCTTTGGTTTTAGTCTTGATCTAAGCAATTTTCTTTTGTTAACCCCAGACCCCTATCAATTAAGCTCGGTCTGAGTAAACAATTTAGGCTATGCATTTTCTGTAATGCATTGGAATTCTTCATCATTTGGTTCATTTATCTGACTAAATATCACAAAAAACGTCCATATAGAATCCAGAATAGAATTTAAATAATCCAGTGGTTCGAGTACCTGCAACCCTATACCTTGTCCTCCGGGTCGGATGACGGACAGAAGGTTAGGGTAGTGTATCGCCTTCTTGTTTTTTGAGTTATGACCAGTAACATCAACACTGCAAGTGTAGCAATCATCAGAATGATTTTTTTGTCCCTGTATATCATTGAAACAGATAATGCAAAGGCTTTATTTTCTTTGTTGACCATTCTATAAGATCGTCTACACATACATAGCATACCTTATGCGGCGCCCACGATTAATCCTGATCCCCAAACTTGGTTCCAAAGTATTACTGATAAACTTTTTTCACAAAGTCTGTAATGTTTCGTAGGTGCTTTTTTATCACAAACTCATCCCAGATCTAACAAAAACTGTAACTAGAAACATAAAAATGAAGTTAAGTTGACAGTAAAAAAAACATCAGCTGACAACATAAAAACATAATTAATCTGTCAACAGTGCTACGAACAACCATCATATACAACCATTACAGCTAATTATTTTAAAATATATGAACTATATAAAAGTAGTTAAATTCTTTAAAAATTACTTAATTTATGAAATTAAAATTAATTAATGAAACTGTAAAATGTAAACAAATTATAAATGATATAGTGTTTTAAGTATCATATTTAGATTCAGCTCCCTAGAATACATAAAAAAAAGGTATTTCGATCCTATTTATCCTAAATATTTTTCATCATTGGCCTATGTTATGAATACTTGTTTATGTCTACAGTACATATCAAGATTATATAAACACCGAGTATTGCAATTGCATAACATTTGTTCGTTTATTTGATATTTTATTAATTAGTCTAGAATGTAATATTGATGATTCTAAACTAGTCTTAACTAAACTAATCTTAAAATCCTAAGAAGGCAAAACAAAATCCATATTCAAGATTATTATTTTGCTTTTTGTTTTAGTGAATAATAAATTTTCAGTATTAAAAAAAAAATATATATATTCATTTTCTTATTTTACGCATCAGTAATAAAATTGAAATAAATAAAGTACTATGTGATAAATATCATAATAACGTTATAGGTAATCATAAGTATGTAAGTGATAGTTGCCTTCCACTCTGCTGCAGAATCATTCTGCGCAAGTACATCATTTAATGTTTCATTATTACTTCATTCTGAAAGAAAGCTTGGAGTATTTAATGATTTTATTATAGCAAAGTCGATAACAGAGTTAATAAACGAGGACACTCCCCCCCCACTAATCGCCCCTGAAAGAGAGCCAAAGACGCAGGAGCTATAATGAGCTTCACCAACTTGTGGTCTCTTGGGGAATTTATATTTTATGATAATTTTTCAAGCCACTAATAACCACTCCCATGCGGGCCGCTTTGCACCATCCTGCAAATTAATATTAAATTATATTTATGTTAGTGGGTAAATGGTTATAGGATTTTCCTCTGGTTTTATAATTTAAAATTAACCATCTTTTTTGCCATTTATAGACCTATAATAACGTCCTTTATTATATTCAGAAAAATGCTAAGGTTGGAAGGTTGCATCTACTAAAGTAAAAATCATTGTATATAGTGTATTCAATCCCAAACAGTGAATTATAAGTTTTAGCCCAAATTCTTTTCAATGAAATACTCGTTATTCAATTACGAAAGATGAATTAATTGCCACTTCTATTGGGTTATTTCATTATAAAACTAGTTTCGAATGCTAAACATTCACATTCAGTTCCTAAAACATACAATTTTTTTTTTAACACATCAGTACTATTTTACATGGATTATATACACTAAAGTTTTCAAAAATGTAAGACAAGAAATCAAACATCAGTACTCACCTCAGAAGGTCTAAGAGATAACTGAAATATACCCATCGTGAGGAGTGGAATGGGGCAGGTAGGTTAAATTCCTGATTTACTATGGGATTTTCCTTATGACATTGGGTTTTTCCGTTCCTATGGGAAACAAATTTAAAATGTGGCTATTAGAGTTGTTTAAATGGTCGTTTTAACAAAACTCGAGATCGGTTTTATACGATTTTATTATTTCTAATGATTCATAAATATTTAATTTTAGGCTACTTCTACTTGGGACAGTATTTTTACTCCCGAGTCTTTATTAAATTTATGGTTATTTTCATTTAGATGGATAGCGAAATTAGAGTTCTAGGTCTTATTAGTGTATGGCCTTATATGTTCTTCTACTCTTTGATTTACCGATCGTCCAATGTTTCCCATGTATTTTGATTCACAGTCATTGCAATTTAGTTCACATAATTTCGTATATAACAATTTAACCTACCTGCCCCCTTCCACTTCTCACGATGGGTATATTTCAGTTATCTCTTAGATCTCCTGAGGTGAGTACTGATGTTTGATTTCTTGTCGTATTTTTTTTAAAACTATGTGTATATAATCCCTGTAACATAGAACTGTAGTGTTAAAAAAAAAAAAAATTGTATGTTTTAGAACTGAAGATGAACTGAAGGTTTAGCATTAGAAACTAGTTTTCTAATAAAATAACCCCAATAGAAGTGGCAATTAATTCATCAATCCTTATTGTATTGATCCTTCTAAACCATCATGCGTACCTCAAAAGACTCATCATTCAATTTCAAAGACAATAGTTTGAAATTATGTTTCAACTGATAACCAAATAACTTAAACTATCTTTGAAGTACCCTGATGATACTTTTATTATTGATCCACTGAGCTATTTTTTTTTCCATATATTGAGTTGTTACACTGAACTAATGTAGTGTAGAGGGTAAAAAGGGTAAGATAGTAATTGGGGCTAAGGACAGCTGAGGGACCCAGACTATGTCTGACCAGATAGAAGTAGTACTATCCCTCTATTGTGCTGTTAGAGCACTCCACTAAGTGGTGCCATTACCTCCACTGGCTAGCACTATAACTATAATGATAGCCACCCAATACCTTTACCTTAATCCTGCGTCTTGGCGTTTTCATTAAAAAAAAAATAAATAAAATAAATAAAATTATCATATGTAGCTGACACGTATTGTTCAAAATGAGCTTGATGGGCCATTATTTCATAACGATTCGACCTCAATATTTCGTTCAGCGAAAAGGTTTAATGTTTTTTAAATGAACTTTAAAAACTGAAAACACACATCGAAATGGTTCAGTGTTGCCTCCAACCTTTAGACAAAGCTAAAAATCCCTTCTCCTAGCCACCAGTTTAAGATTGGTTAATTGTCTAGAGAGATAGGTTTCATCCATGTGACAGACATATAAATGTAGGAAATAAATCAATTGGCTAACGTCCAAGATTATCGGTATACTAAAGTATAATCAAACGATTCTTCGATTTCAAATAATTTCATTAGTCCATTTAATTGCTATAAAATTAAGGTGAACTTTTTAAACCTTGTCACATGTCTAGGGAGATAGTTTTCTATCTAGGATAAAGAAATTAATTAGAAAGTATCACTAAATGGATATTAGTAACTTATGTGAGGAAATCTCATCATCTACAACCATATATAACTTATTTTTAACTGATGTGTGAGGGACAACCGTTAGGGCAGAATCCTCTTGTTACAAGCGATATAATAGTTGTATAATGGTATAATAGAGACCTAGATGTATTATCATCAAATAAATACCTAAGAAAATAGTCTGGAATGCTAGAAGCATACACTTTGTTGGCTATTGCCTAGCACTATTGGCAATAGCCTTTCACCTATTGGTGAAACCAGTTAAACTTCAGGTGTTAAATTTAATATATAATCAAATATACATCCCCTCAGAGTATTTTTTTACTTTTTTAATACTGTAATGTTTATTGTTTGAAACAATGTATTGTCTTTCAGATAAAAACATTTCAGATAGACTGCGTGACTGGAGATCCAAGACGTCAGAAATCGGATGGCAGCAGTACAGATCAGAGAAGGGTGGCGCTTGTCAGAGGCCAAGACTTGTGATTGAGTTGCAACATTAAATAAATAAGCAAACCCTGGACTATTTCGGACTGCTACTGTCAGAAATGTCAGATTAAGTTGTTTGTTTCATTGCAACGGAGTCTAGAGTATTGTAATCAGAGTGCATTTATCACGCAGTTAAGCTCCGTGCAATCCTCCATAAAGTGTTAAGACTAGCCTATTCATCACGCTAGCACGCACGTGCTGTTAGCATGTCGAGCGGCCCCTAAGTCGTTGTGGCATGTTGAATCTGTTATGTTTGCTATTCGTGTCTCATCTTGTATTGTTGAAATAAATTTGTTTTTTATTACATGTATTTATCTTCGACATTCTGCGGATAGTTTCCCTGTTTAATACTTTATCTTATTAAAGCAATTAGTAAAACTAGAAATAATGATATTAAAATTATTAGTTTTTTTTTGTTTTTTTTGGCGTAAATATATTTAATACAGGTACGAACTTCCTAAATTCAATTATTTATTTATCCTGCTATTAAAGTATTTATCATACCACATATCGAATATTACCATCGATTGTGAAAATCATTATTTATCACCACTTTTTTTTATGAAAGAACTAAAAAAAATATTAATAATAGACTTCATTGTAAATGTGTATTGTTTTGTGCAGTGGATTTATGCATGTGGCAGTGGATTGCAAAAATAAAATGATGTTAGATCGAAAGTTAAAATTGCTAATATTTTTTTTCGTAAATAATTAATTAAATTATTTTTCAAGAGTAAATGAATGTTGTGTGAAAATGTTAGTGATCTGTTATTCTAGAAACACCTAAAAAGTTATATTAGAACTTCTCCCATTACAGCGTGTAGTTTTCTTTTGCCGTGAAAGTTCTAGAAAATTGCAAGGCAGCCCAAACCTTAAACCCATCCTGTACAGTCAAGGACTGTTGAATATTTGATGAGGATTGAAATTGCTATGTTCTTTATTTACAAAATGTTTTTTAAAATTTTTAAATCAATACCATTTTCCATAATATATCATATCTGAATTAATAATTTCAAATTTATCTGGTAGTTAATCGCCATGTACCGGAGACTGAATAAGAATGTCTTAAGGATGATGAACAATGTCTTGTGGATAATAATCAGGAATCGAATAAAAAGTAAGTTTAGAAGCTAGTGGGTTTGTGTGCATATAGAGTTTATTATTTAGAAGAAATTAGTATTTTTTAGATGTTAGATTTATAGAATTATTAGATGTAGTTAGCTAAATTAGAATAAAATTAGTATTTTTGGATGTTGTGAAAAGTCTGAATTAGATAGCATAGATAATAGAGGAACAAGGACTGTGCCCTGAGGAATTCCAGCGTCAACAGATTATAAATTTAAATAAGTTATTTATTTCAGGTACTAAGATTCGAAAGAAAATTTTACTTGATCTCTTGAAAAATTGATAATAAGAAGAAAAATTCCAAACTCGCTATCCATTAAAACGGAAGTAGCAATACATTTCACAAAGATTCGGGAGTGAAACTAATATATCAAGTATAAAATAGTTTAAAGTTAATATATATTACTTCGAAAATAATAAAATCGTTCAGATAAACAGATAATTATTAAAAAATAATAAACAGATAACTGATTCCAATAATCTCATTTTGAATTTTTTCCCAGTAAGAACGGAACAAACAAAAAGGATAGTTCACCTATCCACCCCACCCTTTCGTAACTTTACATTAAGTCTGCTATGGGTCTAGATAACATTCAGAAACCCTTTTTACTTTGCTTCTTTGAGTGGTGAGTATCAATACGTTTGATTTCTTGTCTCACTAATAACAAATATAAAATCTATGCTGATGTTTTAAAAGCTTTGTATGTTTAACGGACAATGAATGTTTATCATTCGAAACTAGTTTGATATAACATAATCCCAATAGAATAGGCAAATAATTTATCAATTTTAGTTAGTTTTATTCTTACATTAGTTTTTATATGAAATTACCGTCTTAGTTGACATATTACCTCATTTGTAGAGTAATTTAAACTCAATGTAATATAATCGTAATTAATTATATGTATATAGAAATTAAATGGTAAACACACATGAATTTTAATTGAACAACAAAACAAACCATTGATTTTTTTTTTTGTTTAATTTAAATATCTACCTTCAACATTTATAAGTATCTTATTTTATAATCTACTGATGCCTTTGTTTTTATTTTACGCAGTCATATGAAAAACCATTTCTTTACTTTTACTTTGTAATTATTATAGTTGATTTAGCTAACTGTTCGCAAACAACCTTTTTGGTACGTTTTGCAAACTTTTTGTCAGATTAATAAACTCGCAATATATACGTCCCTCAGACAGTATCTCTTCATTTTTCGGTAAAGATTGTTTTGAAGTCTGCTATGGGTCTAGATAACATTCAGAAACCCTTTTTACTTTGCTTCTTTGAGTGGTGAGTATCAATACGTTTGATTTCTTGTCTCACTAATAACAAATATAAAATCTATGCTGAGGTTTTAAAAGCTTTGTATGTTTTACGGACAATGAATGTTTATCATTCGAAACTAGTTTGATATAACATAATCCCAATAGAATAGGCAAATAATTTATCAATCTTAGTTAGTTTTATTCTTACATTAGTTTTTATATGAAATTACCGTCTTAGTTGACATATTACCTCATTTGTAGAGTAATTTAAACTCAATGTAATATAATCGTAATTAATTATATGTATATAGAAATTAAATGGTAAACACACATGAATTTTAATTGAACAACAAAACAAACCATTGATTTTTTTTTTTTTTGTTTAATTTAAATATCTACCTTCAACATTTATAAGTATCTTATTTTATAATCTACTGATGCCTTTGTTTTTATTTTACGCAGTCATATGAAAAACCATTTCTTTACTTTTACTTTGTAATTATTATAGTTGATTTAGCTAACTGTTCGCAAACAACCTTTTTGGTACGTTTTGCAAACTTTTTGTCAGATTAATAAACTCGCAATATATACGTCCCTCAGACAGTATCTCTTCATTTTTCGGTAAAGATTGTTTTGATGTGTTACTAACAACAGCCTTTGCGTTGGTACGAAATCTAATATGAAAATATTTGAATCATTGATTTTGTTGTCTTTGACCAAAAGATTTTCAAGCCATTGCACCTTAAAACATTTGACTGAAAACATTGAGTTCTGGGCACCATCCCAGAGTTCTATACAATAGCTCTAAATTGGTACTAATAGTTTTGGTCGTTAGTGGAAGTTTAAAACACTTGTAGTTTAGCCTGATATTAATTGTAAGTCTGAATCGTTGGTTTTGCTTTAACCGTTTTTGTTTAATATGGGGAGACAATGTTAGTTTTTAGTACGCATACATTCTAAGATAGCATACTGTGTCAACTATAGAAATCTATTTATTGTTTATAGATTGCTGTGGAAAACTCCTTTGTCTAAGAGTTATTTAGCTGTTAACTTTCAATAGTTTTAATGCATCTTTATTTGGCCCATTTTTTTATTCCATTTATATCTAAATTTTTTGATCTTATTTCAATTTTCATATTTTATTCAAAAATTATTTTTTTATCTGAAAAGGTAATACTTAGTATTTTTGGATGTTGTGAAAATTCTGAATTAGATAGCATAGATAATAGAGGAACAAGGACTGTGCCCTGAGAAATTCCAGCGTCAATTGATTTTAAATTTAAATAAGAGTTTCCTATTCTTATTAAAGATATATAAACATAATTACTACATAATATATTGTAACAATATATAATATAACTAAGAAAATAAAGATCATTTTTAATTTCAGTTAATTTAAACTATATTCGATGCATAAGCGAGTAGGGGACAACAAGTAAACAGTTTTTAGTAACATACTCTTTGTCTACTAAACAAATAATGATTTCTAAAAAAACATTTAAAAAAAATTAAATAATTCATGGTCTTATTTCAGTACTTTTTTTTGTTCTTAGATGAAATTTGTTTGTGAACAATCCAGTTCCTTTAATGATGCTTCAATAAAGATTTTACAGCAACTGAAATGACGTTTTATCACCTCAATTTAAAAATGAATACCGTTGGTTCGACACTGAATGTACAGTAAATTATACATTAAAAATATTAAAGTGGGCTTTGTAGCTTATCTTACGGTTCAATCATCACAGGAAATGTAAAAAAAACCATTTAAGATAAATCGCTATTTAGGCGTTTGTACTCGTATATCACACGTACTTAAAAAAAACAATTAAGTAAAACATTCTACCCGCTCATTACTATATATATATATATATATATATATATATATATATATATATATATATATATATATATATATATATATATATATATATATATATATATATATATATATATTTTATTTTATTTTATTTATTTTTTTTTCATTTTAAATGTATACATTTTCAGAACATTAGAATCATATCCTCTAACATCACCAATATTATTAGTTATTTATTTTGTCTTTGCCAATAATGGAACTGTCTTGTTTAGTATTTCAAATATTATTCAACGAATAAAATTATAAGTAATCTTTTTATCACTCCAAGATGTTGAAAGTTGAATTATAAAATTATTAGTCGAGGCAAACATAAAATAAACGGATAAACTGTTTCGTAATTACTTTCTGAATCTTGAATAAGTTACTAAAGCCTAAAACAAATATTGCTGACTAACTCAATAAGGTAAACGGTTATCTGAGTAGCGCTTTACTTATTCTGGTCCCGATACATAATTCATCCCCGGGGAGGTCGATGCCCGTGGAGGGTACGGCAAAGTTTCGCCGAGGAACATCATCTTTGACATTTTGTATTATAATTTAATTTTTTTTTTTAATTTGATTTACATTATTATCGTTTTAATTTTTTTTTCTTTTTATAGCTATTTATTGAAATTTACAACTATATACAATATATGAAAAACACAACAAATAAATGAGAAGATAATTTTAGAAATGTCATGTCCATTGCTTGAAAGCAACTACGCACTAGTAACACTTGTAAATGTTCTATATAATAAATCACAATATTAGCAGGTCCCGAGGCCATCTTCTTTTCAGGATCCTCGGAGGGTTATCTGGAATCGAGTGAGAAGCGATTTGTGATACGAATGGATATGAATAGTTGTGGAGTTTGCTATGAAAGGACAGGTATCTGGTTTGGCCTGACAAATCAGAGGCATAAAGAATATTAAAACCTTTCTGGATAAGTTTGTTTGTGACAAAGTAAGGAGCAATGATGAGTTTTTAATTTTTTTAAATTTACAGTAATCAAAATAAAGAAAAATGTTCTTCAAAGGTTATATTCAGTTTTTAAAAGATGTTGGTTCATTTTTCGATCTGTAGTTCATTTACGACTTTTTTTTCTTCTTTTCCTTATATGGTATCCCCATAAAAGGACCGTTTATTCGTATATTAACATGTTCCATGCCTTACAGGCATACTACATGTTTTACAATGTTATTAAAAGTTAACATGATTAGTTTAGCATAACGTACATAACGTAGTAATATAACAAAAATATTTAAACAAAATCACAAAAAAAAAAAGAAAAGAAATAACAAAAACAAAAGAAAAGCCAACAAGAAACTACCTTCGCTGCCCATCATTTGTCAGTTTGTCAAAGTCGATCTTTCGTATAAATGTGAGTAAGTCAGTCTTAAATTTAGAGAACAAATTTTGTTCTGTCTCTGGCCATGTTCCATGTTTGAGAATTATATTTTTACTAGATTAAACCTTTGTCTTTCAAATGCTTTACATTCATAAAGTACATGTCTAAAATTTTGAGTCTGTCCGTCTTCATTACATATGTCAGATCGTATTATGTTAAATCGTTTGAGATATTGTTTAGAGTTTCCGTGTTCTGTCATTAGTTGTGTTAGTTTGTAGTTGTTACTTTGTATGTGTTTGTAATTGTTGTGTGTAATGTGAGGTATAAATCTGTGTAAGCTTGGTGACTTTGATGAGGTCACCCACAATTGGTCCCACTTTTTAACCATATCAGAACTTATGTCCCGCTTTATATATGATAATGGAACTTTGTTATACGAAGGTAACAAATTACTTTTAGCCGCCTCTTTGGCTAGCTAATCGGCCCTTTCGTTACCCTCAATTCCAAAGTGTGCTTTAACCCATTTTATAGAGACCATTTTCCCTTTGTTCTTAATGGTTATTAAATTTCGTCTGATTTGGTCAGTCAAATAGTCATGTATGGCTGTATTATTAATCGACTCTATTAAAATTTTACTGTCCGTATGTATTATAATATGTGTGTTAGTCTTCTGAGGTTCGTTAATTATGTATTCCGTAACTTTCAAAGCAGCAAATTTCTCGGCTTGGTTATTTGAATAGTACGATTCTAGTTTATACTGATGTTCTATGGTTCTGCCATCTTGAGCTTTAATAACCATGCACATCCAACGTTCTCGCTGTCCTTACTACCGTCCGTATAGATTTCTGTTTTGTCGGTATTAACTGAAAAATATTTCGGTGTAGTCCACAAATTTGATGCAGGGTATATCCAAAACTTACAGTTTGTGTTTTTTTCTATTTTGTCTAATTTCAGGTCTTCATATCCTGTCTTTGTGTTTTTAATGTTAAACAATGTCGTTAATTCGTCAATTTTTAATTGAACTGGCAAAATACCCGCCAATAATGTCGCAGCATCAAATGATAACGTACGGAATTCTTTGCATATTTTGATTGCAATGATCCTTTGTAGCCTTGTAGTTTTATAACATTTTTTTTACGAAGTACAGCTGGATGCCAAACATGTACTCATATACGACTTATTGTAAAATTTAATAATGATTAATTTTATATCTACCTTAAATGAATTTCTTAAGAAAAGTAACAGACAAATAAAAATAGGTATCTCTTTAATATAAACTATTAAACAAGCCCTGTATGATATTTAAATTTAAAAGTACTCCTTATATATTACAATTTGAGACGATTTTTATCACAACAAAATTTTTGGAGGACACACGAGTACTTAGAAAAAATAGCACTTAAAATATCAGAAACGCTTTTACGATCCCAGAATATATAATAAAAAAAGAAGAATTTTATCGCTCATTCTGTAGGACAAAGATACTTAAAAATTAAATCTTAAAAGAGAAGCGAGAAACAGGAATAAAATACTTTCAACCAACTTTATAGGTATAAATAATATTCATATAAACTTGTCGATAGGCTAGATTACAATTTAGTCAATGAATTTGCTATTAAGAGAACTTCTGATTTTAATCTTTATAATCGTTTATACACTACTTCGCAGTTACGTCTATGTTCCACCATATGAGTAATATAGTATTTTGGTAAAAAGATTTTTAAAAAAGTGTTTCCTTCC
Source organism: Euschistus heros (assembly GCA_003667255.2). Taxonomy (NCBI): domain Eukaryota; kingdom Metazoa; phylum Arthropoda; class Insecta; order Hemiptera; family Pentatomidae; genus Euschistus; species Euschistus heros. Next base: position 600,207 of record RCWM02000404.1, on the reverse strand, counting down.
TGGCGGTGGATACTTTTAGTTCAGTGAAAATAACACTCTAATGATCTATGCTATAAAAATCCAAGACCATATTATTTTTTTTTTTTAATTACAGATTTTTTATTTATTTATTGTGTTTTAGAGCGTAAAACTACATGGTTATCAACGCTCCAATTAATTTACATTATGAAAAAACAAAAAACAAAAAACAAATTATATACAGTACAA